>OX457105.1:7583439-8183439 GCA_949752805.1 Deilephila elpenor | reverse complement strand
TTGAACAATTTCATACCAATTACCTAGGGTTGTAAGAGCCCTGAATGATGATATGCTCGCCACCTGAAGTAAGTTTGGCGAATTTCGTGTGCAATTCGCCAATTACTTCTGGGACATTTTACATAATACACGTTTTAACCTAGTAAAAATATACTAAATATCCAACGAATTAATTTATTTCTAAGTAAACAACGAATGTACCTGTTTTGACAACAAGAACTCCATAATGGCAAGTTAGAGCTACCATTTGTCGGAACAAACCATTCCGGCCACTGCTGTAATCGTAAATTTAAAGTAATTGCCCCGAACTGTACAAGTTATCATTGGGTTCATTTACACACAAAATATTGTCGTCCTGGGTAGGACCATTGTGTATTCTACGTATACATACATTTTAGAATCCTTACTTTAAACACGTCAAAGTGACTTCAATGCATCTGACGGTAAGTGGTAAGTGCCGTGCAGTGCAGATGGAGTATCAAATAGAGATGTATGTTGTCCGTCAACACAATAAGACCGACATGCTCGCTATTACACAGGCTATGTTTAAAACGCAATGTATTACGTGGTGATTCACGCAAACCCTATAATCCTATAGCGGATTTTCCAACTATGTTTGGCTTCGTTGAGAAAATATAATAAATTATATCATGCTAGGTTTAGTGACTATACTTCCAACAAACATAATTTCTATAGATTTGAGAAGGTTAAAAGATCACAAAATTTTCCCTGTTAAAAAGTTTTCATAAAGTGGTAAAGTTTCAAACTCTACAAAGCTTACATGTTGCTAAAATAGAACTCCGTAGTCGTTTCGTGAATTATACATTGACATTTAAAACTTTAATGTCAGCGCTTAACTTTATTATTACCTCCGACGCGCAGTTGAATCAAAGTCGACTGTGAAACGTGATGCCACGGGTTCGTTTCTCACGCCGAGACATGTTTTTGTGTTCCGCAAATATTTGTTTCGAGTTTAAACTAAAAGACTCGTAGTTTTGATACCTACGCCACAAGTATTGGCATCTCACTGTCGGGCCAGGACTATGTGAGTGACTACTGGGTGTATTTAAAATATTCAATTTTTTTTGTGTTAATGTGAATTTGGTTAACGGTTTTCGTCAAAATATATCATGATGCTAATTTTTTATTAATACTTTATATGTAGCGTGCTATAAGGTATCTTAAGAGGATATTGCCAAGGCGGTGTTATTTGAGAAAAAAAAAAGTTCTTAGTACTGTTTCCTACGCCCAATTTTTGGCTCAGCATGGTTATGTTCTGTGCCAAATTAAAGCGAAATGGTAACACTATGATACTTATGGGCAGTTATCACCCACACATCGATGTAGTGGGTGTATAATTGGTATTTTTATTGCAGTTGTATGTATTATAATATATCATTTTTGTATGTAGTCATCTAGAACTGTATTCGATTTATCCTTTGTTTAGGTATTATATTCTTATGTCATGCAGTATAAATAGAAACTGAGTCAAAACGTTGGGTGCCATACCATGCGTAAGTAAATATGTTAACCTGCAAAATTGTTTGAATGAAGGGAAATCCAAACTTTGCACAACCATTTTAATATTCAACCATCTGTGTAACATCCATGACTAAAAACGAATTTCATTTGGTTTACGCCAACAATATGTATACATAACATACATAAACTCACGCCTTTATCCCCGAAGGGGTAGGCATAGGCGCCACCAGGACACCCACATTTCGCCTTGTATGTTCCGTCCCACGATGTGATAGGGGGCGAGCCTATCGCCATATCGGGCACAAATTCCTGAATCCGGGCTGATAATGTTAACCAGTTAGGTTAAAATAAAAAATCCACTGAATCACTATTGTATATTGGGATCATAACAATTGAATGTGTCTTACCGACCAATAAGCCATTAAGCTCTGAAATTTAAATATAAAAAAAATGTGTGTGTGTAATTAGTGTACACACGTAAGAAGTGAAACTTCTTTATGACATCATTTTTCGAAAAATGATGTACTATTTACAAATTTACAGAATTGGTAAAATAAAGCTAAATTAAATAAAGTTTAAGTTTAGGAGGGGGGAAATTTTTGAGGGAATTTGGGATTTCTATCGGGGCCAATTTGTAGCCCTCACCGAGACGGTTCCGAGGATACCAAGCTCGGTGGGTCCACGACCTTTATTGGCCGAGATAGGAATAGGGGGGGTGAGGTAAAAATTTTAGGTGGGGGTAGGGGCGGGGGGGGGTTAGGTTTCGTGGGGAGGCTATTGGGCACTGTTTTGGATTTAGGGTGGGGGAAGGCCAGAGGGGGGTAAGGATCAAATTACAAAAAAGTGGGTGGGACTTAAAATTTTGGGTGGGGCTTGGAAACGGTTGGGAGTGTGGCTTACTGAAGTGGGTACTAATTTACTAAATAAAAAAAGATGGCGCGTAACGGAAGAATGTGACGCGTAACGAAAAATTTTTTCTAACCCCGATAAAGAAGTTTCACTTCAACAAGAATATTCGTGGGTCGGGCTTGCGGTTCAGTAGCAATATCAATTTAAGCCCACGTTGATTCGCGAAATAAATTTTGTTTGTATTTCGTTTTCTATTCCGATATTGTATCCCATCACATTGATTTCGCAGCGAATTGTTTGCACTGGAAGTGCTTTTCTTTGTTTCTTTCCGCGTGTGTTCGAAGTTTTGAATGCGTTGAGTATATTCAGAATTTACTGTTGATACAGAAATAAGAAGAGTTGAAGTTGAAATTAAAAGCTTTTGATTGCAAAACTTGTTTAGGCATTTTGAGTAAAACTAGCTATAACTTATGATAACACTAATTTACAAAGAAAAAATACGTACCTACATAGGTACTAAGTTTCAATTTATTTGACAGTTTCTTCTCCTGTCAGCGGCTACCAGAATGCGGCCCTATCATTCTTGAATACAAATTGACTAAAGCAAGGTTGACGAAAATGAGATATCTTATGAAATTAACTAACTCTGTAACACAGATTAAATCAATAGAATGTATGCCGCTTAAAATACTGAGACGCTAACATGAAGATAATTGGTGATAATATTATCCTTAATATTAAGTTATTACTTATTGTGTCATCAAAAATATAACAGACAAGTGGTAATTACATATGTTTATCCTCATTGTTCTGACTTAAATATATTCAGTTTATTCATATTGAATTGTTTATATTGTAGTATTAAGAAGGTAGCCACGAGTATTTTAATATGTTAAAAATAAAAAGTGCAATAAAAACTTCGTGCAGCCGTTCTTATAGGGTATATCCAAACTGCAACCGAAAACGAAGCCAGGTGGAAGTTTTAGCGACTTAACACATAATGCAACTAAAACTTCGAAAACAAAAGCAACGATATATTTTTTAAATGTTTTACTTATCACCGTATTTGGGTTGTGAATTCGTAGTTTTCACTAAAATAATAATATACAGCCTTTTATGTTTAAAGACGCAATGGTAGGAATGGCTTTAAAATATTATTTTAGCAAAAACTATGAATTCACCACTCAAACACGAAAATACTTGATAATTGTAAAAAAAAATAAGCTTCTTTTTTGTTCGTAGTCTGGATATACCCGGTATAATTTATACAGTATAAGGTAATTATATATTTTTACCCTAGTTTTAGCTTAAGACAAACACTACCGAGTTTTAAAGTTAGGTAAATATTCGTAGTTTATTACTAAAAGATCCTGCGTGAAGAACTCTGTGTACTTTCGAAGTTTTTCAAGAATTTTATAGATGTGAAAAATCTACCAACCTGTTACAGGCCGTCGTGGAGCACTTTTCACAGAAGAGGCCTAGATTCAACAGTAGGTCGCAGGTATATGGATTGTTTGTGATAAAGAAATAACAGTTATTTTTATTACTTTATTGTGAAAATATGTACATAAAAATTTGCTAATCGATTTATTTACCACCAATATGGTCCTCGGTGTATTCTTCCCAAGAAATACTGATACCTTTCTTGTAGATGAGATCTTGATTGGTAGTGGGGTACCCCATAATAATTATCTGTGAAGAAACCAAAACTATGATGAAAATCTGTCTCATGGCCGCCACACACGTTCAAGTACGTTTGCGCAAACGCGAGTATGCACAAGTCTCAAATTGAAAATTAGAAAGTTATGTTTGAGAAAAGGTTATCATTAAATTTTCGAACTTATATAATAAAAAATCATCAGAGCCAAGCCGGACTACTAGATTCAATAGAAAAGGAAATTACTCACCGTAGTCTATGAACATGAACAGTAAACTGATCAGAATTAAATATTTGAGATACATTTTTGTTCCAAACATCTTAGCAGTTAACACGTTATTATGTTCTCGGAGGCAGCAAGAAACTAATGTATGTTATTGTACTTGGGTTATTGCGCGTCTCGACCCGACCAGGAAAAAGGATAATTAAACTAAGGGAACGATAAATGACACCAGGAATTTGGAAAAATCCGTACTTCAACATGACAACATAATATGTAATGAACCTACCACTATACGTACCACAGAATTCAACATACCCTATCGGATTTTTCGAATCGAAACTAAAGTAAAATAAATTTCTACCTGAGATTCCAAATTAAAATCCATTGGAAGAACGGACAAGAAACTCTAGCAAGCAAAGGTAAGGAAAACATCTAGACACATTTTTCGATCCTGACATATTGTAAATTTCGTTTCGTTCAATAAATACGTTGTTCAGTGAATGCACAACTGCTGAAAAAATATGGTGATGATGAATTGCTGTCACTGCCAATAAGGCGCCTGTGGTTTGTTTTCGAAGTACAGGGTACGTGTATTGAACTACACTTTACGGCGCTCGTACGCCGAAACTATTGGTTTTAGAAAAAAAGACTATGACACAAATTGTAGGAAATGTTCTCTAGATTCATTTTGTATAGATATGTTTTTTTCTGTAGAATGCTTTAGAAATAAGTTATTGTCATAAAACTGCTTTTAGGCCCCATTTTTCGAATATGGCGGCGCGAGCGGCAATGACGAGGTGGCAAAGTTGAAATTCGGAAATAGCATGTCAAAATCTATAAAATTGCCAATTTTCGATACTCCCGGAAAACTTTCCACGTAACCTCTATTTTTACAACCAAATGACTGTACTCATATGGTTACTTCTAAATTTTTACCCACTTCAAAAGAGGAGGCATGTGTCGGAATATATTTCCGGCACAATTGTGATAAGAGGGGAGCATATTACTATTCCTAGCATCAATTTTAGTCCCGAGTAATTCATATGGGATAACTTTAAAATATAAAGTAGCCAGCCCGACCTCAGAGTCGAACTCAGAACTTCACCGTTCACGACACAAATAGCCCTCCAGACCCATAAGCTGAATTTTATAGATTAAACTTTCTAGACTTCGAAAACCAAATTTAAAACTAAAGAGGGGATACATTGGGATTTACAATGTGCCTAAAATTAGAATATTATAATTTATCCTCAGTGTTTCATCATTGTTTATTACCTTATTAAGGATAGAAGGCAAGTGCTATTAATATAGTTGTCCTCATTGGCCCCAATAAGAGCAATACAATTATTATTCCATTTAATTTAATTATAATATGTCAAACTGGTTCGTAAGCGCATGTTGCCCTGACGGTTGTTGCCGGTGCAGATGCCAGGGCACTAGGGATAGTCGATACCACTCAATTTACCGAGAAGGAAAAGATTATAAGGAAACATACCAGAAATTTCCTAAAATATTTTTAATGGTATCTGAAGTCCGCCAATCCGCTCTAGGCCAATGTGGTGGACTATAGCCCAACCTGTTTCAATCGATTTCTCGATTAAAGAGGAGTCCCGTCCATAGTTAGTAAGACTGTTGCAATCCTTCAAAAATATAATAAAACATCCACAGTTTATTTTGTATTATTTATGAAGATTGACGTATTATATACATTATGTTTTGTTCATTATAAGCAAACGAGCCTACGGCCCGCCAGTTGGTTAGCGAACAGAAACTTCGAAAATTCGAAAGCGACTATAATAGTGGTTAATTAATTGCATTGAAACTGTAATTTTGTTAAATGGCTATAGATTAATTTAATTGCCATTTATTTATGCCTATTATAATTTTTCAGGAAGCCTTCGAACATTTCAAAAAGATGATCCCTTGTCTGAGTGTCCTTGATATAACCTGTAATCAGAAAATAATATTTATTATTTTCTCTGTATCTCTTCAGCTAGCGAATGCCTACTGCTGAACATATAAGTCATATTTCTGTGAATAATATTTTCTCCCAGGTTTTGAAATATGTTGGGCACATATAAGCCATGCTCCATAAGTTGAAACTCAATAAAGGTGACGTCACAAAGCGTACAAACAGCCGCACTATGTGGAAAAATAAATTTACGTCACGCTGAATAATTATTTTTACAAAGCCAGTCCTATAAAATATTATGCTTTTCTATTTGTCTGTGCGTTTGTTTTCCGCCCATTGCTTGGGCACTAAGCCAATAATGAAATAAATATGTAATTTTAAAAAGAAGATACTAGTCCAATGAATGTAGAAAAATATAATGGAATGGGTTAAAAGAGCAACAGTGATGACATTGCTTAGGTGTAATCGCGACAGTAAGAAAGGATTTCAGAATCAGCCAGTGCGGCTATTAAAAATAAAAAAGAAAGCACTTACCGGGGGGATTTCGTAAGAAAAAGAGTCCGCAGAGTAAAAATAAATAAATATTAACTTTCGTAAATAACACTTTAGCACGAATCATGTTTGAGTCTCGAGAGGACGTGACAAACTGACGTATGAACTTTTCTCAATATTACGCGTCGCAATTGAAGCAGGAAAATAAATTGCTGGTAATTAGTACAAATGAATCGTTGTGGCAAGGAAATGATCTTGTTTTTCTAGCTTTCTTAAATTAAGAGGCTACAAATATGAACTAATTAATTTAACAATGCCGGCTGTAAAACAAAAGGCTGCGGGGCACTTACCCTCAGGTGCACTGTAGTTAGTTATGATAGCATGTTAAAAATAAAATTACGAATTATTTTCTTTCTTTTTTCTTGTAAATATATACGAGTTAACTAGAAATCTACTAACGATTATTTCTTTGCACATTTCCATTATAAGTAGTAATAATATTCCCGAGACAACCGAACAATCAAATGCAAGTGTCTCCTGCCAGGCTACTTGATGCACTCCAGACCCGATGACTAATTAATTGAAGATCCTCTCCAATAACTGTTATAGAAAGTGAGCCATAACGTAGCCAATAGCCGCTTTTCATCGATTGAATTTCAAGATGCTCGCTGAATAGGTGGTGTCTAGCATCTTACTGATCTAGACTACACTGGGGATCATTTGATTGAATGAGTGGCGTCGAATCATTCTCGATGTATTGTACAATCAAATTCACTGTTTTTACTATTATTTAACTATTATTATCATTTAGAGTTATTTCATAATGTTTACAATTGAACAAACAATGTGTAATTAACTTGAAAGTTTCACAATAATATCCGCTCAGAGAGGAGATGTGTGAAAACCCATTATTTCCATATTTCGCAAAGGGGATAAGGGCATTGCGGTCATGTCATTGTCACGGACAGCCTCAGTGCGTAATAAGCTCTGGTTATTATTTTGGACACCATTACTAAACCATTATGCCTTTCAAACATAGTACTTATAGATGAGAATTGCAAATAAAGTGGTCAATTGAATGGTACTAAATACTTCTCTGTCTTGCATGGCATAAGAAATCTTTGAGACAAGAGTGTGTAATAGTTAGTAGTTAGTGATAATTCATAGCATGTTTTATGTTATATTTAATGAACTGCGACCAATTTTATTTATTTATTTTATTCTTTTTTGTACACTAAATAAATCTTAATAACTTAATGAATATTAAAGTATTAAAGTACAAATGGCGGTATAGTAAGTAATATTAATATACAATTTTATTCTTATTTGTTTTTTATATATTTCGCGTTTTATTTGTGTCGCATTTCGTTTGGTGAGTGAGATTGCTGGATGCCCAATACTACTTTCCTTTTCCCATACTTTTTCCTTCCCGCTTTCCTCCCAATTTGATGGGCCGGCAACAGATCCATGATACAGCGTTGTGGATGCTCATGGGCGGCAGTGATCACTTACCAGCAGGTGACCTGTGCCCCTAGCCGGAACATTTTGCAGTATCGTAATAGAATAGTAATAGTAAAATTTTGTATGGGAATTTAAACAGCGCCATTGTGAGCATATTTGGAACTAAAATTTTACAGCGGGAAACGTTTACTTTACTATACGAGAAAATACGATACTTCAAAATGTTCCGGCTAGGGGCACTGTTTGCTCATTTGTAGGATCAATGCAATATTTAAAAAACTTCCACAGAGTGAATTAGGTGACCTGGGAACAAAATCCTTAACATCACAGTTCACAGGCCATACGCCAATAGATCAATGATGCTTTTTATCGCAATAATTTGAAATAACATTGAATTAATATGCGCAATAAAGTTAATGATAAAAAAAATACGGAATATTATAAGTACGATAAAAAAGTTTTTAGGGGCACACGAAAGGTAAGTTTAAATAAAATTCTACTAATTAAAAAGTTAATACGAGTCAAGCCCATGGTAATGAATGCAAGTTTGAATGTAAGGAAATGCTGTACAAACATAAACCGCTAGGATTATAGTAATATTGAAGTGAAAAAGCTTATCATTAAAATACAAAGCTGGAAATAAAACGAACCCACCTCAAGTATGAAGACTTGCTAATTTAAGTATTTATTTTTAACTGAGGTTTAAATTACAAAGTTTACATTGTTTTCATGATAATCATAATTATATTAATTACAAACCAATTCTTTCCAGATCCAGCTTTAATAAAGCAATATCAATGTGTCCGAAACACAAAGGACAATATTTAAAACAAAAGTTTGCAACAATATGTACACAGTTTCGAACCCTAATATAAAATTATTATTTTTTAAGTAATTTTATCTTCTTCCAGCGTGCAGCAGTGTATTGTTGTATAATTGATTACTTATTGACATATTATTATGCTTTAAATCATACTCTGCTTATGTCGAATCTCCGCCTATCACATCCATTTTGGCCCAAGCTGGGAAGAAAATTTCTTCCCATACAAACATAATAAACAATTTCTTTAAACTTATTAATACATTTTTGAAAAATATATCCTTGTCTTGACAATAGGTATATAACATTATGTAGAGCCGTTGTATCAAAATCATCAGATAATTGCTATTCGTCAAATTATGTTATATTTTTTTTCCATAGTCAACCTGTCAATGTATCAACGCTATCTCTTCAATAGTTGTTATCTGACGATTGAACAATCACCCTTTGAATAAACACAGAAACATGTTTATATATGTTGCATAGTGAGATAACGGTTTGTAACATATGATTTATATTTAAAAACACTCACTTATTATTAATTGTTATTACCGTATTTATATAAATATTCAATTTCTTTGTCATTCAATTTATTTAAATACTCTTCACCATAATAGTTAGCTAACAATCGTCTATAATATTCGAAAAGATGACTTCTTGACATTTCTACACTTGTGGCACAAACTGTAAACAAATAAAATTATATAAACATTTGGATCCTCTCCCAGCATATAAGTTATATGCTTCTTGCGTATTTAGTGGAAAATGCGTCCCAGAAAACGAATAAGTAGATAATATAAATAATTCGAAATCCTAAGTCTTACTTTATAATAGTTAGCGCTTTGGAGTAAACCGTAATCTGAATTATCTTAAGCAATAATTAAATGTCTGCCAACCCGCACTAGGCCATCGTGGCGGACTATGTGGCCTAACCCCTCTCAATCGTACTCTCGATTGTAGAGGAGGCCGGTGCCCTGCAGTGGGACGTATTTGGTCTGATACAGATACAAACAATAAATAGATGAAATATTCAATAACAATCCACGCAGTAGCGCATCTATTGAGTGTGTAAGACTTTGGCGTTGGAACACAGAAATGAAATAAATAAATAAATACACCCAACAGTCCCATATAATCCCGACCCTACATTAACATACAAGATTTGTGTCTCGAGTTCAAAATATAAGACTTTTCGGTCTCACAAAAAGACCCGAAAGGGATATTTACGGATCTCATGGACTTGTCTCGGTGCGGGAAATAACATTCTCGAAGTTTTTCATACAAAACTGTGTTTGACACCGCATATCGCATACTAAAGCGTTGTGAGTTCCGATCGAGAGCTTAAAACTTTCGGTGGAATCGCTATTTTTGTCTGTCGTGGCGTTACCCGACGACAAAGGACGCGTTTTCCATCAAATGTACAAGAAACCATAGAGTCTCTCTATGCAGTACTTAATACGGTCTCTACTATATTAAATTAGGCACAGCAATCGCGTCTGTCGTGAGTATCAGAAACTACGAGAGACTTTTCGGATTCTCAAACACCCAGGCCTGAAACAAATACCTGTGGATTACACAGACATTTGTGTCGTTCGGGGATCGAACCCACGGCCTCTCGTTTCACAGTCGGTGTCTAACCAACTGCGCCACGGAGACTGTCTGCCTCGTGACCGGCTGGTATTATGACCCGCTGCAGGATCTGAACCGGTCTGAACTGCTTCAACCACCTGGTGAACTGTAGTCACTTTGCCAGTATGAAAACCATGAAATAGAAACTTACCCGAAATCACGATCAACAAGCATATTCCGAATAGTATTAGAATTAAATTATTATTCATTTTGAACAGAACAGAGATTTCAATACTACACTTTAATCATAAAACAATACGTTATATCCTGGAAGGCCATAACAAACTGAGCTTAAACAGTATTGCAGTTCTTATAATGCGTCATAGTCCTTGTATGGAAAAGGCCAATGGTCGTCATACATACGCGTTGATCTGGCGTCAACATTATGAAATATTTCTCATAATTCAATTATTGAGGCAATTCAAACAGTTGGGTTTATTGCACAATATTTCAACATATGGTGACTAATAACCGGACTATTGGGTTCAGGTAATTGATTTAATTGATTGTTTTAGTCTTAAAATCTGTCATAGGGTAGGATAGGGTATTTTATAGGCGGAAATTGGATTTGATGCTCCGAATGGAGATAGGTTCGCTTCTCATATCATATGAGGAGAATAGCTACTGTGAATTACCGATGGTATTTATGGTACGTCTGCCTATACCTCCAAGAATAAATGCTACATATGTATCTATAATACAATTGTCCAGAAATTATTACATCACCGATGATAATACATATTAATTGTTGACGTTCAGTTGGCCAAAACATTGCTGGATAAGGAAAATGTCAAGTGATTCACTGTTTACATAGGGAAATTAAATATACACATCCACTTGATGTTTCAATTTAGCTAATTACATACATATGTATATACATATAGGCACGCCTTTTTCCCAGGTGGGGTAGGTTGACGTGCTACCAGGACCCACGTTTAATTTCCATCCCACAATGTGGTAGGGGGCGAGCCTATCGCCATATCGGGCACAAATTCCTGACCCCGCGCTGACAATGAATAGAAAAATTTGATATCACTTTGTCCGACCCGGGATTCGAACGTTTTCAGCGTTGTAATTGTACCGTAATACAACTGCGCCACCTGCTGAGCTGCATAGCTAATTACACTATTAAAATATGGTTAAAGTAATGTTTCTGTTGTATGTTCTAGATATAAATATAGTTAAATAATATCCAGTTTAGTTTTATGCAGGTTATAAACAGTTCCAGGTGTATCACATTCACAAATCTTAAGACCACAAGGGTAGTATTTCTGCAGGTTTTGGACCGACTCCAATTATATGTACGCTATGTCATGGCACTAAGAAACGTTTTACTATAAAAATATTTTGATATACATGTCACGAGCGTTTTAAGCATTGATAAATTTTCTTAGGACGAAAGACTATATAAATAATTATCTAAAATCCAATAACGTAACGTTTCCCGTTAAGGCAAAAATTAATAAGAATGTCATGTTAAACGCAACATATCAATTTTGTAATTTCATGTGAATATATAATAATTTTTTAATTTAAAAAATACTGGAAATGCAATTCCAGTATTTGAGGATTGTAGTAGGAAAATTGATAAATTATTGGCATAAATTATCGCGTGGCGTTTCACACCGAATAGTTACGTCCGTAACTTCACTACTCCGGTACTTAAAGTTAGCCCGCTTGTGGAAATAACTTTCTTAATTTATAAAACTGATGTAGATTAAATTTCCACAAAGTTACTACAACATAGTCCAGTGATTTGTACTTAAGTAAAAATAAAATTTAAGTAGCATTGGGTCTGAAGTCACTAATACTACCACCGGGCTTTATTTTCGGTCGCAGTCTCGATATACCATGTATAAACCTATACTAACATCCAATATTTAGGTATTTATGCTACAACATTCAATAATAGACCTATATTACCAGCCAAAGATCAAACGTGTTCCATATTTCCACTTAGTCAACTTTCATCAATACCCAACTATAATTTCCAGACATCAAACAGCAATCAATTACAGCAGTATTATCAATGTCCACACACCCACATCGTTAGTGCCTGCTATCGGATGCTATGCCTCGTAAATAGGCTGTAAGAGTGTGTTTACACTATCAAAGTGAATCTGAGAGGCATCGACTTTGACTGATCGTGTTTGGTGACACTTAACCTAGAATCTGTGGAGTGGTGTTTTCTTTTATTGCAGGTCCGACCTCTCGATAGTAAGTGAATGCGGTCTTCTGTGAACATCTGTAATTTGATGATAGGTGCATCGCTGGCTTCTTTAATGAGACGGAAATGAATGGAAAAAGGACAGTAGGAATAAAGTATTAAGTTTCGGAAAACACGTCAAACCGATATTTTAGGTCGGTTTTCTGTGACATGTTCACAGCAGCCAATTCCTACAAGACTAACTAGATTGTGGCGACTATTAATAACACAAAAACCATAATAAAGAATTGAACTGCGTGTCTTTGACATTGGCAATATGAGCCTTAACAATTATGTAATTAATTTTATTTGCAGATTCCTAATAAAAAATAAAATATGATTTAACATTCATGGAAGTTCTTTGTTGAACTATTTGTATGACTTAGAGCTTAATTTCAAAATATAAAGTACTTATTTGGATTCATTTAAAGCAATGCGAATCTATTTTTGTGGAATGGTACTAAGGAAATAATTCTTTGTTACCAATTGATAATTTATCTGGGCGGTTTTATGCCTGAATATCATCATATGCAAATGTGTATGAAATGATCATTCCTTTACAACCGCGAATAATTTCTATACAAATTGTTCATCAGACAGTTGACAGATTAACAACAAAATTAATTTAAAACATTCACCGCAGTTTCGTATACGTAATACGAAGAAATTGATGAGGTTTTGCTTAAAACCATTAATATTAGTGTTCTTATAAATCAACCAGAGCTTTGTGATCAAGTTTTGTCGCAGTAGCGCTCACCGAACGCAACGTAACATTACTAATACCCAAGGATATTTATTACTAACAATGGTTTATTAAATAGTCTTGAAGATTTAGCACTATATTTAAGTGATAGTGTGAAAAGAAGTCAATGAAAATATAAAGATCTAGACAGGGTTAAATCCTTTTCTTTTGCCTAGTCTTACGTACTTCCATGGTTTTGGCGCAACATAATTTTACAACCATGACACAATAATAATATGATTTGGCTCAGAATTTTGCGACCGTCTGGCCTGATATAAATCTTTTGGAGTAGGCATTTTTGCCTACCATATTACTATACTTCACATACCTACGAAAAACTTGGAGAGAACTCCCAGGTATACAGTTTTCCTCAAGATGTATTCCTTGATAGCCAAATAATTCATAAAAATTAATTTCGAGTAGTCAGTGGTGTATGATTTTCATTTGGTGTTCGCCAACCGCTAGTGCGAATTATTTCTAATGGCACTGCTTGGTAATGTCCCCACAATCGGTCAACGTCACTATTGCGGCTTTTTGTACCACTTATGAAACTCTCTGTTGTTCTTTTCACAGTATTATAATATTTATATATGAGCTAATTAGTGTTGGATGATCGTTAGAGCGATGTTTATGGACATGTATTTAGTTGACATTAATGAGCCTTCATTTCGCAGCACTTATTCTAGTTTTATGTGGGAAGAAGCTTAATGGTTTTTATGCTTATAACTAGGTTTATGATTTAATAACCAATTATTGTCTCAAAGGGAGACATTTGCGATATTTATTACATCTTAGTCTATTGCACTGCCCTAGGGCAAGTTAGGAAAATACCATTGAATATTTCACGGCTTATCCTGAAAACAAATTTATTTATCTGGTAGTATTCGTTTGCAACGAACTCACGCGCGTAGTTTAAAATTATCCTCAAAGAGTAAACATAATTTTAACGGAATGCAGCAACAATTCTGGATTTCAATCACTCTTTGTTTACGCGCTCCCGTGCAGTATGTACTCTCGATTAATAATTTCGAGATAAAGTGTCTGCACTGTACTATATTTCAAGGTGACTAGAGCCAACATAATATTCTGAATTACCACTGAAAAAACTTTAAAAATGCTACATCCCAAACAATAAGCTGGCTCAAGAAAATGACTTCTCAGAGTAGCAGAGAGTAGAGTTTAATACATTTTTCTTTACATAATCTAGAAATCATTACCTTTGAGTTTAATTTCGTAATTCCGTTCTGGTAGCCAAGTCCAATATTAGATAATTGAAAACCTTTTTCTTTAAATTAAATAAATGAAGCGATTTTAAAAAGAATTTCTACGGTATGTAAGTCCGCCAACCCTCACTAGGCCAGCGTGGTGGACTATATAGCCTAACCCATCGATATCAATGTTACACTAAATAAGACATTCAGTGCAAAAAATGTGTCCCACCTACTTGCGGTGCATGCACCGCACATGAATCAGTTTGCTTCGTGACAGGGGCAGTGTAGTACGCCTTATCGCATACGTTTAAAAGTAATAAATGAATGTTTCACCGTCAAACCGAAAGCAAATCGTCTAAAGTTACAATATTTGAATAAAATACCAGGTAAGTGATGTAATATTGTAGTGTGCTTTTAAAATTCCGGGGCACTTTATTTATTTGACGTGTCTCGTCTATCGGTAGATTATAAGTCAATGGCCTAACCACTCTCAATCGATTCTCTCAATTGTAGAGTAGGCCCGTGCCCTGCAGTGGGATGTATATGAGCTGATTTAGATATAAATAAATTATAAAATGTGATTATGGGAAAAATCAATTATGTACTACATTTATTTGTTTTTTAAGATATTAAATACTTAAATAATATTTTAAATTGCAAACTATTTATCGAATCTATTCGCGGGGCTATAATTTTGATGAGATAGTTACAAATTTCACTCAGGTTAATATACGTCGAAAATTGTTCGCTCAACTTTTAATAGCGCTTTCCATTTTAATGCAAAAACGAGTATAAGCCAATTTTAATTACCAACCAGTCCATGGTAAAGCCTATTGTAGAAGCTGTTTGAAACGGTTCAGTGATACACGGTATTATTTTAAAATATTGAGCTGTTTACTTACTTCTTTTTCAGACCAATAAATGCATTTTATTGTTATTTATATATAGCTGTTTTATTGAAGTGAAACTTCTTTATCGGGGTTGGAAAAATTTTTGCGTTACGCGCCATCTTTATTTCTAAGTCACATTTTTGCGTTACGCGCCATCTTTATTTATTTAGTAAATTAGTAATACTTAGTAGTAATCCTGTGTATTGTAACTGTATTTAGTACGAATCCCACACTAGTGTATCATCCCACATTTGGACATAATACAGTGTATACCATTAGAACACATTCTGTACCCACTTCAGTAAGCCACACCCCCAACCGTGCCCAAGCCCCACCCGAAATTTTAAGTCCCACCCACTTTTTTGTAATTTGATCCTTACCCCCCCTCTGGCCTTCCCCCACCCTAAATCCAAAACAGTGCCCAATAGCCTCCCCACGAAACCTCCCCCCCCCCGCTTACCCCCACCCTAAAAATTTTACCTCACCCCCCCTACTCATATCTCCGGCATTATCCATCGTAGACCCACCGACCTTGGGTTCATTGGAACCGGCTCGGTGAGGGCTACAATCCTGCCCCAACAGAATTCCCGAATTCCCCCTCCACAACTTTCCACACCCAAAAATATTTTAAGGTGCCCAATAGCCTCCCCACGAAACCTACCCCCCCCCCCGCCCCTACCCCCACCTAAAATTTTTACCTCACCCCCCCTATTCCTATCTCCGCCAATATCCATCGTAGACCCATCGACCCTGGGTTCATTAGAACCGGCTCGGTGAGGCCTACAATCCTGCCCCAACAGAATTCCCGAATTCCCCCTCCACAACTTTCCACACCCAAAAATATTTTAAGGTGCCCAATAGCCTCCCCACGAAACCTAACCACCCCCCCGCCCCTACCCCCACCTAAAATTTTTACCTCACCCCCCCTATTCCTATCTCCGCCAATATCCATCGTAGGCCCATCGACCCTGGGTTCATTAGAACCGGCTCGGTGAGGCCTACAATCCTGCCCCAACAGAATTCCCGAATTCCCCCTCCACAACTTTCCCCACCCAAAAATATTTTAAGGTGCCCAATAGCCTCCCCACGAAACCTAACCACCCCCCCCCCCGCCCCTACCCCCACCTAAAATTTTTACCTCACCCCCCCTATTCCTATCTCCGCCAATATCCATCGTAGACCCATCGACCCTGGGTTCATTAGAACCGGCTCGGTGAGGCCTACAATCCTGCCCCAACAGAATTCCCGAATTCCCCCTCCACAACTTTCCCCACCCAAAAATATTTAAAGGTGCCCAATAGCCCCCCCCACGAAACCTAACCCCCCCCCCGCCCCTACCCCCACCTAAAATTTTTACCTCACCCCCCCCTAAACCTATCTCGGCCAATAAAGGTCGTGGACCCACCGAGCTTGGTATCCTCGGAACCGTCTCGGTGAGGGCTACAAATTGGCCCCGATAGAAATCCCAAATTCCCTCAAAAATTTCCCCCCTCCTAAACTTAAACTTTATTTAATTTAGCTTTATTTTACCAATTCTGTAAATTTGTAAATAGTAGATCATTTTTTGAAAAATAACGTCATAAAGAACTTTCACTTCTTACGAGTGTACGCTAGTACACGCACACATTTTTTAGGGTATATCAAGACTGCAACCGAAAACGAAACCAGGTGGTAGTTTTCGTGGTTACAAACACAAGGCAACTAAAAATATTGCAAAAAAAGCGACAGATTTTTATTTTTTTAGTTTTTGCAGAAAAAAATAAACCTTTTTGTAAACCCTTGTGTACCATTGCGTCTTTAATAATAAAGAAGTGTATATAAATATTTTAGAAAAACGACTTTTTATCATCCAAATATGAGGATAAAAAAAAATCCAAAAAAAATATTACGATTTTGTTCGAAAAATATTTAGTTGCATTGTGACTGAAGTCACTAATACTACCATTTGGCTTTGTTTTCGGTCGCAGTCTTGATTTACCCTGTATTGATATACTTTATTGTGCACAACATTTTATTTAAAAAAATCATTTTGACTAACTTTCCAAGCATATTGGTCAACTTGTGAATTAGTTTAAAACACAAATTGGGTAAAAAAATTAACAAAGAATAATACATTAACAATGTTATCACTTGTTACCATATGTTAGGTAACATTACCTGACCTATACTAACATGGCAACATGTACTAAGAATGAAAAACGTATTGTTATCAGATGTTGCTAAGTAATACGTAAAGTTTTCAAAACTTTGCACCACAAAAATTAACTGCGGTGTGGATGCATCTTTAAACGCCTTTGGAATTTATACAGGACATCATTCTTAATTAGACGTTTAACATAATATATGTAACTATAAAAAAGCTCGCTGATACTAAAGTGACCTGCAAATATAACCCATGACACATGATTATCATGTCATACAAGTTAGCTTGCCTACAGGCTATAGGCTACAACTAGACCCTAGGCAACCATAATTGTTTACTTTTTATTAAATTAATTGTTATTTGTTTATTACTAACACTGAATGTATTATTTAGAAATAGGTGTCCAAATACAGATCTTATCTACTTTAGGACAAAAATAATATACGTTAGCGCGGGAATCCTTAAATTTCAAATTGTGAAATAAATAAAATTCTAATAAATCATGTTCAGTTTTCATAAAATTTCCCATAAACAAACACGTCGTTTATTTTTTCCGTGTCATCGTAACTTATCAACGCTTAACTTTACTGGCCAATGAATTTAATAATGGCCTTTAGAATATCAGCCGTTGCGAGGACCGTCCGGAAACTGTGTCAACAAGATTGATTAGCCGTCCATTTTAATTAATTAAAAAATAAGCTTTACTTAATATTTTGTGACTTACATTCAAGGGAATGTAGCAATTAATTAATAAATTGTTGGCGGCTCTTGACATGCAAGAAGGCACTTTAAATAAGAATTTAATTACGAGGTAATGATTGAAATCCTATTATAGGAGAGGCCTATATCCAGCAATGGACGCAGAAGGGCTGATGATGATGACGATGATGATTTAAAATGATTGTAAATATTATAAGGATATAATAGTTACTAAAGTTAGTCCTTAGGAATAGTATTGCAGCGGACTTACGCGGCTGAAGAGAGGGAGAGGGAGAGAGAGAGAGAGAGAGAGAATAGGTTGGTACTAATAGACCATAACACACTTGAATTACTTTGCACTTTCGCGGCGATGAATAACGGCGTATGAAACCGACGACGTACCAAAAGATCTTGAGAGAAATATCTTATATCATCCCGCGATAGGTAAGTAATTATTGCAGACTATATTCTACAAGACAGTCCTATGTCATTCCATATAAACCTTTTAATCAGATATCACAATTAATTATTATTAATATACTACTGCATTGCTGTCTTTGTGTAGATTTCTCTCCAACTGGTGAACATACGCGAAATACGAAACGATACATTATAGTAATAGTGTTTTGAACATCAAAAAATCCGTTGAATTTCAATAAGTACACGATTTTGTTGCAGACAAAAATATCTGGAACATAAAAATTTTATGAATAGCCTTAAAATTGTGCAGTAACGTGACTTAGAAAATTTAAATTTCCTGCGTCGGTTTTCTGTTCAAGCGTAAAGATGATAGCCGAAGAAATTCTCTCACAAAATATGCGAAGTGCGGACATGGATTATTATCTTATCTTGCTAATGGAACTGGAATATTTTAATGATTTCTTTAAATGTATTGGAGAAGCTAATGATCTATACTATAATCTATTTACCGACCTCTTCGGAGCAGTTAGGTATAGGAGAACTCAGGAGAAAAAGTCAGGAATAATTAAAATAGAAATAATACTATCAGACTGAGGGAGGTTTGATAGCCGTCTCTTCTTCTTATATATTTTTTCGCCGATGTGAAAATAGCAGATGATAATTTCACAGTTAAATTATTAACTGAACTGAAAAGACTGAGGAGGTTTTCGAATTTGTCTTTATATCGGGAACTCGCACAATCTTTCTTATCTCAGGTATCAGCTCATATAGGTCCCTCTGCAGGGCACGGGTCTCCTCTAAAATGGAGTGTACGATTGAGTGGGGTTAGGCCATATAGTCCAGCACGCTTGCCCAGTGCGGATTGGCGGACTTTACATATTACCATAGAAAATTTTACAAATGGCTGTGGTATGCAGGTAATATCAAATGGGACTAGTCAAAGATCAGAGATGTACCCTGGGATTTGAACCTACGACCACCGTGACCATGTTGGCACCCACGTCTGGTCCGTTACCATCAGGCAACCACGCACTTATACGATATAAAAATTGAAATACTGAACTCCAAATCTTTTATTATTACTGCAACAAATTGACATATAACTTGGCAGAGGCTGTAGAGGGTTGTTGAAATCAATACACTGTGGTTTTTTTAAGGGAGAGGTTAGAAATGCACTTCGTATAGCTGATGATTAAACAAAAGTGAATGAAAAAATGTTTCATTTCATAGTATAGTTAAAGCTTCAAAAGAAATAATAAACCACGTGAAGAAGAAATAGATAATATAGCTGCAATCGCATGTTATGACATCACGCTCAACGAAACAGAAAAATATGAGCATTGTCATATACTAAAACCTCATATGGCAATTACAACCCTTTTACAAAACACTCATGTTAATAGCTTCGCTCCCAGCGCAGCCAACACTCAAACAAACGTTCAGAAACAGACATAATTTTATTATATTAGCGATATTAAAAAGCTACTAAAAATTGTACGGACCGCAGCAGAAACTGCAGTAAAGCGGAAAATATTCGCGATCAGCATTCGTCGGAACGATTCTACTCAATTAACATTCGACGGGTATTCGACTTTTGTCGACCGTTCAACTCATTATTAACCGATGTGAATAGTTTTTCACATGCGATGCCTTTGGGGACTGGCTTTCAATTGATTTTTCCAATTTTATTAAACACACTGACTACGAAAATTTGGTGAGCGGAAAACGGTGGACCGACATGCCACTTTTAGGTACATACATAATATATCTCTCATTAATTAAAAATATATTCAGCTATACAATGTAGAAGTCACCGTGGGGGTTTTTTTGTCTTCAGATCGAATATTTATTATTCATAACGTTTAGTTTGCCGGTCATCGCAGCATACGTCATATATTATGGTATCACTAGGCTTATTAACTATTTTCAACTTTATTTTTGCTTCATTTCTTTGTTTAAAGACAGATGACAACCTGAAACATGTATCTTGACTTTTCATAAAATGTTTTTGCATTAGGGACACATACAACAACAACATTCATTTAGCTGATCTTTATCAGCCCGTATACGTTCCACTGTACGGCACGCTCTTCCTCTACAATCAAGAGTACGATTGAGAGGGGTTAGGCCATAATATAAATAGCCAATATTAAATTTCAATTCTGTAAAAAAATACAACTGCAATTTTATCAAAGGCAGATGTACTGAAAATAAACAAAATGACATCTGCAGAGGAGATGATAGCGAGGGAATGGAATTGCCTTCCTTTATTAGATTAACATCCAAGACATCAACGTTACTTCACTTGTTACTTAAAGTTACGATATATTGGTTAGCGGAGATGGAATTTTCATTTCCTGCTGTTAGCACGATATAGTAAATTCCACTTTAATCAAAACGCAATAGAGACGATTTCCGCTCGCAGAATTGTTTTAAAGATTTGAAAGTGTGGGGGACGCCAACCCAATTAGGTCACTTACTTCCGACGCGCAGGTACCCACTTCTTACCAACCTCGAATAGCAACTTAAATATGTTACTACGAAACCTGATTGACATTTAAAGGTGATAATGGAAAGAAAACGTTAAGGACTCTTCCTTGTTATAGAATTATTTTTGTATATTACAATAAAGGGTATAAACTTAGCTGCATGCAAAGCAACAAAATTGTTAAACATCAAAGGCACATGACACATTATGATCGTCTGTTGTTTCTTTATAAGTACGAAATATGAAGAAAAAATTCCTTGTATGTCTTTATTACTAATCATAAATTTTAAGGCCATGACTGAAGGTTTCACCACAGCATTCTTATAAAAAAATCCCTCCAATGATTCAAGTATACATAAATATTTTCTTCACGTAGGTTACCGCGTAAGTTTGTACACAAACTCAACTTATTCAGGAAGCATGTTAGCAAACTTGTTAACGCAACTTTTTTATGAAAAAAACTATTGAACGAGACGTTAATACATGTTTGCAACTGTTGCCTGTCAATACGAGACTTCGTTGTATAAAAATTAAACTAGCATATAATTCACCTGTAAAACTTGACCATTGTACACATAAGAAAGTCACATAGTGGCAGGTGTACGGCGATGTAAAAATGAAAGCATATTTCTGTGTTTACGCATACTATGCAAATAACTGTTCTGTACTACATACACTACTCACAAAAATTAAAGGATATTTTTTTTATCAATTTTTTTGGTGTTTTTTGAGAGTCTGTATCTTAGAGAAAATTGATTGTTAAGAAATTCGGAAACTAAAACTTGGAAGCTTGAAATGTCTATTTTGCAGATCTGTGCTCTATTTCTTGATTCCTCGCTAAGTTAATAAGCAATCGTAAGAAAACCAACGAGAAAAAAAAATCCAAAAATTTTCTGGATTTCAAAACCGTGCATTTACATTGGTAGTATTTTTTTTGTGACATCATTATAAAATTCCCGTAGATAATTTAATTGCCTTTAATTTGATATACCAGAAACCTCCGTGACATGATTTGGAGCTGACTTATGGTAAATCAAAGTAAAAATGGCCTATCACACTTTGACATTGGATTACTCCATGAATATCAATCATGGGGAAAACAAAATCAGAATTTTAGTAACTTCAAAACATGCTTTATAAGTTGGTATTAAAGTCTAATGATAATGTATAGTATTTCTAAGTAAAATTGTTGACTGAAAAAAAGGTAAAAAAAAGGTTATTTATGGATATTCGGAAAACACTGCATATCTTTGGATAAAAGAAACAAACCAAGGATATCGTCGGTAACTTTTCAACCTTAAAGTATTCTAAAGACACTCTGAAAATTTCAAACTGCTCCGATTTGATTATCTTAGTGTTCGGAAGGTTTGAACTTACTGTATTCGTCAAAATTGTCGTAATAAGCATTTTTCGTATGTGATCGATTTTTGTCACTTCAGAATGCTTTTTTTGGTGATTATCCATATTCTTTTAATCAAATATTTTTTTCTAACGTTTTCGCTAATCTCCGTAATTATAAAAAAAATACTGGCAACCTCCCCGTAGTACGCTTTGGGTAACGCTAATGCCGGCGGTAAAACAGTGCCAGTATTTTTTTTACAATTGCGGAGAATAGTGAAAACGTTAGAAAAAAGGATTTGATTAAAAGAATATGGATAATCACTAAAAAAATATTCTCAAGTTACAAAACCATTAGCATGCGAAAAATGCTCATTACGACGATTTTTGCTGAATACAGTAAGTTCAAACCTTCCGAACACTAAGATAATCAAATCGGAGCAGTTTGAAATTTTCAGAGTGTCTTTAGAATACTTTAAGGTTGAAAAGTTACCGACGATATCCTTGGTTTGTTTCTTTTATACAAAGATATGCAATGTTTTCCGAATATCCATAAATAACCGTTTTTTTTACCTTTTTTTCAGTCAACAATTTTACTTAGAAATACTATTCATTATCATTAGACTTTAATACCAACTTATAAAGCATGTTTTGAAGTTACTAAAATTCCGATTTTGTTTTCCCCATGATTGATATTCATGGAGTAATCCAATGTCAAAATGTGATAGGCCATTTTTACTTTGATTTACCATAAGTCAGCTCCAAATCATGTCACGGAGGTTTCTGGTATATCAAATTAAAGGAAATTAAATTATCTACGGGAATTTTATAATGATGTCACCAAAAAAATACTACCAATGTAAATGCACGGTTTTGAAATCCAGAAATTTTTTGGATTTTTTTTTCTCGTTGGTTTTCTTACGATTGCTTATTAACTTAGCGAGGAATCAAGAAATAGAGCACAGATCTGCAAAATAGACATTTCAAGCTTCCAAGTTTTAGTTTCCGAATTTCTTAACAATCAATTTTCTCCAAGATACAGACTCTCAAAAAACAACAAAAAATATTGATCAAAAAAAATATCCTTTAATTTTTGTGCGTAGTATATTACGAAATGGCTCACTGCTAAGCATGCCTCTCCTCCACAACCGAAAGTGCGATTGAGATGACTTAGGACATAGTTCACACAAATATGCACTAAATTAAAACAATTTACGATATAATTTTCATTTTAATGATGTGATACCTAAATTATATGTATCACAATATTGGACATAGAATGACAAGCTTTAAAAATAAACAGTTTAATTGGGATTTCGGGGTTGTAAAAACAAAATGGCCCGTTATAAATTGTAATTTCCAAGAAATAAAATATTTAATTGGGTGTAGGCAGGGACGCACGTGGGCTTGAAAAAGGTCAGAGTAAAAAGCATCCGTCATAAGGCTTAACGAAAGGGTTCATAATACACATATGAGTCCCGAAATACAAAAATGTAACTTATATTTTGCATATACTAAAAATATATCCGAAGGTATACAAATCTTATATTGTCTAAAACACTGGAAGCACATTTAAATGCTAATTCATATGACCAAATAAAAAGTTTGCTAAGGTCTTGGAGAATATCTTAAAAGTTGGCCAGAGCTATTTCTAGTAATTTGACAATGGTTTTAGTGTACAAAGCATGTCAGAACCCCAATAGGGGCTTGAAAGCTTTGAAACTAGGCCGGCCAATAATCTGACTGAGTTTATTCATCATTAATTCGTTTATTGCCAGCATGGTAGATTTCAAGATTAAGATTATATATTCATGTGTGGGCAGGTGATATAGATTAATTACGTACTCCAGCTCTTACTCTACACAAAGTGAGCCATAACTTAGAAGAGCGCAGATTTGAGCCCAAGGGACAGATTGACATTTCGAAGTTATGTGTGTTTTCATATTCAATTACTTTAGCTTGATTTAACGGCGAATAAAAACATCCTAAGACAATCTCTATCTATGAAGGATCTCTTTATTTATTAGGGGCTTTTTTTGAGAAATCCCTAAAGATTCATGTCTATAGAAATCTTTAGAGATTTCTAAAAAGTCCTTTAAAAAAGTAAAACAATTTTATAAGTTGAAAACGAGGCCGAAAAAAACTAGTTGAAAGAAACAATAAAAAACCAGGACGTGTGCGAAAAAGACTAGATTTTAGAATAACGCTTTTCATAATTAAAAATTAACAAAATAGGCAACTATTGAAAAGCAAAAAGAAAGACAAAACAAAAAAAAATTAGTAGAATGTCATTAAAAAAATTAGTAGAATGTCATTTATTGTCAAAATTGCCCAAAACAGAACAATTGCACAAGCACTTAATTAAAACTTTTGTTTTAAGTGCAAATACCACTTGACTGCTTGCTAAAAGTTAAGTGTTTGCTTGTTATAAGTTAGTTGAGTAGGTACTAAGTTACTACACGCCTGAGTCTCGCGTCTGCAACGGGTTCCGATTTAATGGCGTTTAGCTTTTTAGAGTTCTGTGCGTGAGATGTGAAACCTTTATGTTGGGAGTTTAGTATATGTTTCCTGTTTGTTTGTTCGTGTGTTTATTTGTCGAATATGAGGTGCTATCGAAATTAATATTGGCATAGTTATCTTTTTAATTTATGATTATTTTTGTAAGGGTTTCACCTACGTGATTTATCTCGAAATTAGTAAATAAACTAAACTTACGCGGTTTAGAGTTTAAAATATAAACACTGGTTTTGTATATTACAGTGAAAAAATAATACACGTAATTTATAAGAAAGATTGAAAGTAAAATTTCAATTCATAAGTTTTACCTTCGCTATGAAATTTATAAAAAAAAGTGGTGTCTTGTTGTTTGGAAATATCATTTTTATTTTAGATACAAAAAATCTCCATTTTCCCCTTCTTATTTAAATGTCTTTAAGAATTATGTCCTAAAAAGGCTGAGAAGACATATAAAAGGCGGGTAATGCCTACAGTCTGAAAGAATGGAGGTAAGCGGCGGTTAAGTAAAACGTTTTGGGTTATTGGGACCTGGGGACCGATAAATTATTCCAAGAATAACTTACAGAGGATATGAGTAAGTGTGCTATTAGCAAAAAGTAATTGCCCAAGAGGTATTCTTTATGGACACGACTATGAAGAAGTTATTACTCAAATTCTTTTAGTAATCGTTTGGTCATATACTTTAGTACCTACTATATTTCAAGTTGTTTTTCATGAAACTAACTTACTAACTTTTGTGACTATGTGTTTTTTTTTAATATGGCTTGTTTGTGGTGTGGGAATTGAATCCTCAGCCTGTATCGCACATTCTGACCCAAGAAGACTGTCAAATACAAGACCTCGCGGTTCCTGTCCCAGGGTAACACGAAAGCGTGACTAATGGTATTTAACACTAAACACTTTAAAACCTCAGGGCCTGTGAATACGGGAACTGCGCAAAACGTGTGAGAAACATAAAAACTCGAAACGAGCTGCGGACGAAATGAAATAGGTCGCGAGCATATTCAAAACCTTTTCGCTACGACTGTACCGTACCGCGTCATCTGTGGAATATCATCATTTGTCAACTGTCGTGTCGCCACTGAAAAATGTACCAATGGAAAATTCGATGCCTAAATGAAACACTAAACAATTGGGCGGCTTGTTTGATGACTGCAGTTTAATTTGAATGGTACAATAAAACTTTAAGCGGACAATGCAGTGGTTTTAAAATCGCTTACAACAACAATGACAACACATGCAGTAACAAGAGTTAATAATGTATCAGTGTTTTATTACAATTTGATCTGTTGATGCTACATTGAAGTTTAACAATTTGCAAATTAAAACTTATTTAAATTGGTCTTGTATATATTATATCAGGCGATTAATTCTTTCATGCCAATATTTTTACAGACCCCAATTCTATTGCAGCGCATTTCATTAAACATTCTGTAGGAAACGGTTGCATCAAGCGGATTGTTGTCGGTGTTGAAGGGTTTTATCCTCTTTATTGCTACTCTTTCTATTTCTCTCTCTAACTCTTCCTCTCTTCATTACTTCATTTCTAACCAATAGCCATACACATAGTCCTGAACCCAGTAAGATTTTGGGTATTTTGTCGAGGGTATCAAAAAGTACTTTTTGGTGTTACAACACCCAAAGTCGGACAAACATTTGTCTCGGTGCTGGAACCAAGCCACAGTATTTTGTTTTTCTGCCATCTTGAATCCAACCGTGCCACAGTGTCTGTCAAGAAGAGCCATGAAAAGCCATTTTAGTACTTAAAAACATTACCAATTCTTTTTATAAATAACCAATAATATCCAAATTATTCGTCGTCTATTTATACCTACTTAACGTCTCCCAAAAAATCCTAAACGTTTATGAAATCTATTTGCGCAATTTAATATTTATTAAACAAAATTCGGGACTATATAAAGTAATCGCTTTATATTTGCATAGGCAAGATTTCAGCATACGTAATGGTTTATACCGCTAAAAGCAATGTGAGAGCTAATGGCTTAAAAGGATACAATGGCAATGTGAATAACTAATATTGTTAAAGTTGCAAGTAAGTTTGAGAGAAAAGGCAAATTTTGTAGTAAAGTAGTATTTCTACGTACAATATTAGTTTAAAAGATCATACAATTATTATAGACAGCTTGTTTAATTGGTACGAAAAAGTTATTATAATGCATTTGATTGTGAGTTCAGTCCAAAATATCCAGCGGCAACGTAATAATTTTCTGATGTCTGTCGTCCAATATTAAGGTTGCCTCTATGAAACTATCCTTCTCTTATCTCTCCGTATACCCACTCTGTAACGTCTGTATGATGATTCAAATGATTAATTAATTCAAATGATAAATAATTAGTGGTATTTCCAAAATTATTTGTTTGGGCGGCCCACAAGTATTTGTCTCGGGTCTGGGTGTTAGTGGGACCGAAAAGTCTCTCGTATATTCTGATACCCATGAAACAAGATTTAATTGATCTTAGTGTGGGGTCAGGGCTATATATGTGACTGTTGGGTGTATTTATTAATATGGCCTAATATAAGCCGGTAGAAACTTTTCTCAAGAGTCTTCGATATTAAAACCAATATACCTGTTTAATTGTCTTTTTTATATTTAGTCCTTAAATCATCCAAAGTCACGGGTTACATCGTGTCTACGTTCAATGTTTGGGATAATTAAGTCAGTTTTATAAATGCGACGAAGGATTCTTAACATGTGGGTCCGGTTCTAATTATTATACCTTAATTTTGCGTATCATTAAGTTTATATGTGGCTGTATAAAATTATCTTTAGTGCGTATTTGTCCTCGGTTGTTGATGATATCAACTACTTTATATTATGCTTCTATTTATTTGAAATTCTATGTACTTTACTCTTATATAAAGTTGGGTACATAATGATTGCCATATATATTTTTCTATTAACCTATTTCTACTAGCACATTCTATCTTGGATACGTGATTCAACCATTATCGTATTGTTTTCAGCCATGAACCTTTACTCTTTAGACATGCTGTGAGTTTTGAAGTACAATTAGTCTTTAACTGTTACTTTAATTAAATAATAGGAAATACATTGTAAGAAAACGTGCATTCCTTAAAGATCTCCACAGGAACTTTAAACGTATGGAAAGTCTACCAACTGGTAATCTGTTGGACTATGATCACCCTCACATCATTTGATTTCAATGAAGTATGAATTACACTTACAAGATATAACAGTTTTAAAATATCTCCGCAGCTAAATAATTATTAAGTATCACGTGCGCATTGCTATTATGCGGATTGAATGAGACGAGACTGGATAGGATGTGATGTGACGGGATGAGAAAAATAGTCGGACGCTAGTCACGTTGAGTTTTAAAATAAAACAGTTGGTACGCGAAATAAATATGTTTCTGATGTGGATTTGAGACAAAAAGTATCTGCGCCCGGGTGGAGCCGCGCCGAGCCGCTTGTATGAAATATTTATATTCACCTATATCTTTTCGTACTCTCTCCATAACTCTACTGATTTATTTTCGCAACATAGCCATACCCATATTGAGGTCGTGTAAGCAAAAAGTAATCTTCTCGGAAAGTCCCTAATTCATATCAATTTGATGCAATAATATTCCCATTTGTATCAAGACATTTTGACGGAGATTCAAGATGGCGTCTCGGAAACCATTAGCGAACGAATGTGGCAGAGGTCATTTGTCGCATGGAGTAATGGTTGCCACTAAGGAATGTGACTGCTTCGCTTGAACTACCCCTGCATTAGATTAACTAGCCCAGTGCTGTATTAATAATCATGAAAATATTGCGAAAAATTATAATCTTATTTAGTAGATTTTTTTATACTGGCAAGGCAAAGTGGCCGCACCTAAGGCCCCTAGACGGTCAATAGTATGGCGCAATACAACGAAAAGTTCAATATTATTGACCATATAAGCTTATGTTCAGCAGTGGACTTCCTCTGGCTGAATAGATAGTTGGAGAGATAGGGTTAATATTGAAGATTGCGCTATGGCCTACAATACTATTGTAAGTCTAGGAACTACCTGGTGGCAAGTGTGGTGCGAGCGAAGTAGACTGTCGACCGGCGAGAAACTATGACTATCTCTCACCGATCCACTCAATTATGCTAGCCCAAGTTAAACCACTTGCATAGGTCACTGTGGTCTTTATACCAGTGGATAGTGGTCGCCATCTGGTTATATAATATGAATACGGATAAGTGAACCCAATCGTATTGCCATCGTAGCTACACCGTAGCTCTACCACTCCCATTGATAAGTATCTTTCTAGAAAAATTGGATACTGTGCCCCTAGCCGGAACATTTTGAAGTATCGTATAGTAATACTCGTATAGTATCGTAAACGTTTCCCACTGTCAAATTTTAGTTCCAAACACGCTCACAATGGCGCTGTTTAAATTCCCATACAACATTTGACTATTACTATTCTATTACGATAGTACAAAATGTTCCGGCTAGGGGCACTGGTCACAATTCATTCGTCCACTTCAAATAAAAATTTGTTTATTTTTAAAACACGAGTATTCATACAAAGCATGCAAGGAGTTTAAATATAATGTAAAATAGAATATTGTTTGGACTTGATGGCGTAATTACGTACATTTGATATAAAACTAAATTACCTAAGCAACGATTGATGTTACTTGTACATATCATGTAGAGATGAAAACGCGTCTTTTCTCTTCTGATGTTAAAACTACTATATTATATTGTTGTTTATCAAATTTGAATATCCACCGAATTCACATTTCCCGCACGAAATACAAGGAAGTCAAGACGGAAAGTCTCTCTCTATTTATTTTAATATATTTAATTAACATTATGCAGACTCAACAGTCCTTGCACATTGCTTTCGCAGAATGTTTTCCATGTCTATATTAGAAATAAATCCTTCAAAATGTTTTGCATATTAATCATTAATTGTTGTTTTTGTTACAATTCCTTTCCTTTGTGTAGTGCGTAAATAGTAATGTCTGATACGATATTTACATAAAAATACACGGTTAGAGACGATGGGCTTAAGATCGAGCCCAGTGGCGTACCATTGGAGAGGCCTATGTCCAGCAGTGGACGCAAAAGCTGAAGATGATATTTTTACAAAATATACAAAAATAATTGTCCGATCACCCCTTCAACTAATCCTAATATTTTCATAAGTCATGGTAAATCTAAAATATATATTACAAAAAATAAAAACAAAGATCTACGAATACAAAAACTATTTTCGATAAGATAGAACAGATTCAGCAAAAGCTAATTCAACTTTCTCAATATATTTAATAACAACATCTCCGACAAACAAAATCAAAACTTATCCGCTGACGAATTAGATTAATTTGTGATTTTAAGCGAAAGTCAAAAGGTTCTGTTTGATAAAACAAAAGCGTATTTAAAGAACAACATAAAACAACAATTGGATCAGCGGCTTTAAATGTCGCCTTACGTGACTTGGTACACGAAATTTCTTTTGCCGTGTTTTACGAAACCAATGTAGTAAGACCCTGCCTAATCTCCGTGATCAAGTACATTTTGTTTTCACCTCAGTTTTTACCGCGGACGTGCCCCTTTACTTAGATGCTTTCTTTAAAACTGTCACAAGTTTGTGGCAGCCCCGCTGGTCGTTTGTTGTTCAACTTTCGACGTCAGTTGCGTAAAGCGCGGAAATATCTTGTGCCATGTGACATTTACTTTGTTCAGAACATTCTTGTAAGTTCTATTTATTGTTAGTAACATTGAAATTCTATTTGTATTTTAGCGCTTGTATTTTGGATTATATAATATATTTGTTGAATAAAACTAACAACCAATACCGGAACTCAGTTTTTAAAATCAAGCTATCAATGGTGGAAAGTTAAGCTATCAATATTGGCATTGCTATTTCAGTTACAAAAACACTGTATAAAGTAATTAAAAAATCACGACACATTATATAGCTTCTCTTCAGTTTCAAATGTTTACAATTTCTTATAGACTAAATAATAGAAGTCATAAATCTTCATATTTTGTATGTGACCTCTTTATCATAAGACCTTTTTTTAAATTCTACACATCCATTTAGGTCAGCCATGAATACAAAAGCTGTGCCGTGAGAATCAAAAAATCGTGAGAGGTAGGTACATATCCACTACAGCGAAATGGCGATCTCATCGTCTTGAATATTGCAAATTCTCCTAGATTTTATCTGTAGAGGTTTTTCCATATTGGCAAATACGGTCTTGGTGATATCCTCATTTTATCACATTTTATTTTTAGTGAAAGGCGTAGGAGGATCAAATATGCAGCCTATGCCAACGATTCAAGTAAATAAAGACATAGCTCTTCTACGAATATGAGAAATTTTGTGGAATATATGTGTATTATTTGGAAGGAATATTTAAGGTCTATAATTGTTAATTTACATGAGAATCAATGAAAACTTATATATCAACGACAAATACTCCTATCGTAGCTATAGCTATGTACACACCGAGAACCTATATCGTCTTTGGCCTGAGCGGTACGCCTGCTAGAAATGAGAAGTAATTAAGCGCGCTTGATCAACTGCATAACTCACTTTAGATCTAGGCATTTGCAAGCCAAGGCTCTGTTCAGAATGCAAATCGTTTTTTTCACAAAACAGTTACTTTAGACTTTGAGAGTCGAAATTTAAAATGGTAATAATAATGACCGAAAACATTTTTAATTATACACATGTTCGTATAATTCTGAATAAAACCAATACTTTATAAATAAAACTCGATTAGTTAATCTACGTAGGTACCTACGTATCAGAGGAAAAACAATATTGAAATCTCATATTATCGCACAACGTAAATTAACTTTTGCCTCTTGAGGATTCACCGTGTTCACTCGATCAACTGAAACCGTGTCGACATCCATATCCAAATCTTTATTACGATTTTGTCATATAAATTACCGTTGTAAAAATAATATTTTATTGCGACGATCTCACAAATGGGGAGTGTGTGAACTTCAAAATTCAATTCCCTGTAAATCCACGCGGTTATGCCGCTCTCACGGAAAACACACATTCTGCAACGTCACTCGCTCTTCGCGGCCGTATGACGGGCAAACTTAAGAACAATTCGTGTCTAAGAAAACTAGTCTTTATTACAAATATGTTAAAAAGAAGAAAATTGCAGAGCTAAGTTTGCTGAATGTATTCGTCATGGCATCGCGGGTCGTGGCTTTGTTCTTGAAAAGTCGCTTTGTTTGTCTGTTTCCTATACCCAACAGACTTGCGGATGTGTTGTTTTGATATTTTATAAACAGCTTGCTTGTTTCAGTGTAAATAAAAATGGGACGCTTTTAATTTTGTGCTTTGGGTTGAGATTAGTTTTTGTGAGTCGTAATGCTTGTCTTTGAGACTTATGTTGCTTGTTGTCATGGAATATTAGTACTACTATTTGCTTCTTTTGGATGGAGGTAAAATATTTGGCATACTGAGTGCTTAAACATAGGAACATGAGAAAGCTGCACGATAGACCTTCATCATCCTTATCACAGAGTACGAAAGTACATGTCAGTTATCGAATAAACATGTCGAAATCAACGTCAATATCCAAGACAACGGCGAGGTAAATATCGCCACTGCCTCATAAAAAAATAATGCCTATTTTCTTTAAATACAAATTATCTTGAATATCTTGAATTAATAATTTGTTGGTTTTTTGTTTTGAATACGTAGGTGGTTTCATATGTGATTTGTAGAAATACTTTTATTTTGCTAATATCATCAATATAGGCAAACTCCTTTCGTGTTTGAGTTACCGATTTGTATGCAATGGACAGCCTAATAATTGTAACCTCAATTGGCTACCTTAGGCACGTGACACGTGTTGCCTGCTTCCTTAGGTTAGGCGTTAATAGACGTTCAAGCTATGAATTCATCGTTTAACTATACTATGTATTTGAAACCGACAATACTCTTAATAAGCTGGGTTAACAAAATATATTTTTTGGGCAGTACGTTTTCACAATTATTATTTTCAATAGCCACATTAGGTATTGGTGTTTTTTCGGACCTTAATATAATTATCATTGAACATGTCTCAGTTTTATGTTCACAAATCACATAGACCTTCGCCGTGGATTTACACGGTGACTTTGAGAAAAGGTTCGTATTTAACGAATTTCTGAAAATCCTATTAGGTCTTCTGTCCCCCTTAGGTCCATATACCTATAACTATTCATCATCATCTTCATCATTTGCCACAAGATATGCAACGCTGACCGTAGGCCTTCTTCAAACATTTTAAGAAGTCTGTGAACATCGACACGCTATTAATCCCTTTGGCATTATTATCAAAGAAATTTTTAAATAAATAATAAATAAATAAATGTGGTGGAGTATATCCAAGCCATCTATAAAACTATTAATTGTAGTGAAGTTTCGTCCTTAACAGTAGAAGTTTCTGTTGTATATCTGCTGATAGTACAGTATAGCCATTTTTATAATTCCCTAATATCACTCCATGCAGGAAGCTAGCATAGCCTGACCCAGATAAGACAGAATCGCTTCGCGCTGTATATTAGCTATGCGTATAGTATAGCGGAGTTAATGTGCCGTGGCTCTTCCTACGCTGGTCGCGGTAATGGACTCGAGATGTGGATTCCCGGATTTATCGCTATGCCTCGCAGCTATTTTTACTTGTTAACAGTTTAATTTACGGAGTTTCGTCGCGATATTTGTATCTTTTTGTGAAAGTTTTGTAATTAAATGACTGGTAAACGGTGTATTTTCGACGCTATTAACGAATTTGTATCAGAATATCACTTGAGTTTGATTCAAGAGTAATAAAGCATCATAATATTGTACAATTTGATAGACAATTTCGATCCTAAGAGAAAACGCTTAGACTTTATGTTTGTCTGAAGTTGAAGTGGGTCCATAAGCATAAGGCACTTTATATTAAGGAGTCGTTTAGTCGTTTTGTAATTATAATACAAAATTATTATTAATAATTTGGATGCAGTGTCAGCCACCTCTTGGGTGGCAAATAAAATCTTATTTATGGCATCCGAGGTCACTATTATATACATTATTATACAATATATATTTATTGCACAAATGACAAGAAATACCACCCAGTATAATATACTGCGTGTTGTCACTTTTTCTTCCAAAAATTTAGTCGCATTGTGTCTGAAGTCTTTTACTGCCACCTGGCTTCGTTTTCGATCGCAGGCTGTATATACACTCTATAACTAATTATATTTCTTAGATAAAACATATTTTACGTGTTACACCAAAAATGATTTATTTACAGGCCTCAGTTTTAGTGACACAGCCTTCAACGAAGTGCAAAGTTACAATTGCATAAATTAGCATAATTATATTCAACAAATAGATAATTATTACACATAATGGTATTTCACTAACCAGTGTTGTATGTAGTCCGCAATGCACGATGTTCCGGTTACTAACAAAAACAGGTATATTTTTTCAAGATTTACTGAAATATTTGAAATTAATACAGATTTGAACCCATGCCATGGTTAATATGCGCTAAAATATAATATAACAACACTTAACATTTAATATAATGAACACATAATGCGAAAATGATATTATGATCCTTGATAGCGTAAAGATCAAATATTTTAGATAAAATATTTTAGTTTGCTTTAAAAATCTATTAGTAAGCGCTATGAATAAATAATTCTGCCAAAAAAGTTTGTTTATATTAAAATGCTAATCTAAATATTCAAATATGTTTATTTCTGTAGTACAAGTAAGTTTTTTAAATAGTTGAAATCCATTAATATTGTCAATTTATTGTGAATAATTTTGCAAATTAAAAACATTTGAATGCTAAGTGAGGTAATTTCTGCACTAACACGGAACTGTTAGTATGTATAAAATAACTATGTTAAAACAAAAATAGCCGGATAATTACATAATAATACATACATACATAAACTCACGCCTTTTTCCCAGAAGGGGTAGGCAAAGGTATAGTGTATTATCTATGGGTGCAACCAGGATACCCACGTTTCGTCTTGTATTTTCCGTCCCACGATGTCATAGGGGGCGAGTCTATCGCCATATCGGGCTGATAATGAATAGAAAAATCCCATATCACATTGCCCAAACCGGGATGGGAACCCGATACCTCAGCTTTGTAATCATACTGTAGTACAACTGCGCCACCGAGGTAGTCATAATAATACATGTCATTTTTACCATAATATCAAATTATCACACTTATATTTTTGAAACTCGAGCACGGCAAAGCAATGTACCCGACAGTTAGTAAGTAAAGGGTAGTCTAGATGGAGTACGTAATATATACGGGGGTTAATCTATTTTCCGACACGACGACGATCGTTCGTAAAACTGTACGAATGTGCCTAAATTGCCTACAAAATGTTCGAATCCTCTATCGTAAGTCGCAATCATACAGTAAGTTTGGAGTGAATGAAAAGTTACATAAGGAATAATATTATACGTCCGTAGAGTCCGGATACATTTACAAAGTCTCAGTAACTCTCAGTATTTTATAAGTCCCATGAATGTTTAGTTATCGAGTGTTGACTGTAAATATACTCAAAGTGAAGGTATTCACTTGAAGTTCTTCCAAAGCGCTATTTTCAGAACCAATTCGCATGTACTCTAGAAAAGTAATAGGGAGCGATAAAAGTGAGAAGTATCTCCCTCTGGGCCGCAATTTTACCCTCCACGACCAATTGCAAGCTGCGGAGCACATCTGTTGTCTTTTAATTAATCACTAGAAGCTACCTCGCTTACTTTTTTTATTTCACCTTTTGAATATATTGGAAATTAATTAAGAATATTGACTGACCATAGTATGTAATGCTAACAACGCTTAAATCCTGATTGTGATTTGTCTGCGGATGATTGGGCGAAGATATTAACCGAGTGCTTGAGGGTCTGCGAGCGAGATGCTTGACTGAGAGTCTTTATTTTAAGTAATTAATATTAATGGTGTTAGCCGTATTAATAAAAGAAATAAATTTCATACTGCCTCGGTGGCGTAGTTGTATTACTGTACGGTTACAAAGCTGAGGTCTCGGGTTCGAGTCCCGGGTCGGGCAAAGTGATATTGGATTTTTCTAGTCATTATCAGCCCGGAGTCAGGAATTTGTGCCCGATATGGCGATAGGATCGCCCCCTATCACATCATGGGGCGGAACATACAAGGCGAAATGTGGGTGTCCTGGTAGCGCCTCTGCCTACCCCTTCGGGGATAAAGGCGTGAGTTTATGTATGTATGTATTATATAAATTTCATAAACGACGGATGCATTTAAGAGTTTCCTAAATATTGATACTATAATAATTGTCTTATTTTCCTCAATATCCTCAGATATAAAATCGTATTAATTTCATAAAATCATTGAATACATTCCTTTTAATAGGTCTCTATGGAAACTCTTGTCGAACTCCTGTGTTCATCCTTATGGCTGAAGTAGATGATGGTAATTAATAAAAGAAAAACATATTTTCCTAGATCACCATTCTCGATTCCAGTACCGGCAAAGCATGTTTCACAGTCTTACATGGATTCACTCCATGTTCATTCCCTCGCATCGGAAATCCCAACCCGAGGCTAAATCACTACACAGTAAATCACTACACAGTAAGTCCATTCTTACTGGTGTAAGTCGTGATACTTAAAGAGCGTTCGATGTTGATTACCGAAGACGCTGCCAGCTAATTGCCAATACGGGGACTAAGTGGCTCTATTGAGTCGCGGTGCGTTTCGATCAGACTCCCTATATTGTAATAAAACTTATGACTACGTCGTGTTCATCTGAACCTCGGTAATTGTGTATTAGAAAATGTTTAAGTGCGTTTTCGTGCTCCGTAGTAATACGGTTAGTAAGTGAACAGCTGTACAGCAACGTTGCTTTTTAATATTTATGTATATTTATGAAAAATTGAATCTGCTAGAAATTCCATTGTCGTTGCGTAATGTTGAATCTGCTTTAGTAAAAGTTATTGAGTTAAAAAAATAGAAAATCGAATAGTGAAATGCATTTATTTTCTTCTTAAAAAGCGCGGGGTGCTTACAACATTTACTTAACATCAAGCACTCTAGCTTAATAACAATAAAACAAATGTATTTTACTCTTGTCCATCTCAAGCTCATTAATAAATTTGCTTTTAGTTGAGTCTTTAATTAAAGCGTGTTATTTTTAGTCTTTTAAACTTATACGTATTTTTAAACAAAACATCAACACGGATATAATTTTCCAGCAACTGATTTACCCATGCTTTAAATAATAAATTAAGCGTACTTTATTTTCACCATAATTCACTAGTTAAATTAAAATTTCCTTTTAAGCTTAAGTTGCAAATCCATTTTCGACTTTAACGAACAACATTTCAATCGTATAAACGTTTTACTTCGTATTTTCGGAGCCATTTTTACTATGTGGCACCTGGCACTTTAATCCTTATATTCCAGTAAAAATGCACATGTCGGATTTGAATGCCGGGTCTGTGACTAGGATTTTATTCTCCCTTCATATTGGACAGTGAATACGTAAAAAGGAACTAAATCGGTTAACGGTAAGGATTTTCCAATCGTGAAGTAATATTTATTCATCGAGTAAAGTACAATTTTAGTAATATAAAAATTATAGAACTTGTATTCTATTTTTTGTTTATTTTGTCAATATTGTAGTTGAATTATAAGCTAGTTGAAGTATAACTTATTTGACGGTGTAACATTTCGCTATAGGTTCATAAAAAATAATAAAACACAATTTGGTCATTGACGTCACATTTTATTTGTCGTAATATTATAAGTCACATGGTAAGAAAGACTTGCAGTTAAAAAAATAATATTAAATCACTAACATAATTATTATTAAATTAAATAAATATAAACAAATACTCCTAAAAGTCACATACATAGTTTTGAATCCACATTAAGATTGAGTCTTGTGACTTTTATCACAAAACTACGAGAGATTTTTCGGTTTTAAAAACACATTAAACAAATACCTGTGGATTACACAAACATTTGTTTCGGTGCTGAAATCCAACCCGCGGCCTCTCGTTTCACAGGCGACGTCTAACCAACTGCGCCACGGAAGGTGAATTTAATATAATAATTCAAACAAGTAGTCCAACATAAAGTTAAACAATCCTGACTATACCCGCGAGATTTCCATTCGAACAAAGCTGCTACCTGTGACAGTGTCTACTTACTGTCCATTTCACTAGAAACACAATCAGATTCTCCACAATGGGGGGAATGAGGCGGTTCTTTCTAGCCCCAGGTACGACTTTGTGATGGAAATAGACTTCTAAAAGTACAAGCAGGATGCTTTGCCAAGTCCTAGCGTTATAAAACTGGTCTTAGAGGAGTAAATTGTTTTTGTGCCTGTAGGCGATTTGCTCCGTCTAGTGGCAAGGGGCTGGGGAATATTAAGCGGCGGCTGTCTCGTAACCACGCTATTTATGTTTATACGAAAGGTAAAATGTTAGAAGAGCTACATTGAAGTAGTAGTAAAATTACATGGAACAACGTAGGAAGGTTCAAAGAAGTAATTATATCAACTTCGATAAATTAGGTAAAACTTTTAGACTGGAAACTAAAGTGAATTTTAACATCCAAGACTAGTCAAAGTAATCCGATATTGAATTGTTAGCTGGGATTTTTATTCATATTGCGTAAAAAATCATTTCGTAAGTACTTGAAGCATTTGTGATTTTCTGTCGAATTTTTATCCTCTCGGTACTCGTTAAAAGTTCAAAAATGAAAACGATCTGCATGCGATTCACGAGATTTATTTTTTGTATCCGATGACTGAACCGTTTGTCATGGGCACGTATGAAAAAACATGATCTTTCATGAATAGACGTATTCTGCGAATAATTGCTTGCGATGAATGAGGCCGCTATATGATTATGTAGATTTGCAAGTATCAAATAAATTGGCTGAGTATTCTTTTCATAGCAATTTCGAGGTAATTGGTAGATTTAGGTATAAAGATTAACGGCCTTATTGTTAGACAGTTTAAAAACCTATTTTATTTATCGAATGTTTTCTCTTTTTCGCTCAAATTGAATTCCAAAGTCGTTCGAAAGGGACCAAATATTCTATAAGCAAAATAGCTTTTAAAACTGTCTATGAATAAGGCCGTTAATTTAATAAGAAAGAGAAGTAATAAGTTGTTGGGAATCGTTTTATAAATTGTTTGTTTTTATAATTAAATAAACGAAATGAACGATAAAATATAAAATGCCATAAATGTATTTTTAATACATGACCGAGTGTAAATAAATGAATATAAAATAATTTCATAAACACTTACGTAATCAAATTAAATTTCGATTATTTTTATGAAATTTTCGTCCTTAAATAAAAATCTTTTCGGATCACTGCACGAATTTAACTAAAGGAATCTTATTTCAAGAGACGAGGAAGAAAAAATTTAGATGACACTTGAAAACGTTGAGGTCATATTTTAGTGTAGGACCCTCAATAGGATCAGGTGCGCGAAGATATAAGATCCTTGCAAGTTATAAACTTGAAGATTCGAGGGTCTGAATTGAGAACTGGATTAATTGTAATAGAGAACAGTGGTTTACACTACACTGCTTATTAACAATATGACACTTGGAGCCACCGAAGTGGCTGTATGAAATATAAATGTAATAATTTACGGTACAGACAGAATTACACATATGTATGTATATCACATAGATATATGTAATCGGCCTAAACATGACCACAATCACTAGGAGATCAATCAAGAGAGCACGACTACGAAGAAGAAGATATTATCAATAAACAATTCCACTAAAATCTATCTAATAGAAAATAATTTAAAAAGAACAGATTCTTATATTACTACAAGGGTTTAATTTTTATTAATAATCTTCAGCTAAATATATTTTTAGCATGCTTAAAAAAATACAAGGCCAGGATTTGATTAAAAAAGTAAAATGTTTTTTTTTTATTGCATTCAATGGCGAGACGAGCATGCCATTTGCCTGATGGTAAGCGATATCACCGCTCATGAATAGTAGAAGATCAAACAACACCATGAATTATAAAGTATTCCACTGTGCTCGCCATCCTCAGACATAAGATGTCAAGTTTCAATATGTCCAGTAGTTACTCTGGCTACAATATCCTTCAAACCGGAACACAACAGTGCATTTACACTACTGTCCGGCGGGAGAAATAGAAATTGCGGTGGTACCTACCCAGCCGGCCTCTCACATATGAGAGACCTATCACCAGCAAAAGTTTGTGCTATATTTAATTTAACACTTTTAGAACCAATTATTTTATTATAATTGTTTGCGAAACAATATCTCCTCAATAAAAGAATTAAAAAAAAGAAAACACTAATTTGGATTTTAGAATGTATAAAACATATTAGTTATATTTAAAGGAGAATAAATACCATCATTAGTTACCTAAATACGGATGTAAAAAAAGTTTAGGTACTTATATATCAGGGCAAACAGCTTGAATGAGTCTTGAGATATCTACATTACCGTATCTCAAGTCATTGCTTTATTTAAGACTAAAATCTGGTCTTAATGTTACCTTTCAGCCTATTGTGCGAGCGTTGGAGGCTCAATTCATACTGGCTTTAAAGGCTTTTAACAAGCCGAAGGAACTAGAAGCTTTTAAAGGGGAGGAAGTGAGATGGAATTGTTGCATGTTAAGGCACAACACGAATAGATATTCTGTTTCATTTAAAATAGAACACATTAAGCTGAAAGCCGGGTAGCGTTCGCATTTATCGAGTACGTTTTAGATTATATTAAGTATGGGTGTGTTTCAATTAACTTAATTTGATGCTACTTTATGACAATGTTATCATTAGTTTTAATTATAGATAATTGATCAAAAGTAAATTATGAGTATATTAATTAGATTTCTTAGATAATTTAGGGGACAATAACGAAGTGATTGGATTATTTGTTTGACATTGTGTTACCTAACTATCTCCAAATATATTTTAACGAATTTACATATTCTAATTTAATCAGCGACAAATCATATCTGAAAGTTAGTAAGTTGAAGTGGCAATGGGCTGGCCACATATGTCGTAGAACAGATAACCGCTGGAGTAAGCGTGTTCTGGAGTGGAGACCGCGTCTTGGAAAACGTAGCGTGGGACGTCCTCTGGCCAGATGGCGGGACGACTTGCACAAGAGGGCCGGCAGCGACTGGATGCGTAAAGCAGCAAACCGGGCTCTGTGGTGTACCTTGGGAGAGGCCTATGTCCAGCAGTGGACTGCAACGGGCTGATGATGATGATGATGATGATGATGATGAAATCATATTTAGTTTTATTTGACACTGTAGTATATCTTTTTATTTGCATTCAATTCAATCATTAATGCCATTCCCCAATTTCGCATTTAAACCTTGTTCTCGTAAAACTGCAAGCACTAATACTTTTAAATGGCGAGCTCGTTTGCATTTTCCATTTCCTTATCTCTGCTGTATGCAATTTTTATACGTTAAATTTGAAAGCATTCTGAGACAAACAGCATTATAGGTCCCATTCCTGGTAATCGCATCTATTTCCTGGTAAAGCGGGCACATTGTTCCACCTTTATCTCGCCTAAATTACGTTTGGGCTCAGATATCCGCCTGTCGTCTTTGTTTCACATCCTGCCCGTTGTAATTGCAACTTTAGTTTTAAATCTCTGTTACAAAGGTAAACCGCTTACATTTTCATTGTGGCACATACTTTTTCGACGTCGGTTTTAAATTCTTTATACTATGTAAGCATTTTCCAGCTATGTAAGAAGTGTAAAAGTTTGTAGCTCAATTATAAGGGAGGTGTTAAAGTGTTATTAAAAGGGTTATTAAAGTGCGTGGTGGCCTGTTGGTAATGGACCAGACGCGGCTGCCTACATGTTCACGGTGGTCGCGGGTTCAAATCCCTGGGCACACCTCTGACTTTTCGGAGTCATGTGTGTATTGATAGTCAATCACCACGCACTTTAACGGTGAAGGAAAACATCGTGACGAAACCTACATACCGTAGCGATTTTAAAGAATTTCTACGGTATGTAAGTCCGCCAACCCGCACTAGGCCAGCGTGGTGGACTATATGGCCTAACCACTCTCAAACGATTCTCTCAATTGTAGAGTAGGCCCGTGCCCCGCAGTGGGACGTATATGGGCTGATATAGATAGATAAGGGAGGAGTTTCGTGATATCACTATGCTCGATTAAATATAAGAAGCACTCTTGTTTCATAGCAATATATGTATTAATACCTCCATGAATGAATGGTGTGGTATGTTAAAGTTAATAAGTCTATTACAGGACATCTTTATGTTATCGAAACAGAAGTTTTATATAGCTTAACAAATTATTTCAATAGACCGCTGGACCACTATTGTTGACTAATTCCCAAAATCCGAAGTAGTATGCAATCATAAGTAGTTAAATAAGGCCGAAATAATATAAATTCTATCTATATCAGCCCATATACGTCCCACTGCAGGGCACGGGCCTACTCTACAATCGAGAGAATCGATTGAGAGTGGTTAGGCCATATAGTCCACCACGCTGGCCTAGTGCGGGTTGGCGGACTTACATACCGTAGAAATTCTTTAAAATCGCTACGGTATGCAGGTTTCCTTACGATGTTTTCCTTCACCGTTAAAGTGCGTGGTGATTGACTATCAATACACACATAACTCCGAAAAGTCAGAGGTGTGCCCTGGGATTTGAACCCGCGACCACCGTGAACATGTAGGCAGCCGCGTCTGGTCCGTTACCAACAGGCCACCACGCACTTATAATATATCACCGTCAAATTCATCAATTAGTAGCCTTTTCCCATCAACCAACTCATCACCTAACCCCTTAGAATATCGAAATACATCACGATTATCATCATCATCTTCATCATCAATATCTTCGCCTGTTGATGTTGTCTTGGAGGCAAATGCCACTAATCCCGGACCCATAACAGGCCCCAAACGTGCGAGAAAAAAATGGACAGATGACATGAATAAGTTCATATGGCGCACATACCTTATCACTACTAAGTTAGGATCAAACACACGAGGGTACCTAGATACACTACACCGAGCATTTGTCGAAAAATTTCCAGAAATGGACGTCTCAAAACAGAGAGTAGGCGACCAGAGACGAGCCATAGTAAATAACCGCTTAGTACCATCGTCCATACTCACAGAAATAGAAACCGATGTAGCTAATTTTCTTCAAAACAATGAGCAGCCACCCAACACCATTACACAGACTACCGGTAGAATGAGATGGTCCAATGATATTAACGAATCTATTCTACGCATTTATTTTGAAACTACCGAACTTGAAACCAATCTCACAGTTTATTGTAAAAAGATGCACGATAAATTCATAAACCTATATCCAAACTTATCCCATATCTCCGAACAAAGGTTAGCTGACCAAAAACGGGCAATAATTAATAATAAGATGGTATCTGAAGACAGTATACAACAAATAAAACGTGAAGTTGAAATTCATTTGTCGCACACATCTACCACACACTCAAATTTAAATTTCAATTCCAACCATGTCCACGACGATCTCACACCACATACCCAAATAAATACTTTTGAAGAAGATGTACGTAATATAGCCACGTACCAACTACGCAATCAAGTACAGAGAAATACAATAAATTTTCCGAGAACTAATTTGAACAACGTAGACTACGATAAAATTAATCAACAGTTTTTTATGACGTTAGAGACATTTAAACATACGCATCCAACTGAAAGGCCTTATATACCGAAACAGAGAACATCAAAAAAATTTGCATGCATCGTGGAATATATAAATAAAAATATTCTACCAAATTTCTTAAACACAGAGCAAGATTTCTTATCTTTCCAAGCAATAGTGTACTCAGCAGCTTATACAGCTGCCATATGTAATGGTGCTAAGATAGTTACAGAAAGAGCACCTCATGAAAAATATAAAGCACCATGGCAGAAGAGATTAGAGAATAAAGTAGGAATCCTTAGAGCAGAAATAGCACGTTTAACCCAATATTTACAAGGAAATACAAGTAGAAGGATAATAAAGGCAATTGAAATAATAAAAAACAAATATAAGATCCACGCTCAATATGACAGTTTAAATACGGAATTAGAACATTTTTTAGATACAATCAAACAAAAGCTAAATGCAACAGCTAGTAGATTAAAAAGGTACGTCACTTGCACAACTCGTAAAAAACAGAATACACAATTTAAAAATAACGAAAGACTTTTTTACAGAGGACTTAATGAATCCGACCACAGCGACTCAAACCATGTACGAACACCCACACCGGAGACACTTCGACATTATTGGGCAACGATGTGGGAAAATCCGCTACAACATAATTCTAATGCCCACTGGATAAGTAGTATTAACGAGTCAACCGTAAACATACCAGTTATGGAGTTTGAATACTTATCCATAGACATGGTTTTAAAAGTAATTAAACATACACATAACTGGAAGTCGCCGGGAAGCGATAACATCCAGAATTACTGGTATAAAAAATTTACATTCACACACACACATATACATAGACACTTAAACGCTTTTATAGAATCACCAGACACTATGCCAGACTATATCACACAAGGAATAACGTATCTCCTACTAAAAGATAATGATACCGAAAACCCAGCTAAATACCGTCCGATCACGTGCCTCCAAACCATTTACAAAATACTGACAGCTTGTATTAGTGAAACAATTTATAGCCACCTAAGTAAATATAATATACTTGCAGAAGAACAAAAAGGTTGCAGGAAAAACAGTCAAGGATGCAAGGAACAATTAACCATAGACGCAATTACCATTAATAGTGCCTACAAAACTAACCAAGATATCCATACTATGTTTATAGATTACCGTAAAGCTTTTGATTCAGTACCCCACAGCTGGTTGTTAGAAGTTCTCAATATCTACAAAATCCACCCGACAATAATAACATTTCTAAAATCATCCATGCAGAACTGGAAAACTGTGTTGAAATTAAAGCATAGCTCTAACTCAATTATCACTGAACCCATTCACATCCTCAGGGGAATCTTTCAAGGAGATGCCTTGAGCCCGTTGTGGTTTTGTTTAGCGCTCAATCCTCTATCTCTTCTGCTCCACAACAGTAAAGCTGGATACACTCTTAACCATATTAACTCTCAATTTACCCTCTCTCATCTATTTTACATGGATGATATTAAACTCTATGCTCGTAGTAAAGAAGATCTTTTCCGCTTAACGGATATCACTCAAGAATTTTCTAATGACATCCACATGGGGTTTGGCGTGGACAAGTGTAAAATTTTATCCATAAATAGGGGCAAATTACAAAACAATAGTTATATGCTAGATTCTGGGGAAAGTATTGAGCCCATGGATGAATATAGCACCTATAAATACTTAGGGTTTAAACAGTCCCGTAAAATACAGCTGAAAGAAACTAAACAAGAGCTCATTAAAAAATTTAAACACCGCTTAACCCTAATTTTAAAAACACATCTTAACTCTAAAAACACAGTTAAAGCTATAAACACTTTCGCCATCCCAATATTGACATATTCATTTGGTATTATAAATTGGTCACAAACAGATCTGAAAAAATTGCAAAGAATAATAAACACGTTTATGACGAAACATCGAAAGCACCACCCAAAGTCCGCCATAGAACGATTAATTTTACCACGTAATGAAGGAGGAAGAGGTTTAATAGATATACAGAATTTACATAACAAGCAAATAACAACACTGCGATCCTACTTTCATACTAAATCAAACCACTCGCCCCTACATAAAAATGCGTCAAAAACAGATATTAAACTCACGCCACTAAATCTTCATAATACCCATACTCAACCTAATGAAAAAATTACAGATATACAGCAGAAAATTGCGAGATGGGCGGAAAAATCACTGCATGGAAGACACCGATCTGACTTGACTCAAAACCACGTCGATAAAGAAATGTCGAACGAGTGGCTCAAGATAGGAGAACTGTTTCCCGAAACAGAGGGATTTATACTCGCAATTCAGGATCAAACAATACTTACACGTAACTATAGAAAATTCATAATTAAAGATCCAAACCAAACTACAGATGTGTGTCGACATTGTAACTCTGCTTCAGAAACAATCCAGCATATAACAGGTGCCTGCAAGTCTCTAGTTCAAACGGACTATAAACATCGGCACGATCAGGTGGCTGCAATCATACACCAACACTTAGCTCACCAATATAAATTTATAGATGGAAAAGTACCCTACTACAAATATAAACCAGCGACAGTTTATGAAAATAGTAAGTGTAAAATCTATTGGGACCGGACGATAATCACGGATAAAACCATCCACTACAATAGGCCAGACATAACGTTACATAATAAACTGAATAACACAATATATCTTATCGACATAGCTATACCGAACACACACAATATACAATCTACAATATCAGATAAACTTACAAAATACCAGGATCTTGCAATAGAATTAAAAACTCAATGGAGGGCTAGTACAATACACATAGTACCTATTATCATATCTTCTACCGCAATAGTACCCAAAAATCTAACTCAAAACCTAGAATTATTAAAGATACCTCCCTATATTATACAACTCCTGCAAAAAGCTACTATTTTAAACACTTGTCGTATTACCCGAAAATTTCTATCATCCTCGTCTATATCTTCCTCATTTACTATTTAGCCTGTTGTGCTTGGCTATGGCCCGTACACCAGGCTTATTTTACCCGTAAATGGAGATAAAACAAAGTTTAAAATAATAATATAAATAATATAAATTAATAAAAATGTTTAAAAAATCATTATGTTTGGTATAAATTTAAAGAATGCTGGACTAAGCAATACCATTGGCTTGTGCTAGTATTTGAGTTCGGAATTAGTTCCCATAGTGTGGATAGGTTTAGCTTTATTGATTTTACGGCTGTACGCATGCAGGAAAACAACCTTGGACATTTTAATTGCTATGAAAGAACCGATATATAGCTTATTATTTTATTTTAATTCTGAATGTTATTATTTGGGTTGTATGCATCAAATTCAATTTTTAAAAAATAGCTTACTTACTTTGGTTGGTCCGTCGAAAATATTGTGGCAGTATTACATTCGACAATTTTTCATGAAAAATAGCTGCAAGGCAATATAAAATAGAAGCGTTTTGCTTTCAACCAAAACTCGCAATAATGGAAACGCTTCAATGACAGATGTGGTGAAAGCTCCAACACCTCATTTGATTTCGCCTTACGGCGTAATAATAATTGAAGTCGGGCACACTGTTGGTTTCCGGGTGGATGATCCTAAAATTTAATTAAATCACGAAATGTCTTGCTTGGGACTAAGGTGTCTGAATAGCACCTACTATCCCTTGTTTATGTCTTTCACGAGTACTACTTATGTTGTATAAATGTGTTCTGTTGTGACATGTTCTTTGACTGCTATGGATTGGGGCGAGATATTAGAAGTTATATTGGTGGCGTAGTTGTATTACGGTACGGTTACAAAGCTGAGGTCTCAGGTTCAAGTCCCGAGACGGGCAAAGTGATATTGGATTTTTCCATTCATTAATTATCAGTCCGGAGTCAGGAATTTGTGCCCAATATGAAGATAGGCTCGCCCCCTATCACATCATGGGACTGAACATACAAGGCGAAATGTGCGTGTCCTGGTGGCGCCTCTGCCTACCCCTTCTGGGATAAAGGCGTGAGTTTATGTATGTATGTATCTGTTTCTATATTGGGTGACATATATATTTGCATAAGTCTTCATATTGATTTCGTGGATAAATGTTGCTGTATATTTGTAACAGTGTTAATTTTTAGACCAATTAGTATGATTTCGATGTGTATGTCTATTGTTTTTTTTTCATGATAAGATAAATACGCATTTAAGCTATATTAATAGTTTGGCTGAAAAAGAATAGGGTAGTGTCCAGTGGTGTGAAAATATGCGAGCCAATTTTGATGATAATAATGATTAGGTTTCGGCCTGAATTCACAATTGTTTCGTTACGTAGCTATGTAACTTAATGTTGCTTATATCTCAAATCATTTTGGAGACAAGTGCCTTGCATGTTTCGTACTTGCTAAGTAATTATAACTACAAAACAAAGACAAAATTGGGGTAGTAATACATAAGCGAGTAGCACATAACATTATATGTATGTAGTTGTTTTTACGCAACACACTGACCCTACAGTGACATTTTACTGGCGGTCCGTTCATCTGTCTGAGAGCTTGTAATACTCACTTTTTTACGAGCAATGTTTACGGCCATGTCAGGCCCGCATAACGTCACTTAATCATCCCTCTGCAAGATTTGTGATGGAGATTCATTTGATGGATAGGTTTTTGTTTTTATAATGTTGTTTTCTTAACACATAGCTCGTGTACGTATGTGTGTTCTGTTGGATATAATCTATATATACATATAATAAATTTAAAACTGATCGATCTCTGTTGCATCATCGATCTCGATGTTTTATGTATGACAAAAGCTTTTCCACTCTTGCATATCCCAAAGCAGTTTCACTATATTTTAATCAAAGATATTAATAGAATAGTCTAACTTCCGGATTTGCTTCTTTATCATTTCAATTCTGTCTTTCCTACATCACCCATTTGGTTGTTTTATATCGTTGCTATCAAATGATTAATAAATGATCATATTTAATCAAGTGACAATGTATTCACAAAATTTTTGGTTATTTACATAATTATACATAAATATCGTGTACCTATACATATATCCGCCTAGTAACATATTTGTAAAATTGTTGTTTGAGCCAATTAATTGCTTGCTTATTTTTATTTATGACATTTTTGTTTGTACTATTTAAGTGTTTTTTGTGTGTCTAGTGGCTTAAAATAAAAAATAAAATCCAGGCACTCGGCTCGCTTCTACTAATACGAGTAGGGTAAATAGAAGAAAAACAAGCCGTCACAATAGTGCTCGAGAACAAAAGTGATTTTTTCTTTTGGTTTCTTTGGTTTATTTTGCGACAAATTCAGTGCTAAGCGTGTCTTCGTGGCTTGGGAATCCGACTGAACGAAGTAAACGAATTGGGATAAAAGTAAGTTATTTATTTACCGTTTATTTTTAATGGCGAGACGAGCATACCATTCTCCTTGTGGTAAGCGATACGGCCGCTCATGGACAGTAGCAAAACTAAACAATACCATGAATTACAAAGCAATGCTTGGCATTAAACTGCGCTCGCCATCCTGAGACATAAGATATTATGCCTCATTATATCCAGCAGGTACTCTGGCTAAAATGTCCTTCACACCGGAGAGCATTTACACTGCTATTAAGCGGGATAAGTACCTAGATATTGCGGTGGCGACCTACCCAACAGGACAGACAACCTACCCAGGCGGCCTCTTACACATGAGAGACCTACCATCAGTATTTACAGTTTTGTTATAAATTATGATTACGTAAAGACTTCAGATATTCGATTCCGTCCCGATACTGACCATTGTGCAAGATGGTCGAAGCCCCATCATAGTGCCTCGATGCGCGCATATTGACCATCCTTCACCGTGGTGGAAAATCTGTTGTATCGTTGAAGCCTACCTGTGTCACGTTTCGTGTTTCGTCTCAATACAAGCGATTTCGTGCAGAGCATCTTTGTTGTGTCAACTGGCGATTGTTATCTATAGGCGTTTCTTGACACTGTATTTAACAGCACCTTAATTGAACTCACCCTGCTGTGCCATAAAAAAAACTGAGATTTTTTATAGTGGTCAATGGCGAGACGAGCATTCCGTTTGCCTGATGAGGCGTTCGGTCAATGAGTTTGCCAATAAAGCTAGCCGTTAGTATCCCCGCCGTTTTTTTTATCATTATTCTATAATTCTAGAAGGCTAGTATATCAGGTACTATAATATGTGTCCATGGATAACGTGTGTGATTACCTAATATAAAATGAAACGATTACTTGTTTTAAATAATATCATACAAAATAATGAAATAATAATATGGCTATAAGGTTTATAACTGACTCACTGATCGTGTCAATTGTGAATGTGTTAGTTTATAATTTTGATTATTTAATTGTTTGCTGTCTTTATTCTTGACAATTTAATAACGAGATTTTTTCAAAGTATTATCGAAGACTATTATTGTCTTTTATTATTATCACCCTCATCAAGAAATCTGCTTTGTTTGCTTCTATTTAAATAAACTATGCACTAGACTTGCTATTACTAAACTTCCGTGGTAAAGAAATAGGTCGTCAAGCAACATTCGCGTTTTTTTCTGCAAATCTTTGCACAAAGTCAAGCGTAGGTATCTCAAACTGTGTAATATAAACCAGTATATTAATTGTTATTTTAAACCGTATTGTATAAGCGATTAATAGTCATAATTATTATTATAATCCAGAAATTTGATTACAACGTTCTCCATTTATCAGGCCATACATTGCGTTGGTTGGCCATGGACTTTGCGATTGAGATTAGAACTCTAGTCGAGAAATCTCCCGGGTACAGATTTCGTAACAGTATTTTGCTTCCCCGAATAAATGCGTAACCTCAAAGTATAGAACGTATGTCCTTGAATTTTTTTCGGCTCTAAGCTAAACATAAATTTATAAACTACGCGGGTCGCAACCAATCCCATATATCGCGGCTGGCACCGACCTAAAAAATATAGTTGGCATATTTAGGTATTTAAGATGTTCTTAAAGGTAAATCTTTGATTTCTTCCTTTTTAATTATTAATACTAGTATGTCTACTTTTCATTCATTTATATCTTTTTAATTTCGTTTTTATTAACAATAGTTATGTTAAAGCGAATTCTTCATATGTGCGTGGTGGCCTGTTGGTAACGGACCAGACGCGGCTGCCTACATGTTCACGGTGGTCGCGGGTTCAAATCCCAGGGCACACCTCTGACTTTTCGGAGTTATGTGTGTATTGATAGTCAATCACCACGCACTTTAACGGTGAAGGAAAACATCGTGAGGAAACCTGCATACCGTAGCGATTTTAAAGAATTTCTACGGTATGTAAGTCCGCCAACCCGCACTTGGCCAGCGTGGTGGACATATGGCCTAACCACTCTCAATCGATTCTCTCGATTGTAGAGTAGGCCCGTGCCCTGCAGTGGGACGTATATGGGCTGATATATGAATCCTTCATATATCTCTTTACGAGGATGTCGCCGAGATGATATCTAGGGACCGTTGAGACAAACTACGCTAGCCTATTTGCGTTTATATTGGGATAAGACATGAGGCCTATCTTTTTTTTCTACTTAGCCCTTCAACAATAGCAAGGGTTTTTTGAAACATATCTTTTTATGTATGTCCTAAGATGATAAGAGGCAAATTCATTTCTTATAGTATTTTTTTTTTATTATTTTACTTATGCAGTAAATTACAATTCCCAATTATTTTACTTACAATAAAACACCGTACAATGGAATGTATCTACGAGTCTCAAACTGAGCATGTGAGCTTGTGTCTTGAGACTCAAGAGTGCGTTTTACAACAAAGTTATAATTGTAATTCAAGAAGTATGTTTCAATATACCTATGTGAAAAATACCTAAAAATGCAATACAAAGATTTCAAAGTAGCTTTTCACAGTGACTGCATATTCGTTACAAAGATTTCAAAAACACTCTTTTGAAGAGCTAAGTAATGTAACACAGTCTGCTGCAAGATGGGCCGACGACTTGGGTTAGATGGCTGGTTGAGGATGGATAATGGTTGCTGAAGACTGGAAAGGTTGGCGATTACTTGGGGAGGTCTATGTTTAGCAGTGGACGGCAAAAAAAAATACGGTCTTATTCATAGAAAGTTTTAAATCCTATTTTAGTTATCGAATGTTTTGTCCCTTTCGTACGACTTTTGAATTCAGTTTGAGTGAAGAAGACGAAACATACTATAACAAAAAAAAGGTTTTACAACTGTCTATGAATAAAGCCCTAAGTATATCCCATAAAATATATTTTTATCATCCTAGTACAATATTAGGAGTATAGAATGTTGCTCTGATTTCTATAAGTTAATAAAGTAATATTTTACAATAATTAAATACCTTTTTTTTCATATAATCAAATCATATTAAAATTGTATTATAATAAAACTGGAAGCACATTTTAATGTTAAAGGTTAATGCTTAAGAGGTAAGTGGTGCACACGTCATTATTTGCATAAACTTGTCAACTGGAGGTCAAAGTTTCAATAATTAGTAAAAATTAGAGCTAATTATTAACTTGCTAAAAATAGATTTTTACCTAAAATTTGAGCTGAAAAATAAAGATGACAAATAAACACATGATTTAAAAATAAATACCAATAAATATCAATGATAATAATAATTTATAGGGAGCTTGATGCTTAATTGTTTAAACGCCTTTCAAGACATTAATTCAATTCAAAAAGTAAACAACATGTTGAAATGTCATTCATATCAAGTTGATACTGTACTGCTAGAACGCTAGCAAAATTATACAGGGTATATCAAGACCGCGACCGAAAACGAAGCCAGGTGGTAGTATTAGTGATATCAAACACAAAGCAAGTAAAAATTTCAAAAAAAAATCGTCTATTTTTTTTTTATTTTTTACATATCGTCGTATTTGAGTGATAAATACATAGTTTTTCTAAAATAATGACGTACATCGCTTTATTTTTAAACACACAATGGTACGTCAAGGTTTAAATTACTATTTGTGCAAAAACTAAGTATTTACCCCTCAAACACGATGGTTTTAAAAAATTGTAAAAAAAAATCCGTCGCTGATTTTGCAAAATTTTTAGTTGCATTATGTCTGCAACCGGTAAAACTACCACCTGGCTTCGTTTTCGGTCGCGGTTTTGATATACCCTGTATATAACGATGTCTTCAAATTTGATATGTACATTTACATTTGAATATACATCTAGTTTCTAGGCACACACCTCTCCACACTTTATACGTTATGAAAGTTGTTGCTATAAAGTGTTATTGTTAGTTTTATACTCAAGCATAGTAATACTTTATTTTTTATTCTTGTATATATTGGAGGCTTTGGCAAGATACATGAATATTTAAAAACTTAACGCTTGACGTTGCGATGAGAAATTCTTGCACCGTTTCTTTTCATAGCAACACTTTCTGAAGCGTTTCAAAAGATGTGAAAGTCTACATGAATAAAAAATATTAGTACTTGGTGTTCTTTACCAAAGAACTGAGATTTCTTTACACACTTTTATAATATCAGTGAGGGTATAACCATTTCTCATAATTATACAACTAGATGGCGACAACTTAAATATATCTTTATTTAATGAACTTGGTCAAAGTTGGTTGAAAAATTTTTGATTTTTATTATCAAAATATTTTATCTCAGTACCATATAAAATATGTAATAAATAAATATATAAAATGTATCAGCCCTTAACACATTTTCTAGCATTTAAAAAATCGTTAGTATGTGAAATCCACCGACTTGCAATAGTTCAGAGTAGCAGACTGCGGAGGGACATATGGGTGATTTTTTTAAATTATGTTTTCTTTATAATTCGTTTCGACTACACTTAACGAACACATCATATTGTATATCTTCAGGATAGTCACACAGAAAGTATGATCCAAGCTACGAAGGTATGATACTAAGGCTTATGTCGTCGTATCACAATAAATGAAAGACGTTTGTGCCACAAATCACCCAGATAAAGAACCAGAAGAAATACCTGTGGGCTAAATGACGTATTTGGTACAAACATTGTTAAACCAACTACACAACGGACTCTGTTATCAAATATTTTAATAAAAGAAAAGATCAATTTAATCTGATTATAAATATCTTTCGACCTTTCATTAGTAATAGCATCGTTGCATGTAATGGGCAATCCGATATGATCGAGTCAGCAATTAGTGAATAAGCAAAGGTTCTCGAGGCATTTAATTTCTGACCCGAAACGGTTTAATTAAACGGGTACCGCAGGACCATATCAATTAACATTTTCATTCATTATAATAATACTTTTGTTGTATAATATGACTTAATACTTTAAAATATACATACATACATACATAAACTCACGCCTTTATCCCCGAAGGGGGTAGGCAGAGGCGCCGCCAGGACACCCACATTTCGCCTTGTATGTTCCGTCCCATGATGTGATAGGGGGCGAGCCCATCGCCATATCGGGCACAAATTCCCGACTCCGGGCTGATAATGAATACCAAAATCCAATATCACTTTGCCCGACCCGGGACTCGAACCCGAGACCTCAGCTTTGGAACCGTACCGTAATACAACTACGCCACATACTTTAAAATATGTGTTCCTTAAAAAAAGAAGTACGAAAGGAGAAGTATAATAATCAAGCTAATTTTTGCTAATGGATATGCTACAGTTTATTGAACAAATTTTGTCATTATTTTTGTTTCAAAAAATCTTGCTTTAGTGATAAACAATAATACTTATTTAAAATCGTGTCATTTCTTAAATATATTTTTTATATTATTATCTTTGAAACACCACATCTACGTTATTTAAATAATACTTAACATTGCAGCTTTTCCTTATAATTAAGTGGATCAATATTTAACGTAATATATTACAATATCATACGTAATTTTATCTGAGTTATGATAAGGATTATTTTGAATTGTTCTGAATAAAATAATAAATATTATGTTAAGTACATATTTTCGTAAGGAATATGTTGAATCATGTCAACAAACACCATAATAATTTTAGTATACTTAAGTTGCTAGTTCTAGTAATTACAACCTAAGCCTTTCCTATAAAATACACATTTGATCTAAAACAAAATACCTGTATGATTTTAAGTAATTTTGATACTTTTTGATACGAGGGAAGTTAACTATAATATTATGTAGATGGCAGCAGGTACTAATAATATGTATCTGTAGAATAAGTGTGTTGAATGAACACAAATAAAATAAGAACATAAAATTAGATTTAAAATAAAGGTTTTGGGAAACAGAGGTGTTTGTTACTGTTTAGATGTCTATAAAATATAATCATTGCTTATTATTAGGCTGGTCGTGATGAACTTCATCATATAACAAGCCTGGTCTCATTAATAGCTTATTTTGTATTCTATTATAATAACTATAATGACTTATTTGCATTGTTTTAAGCCCCTTTATGCTAAACAATTTAAATCTAATGCATGCATTATTTCTATTTATTTATTAGGTACAGAATTATTAATAGTTTGGCCTTGTAAAAAATTATCAAAAAACCTGACTCTAGTTCGATAATGAATAATATAGCAATCATAAAATTAAATTATAGTGCCTACAATCTACATAGTAATTATTGTAAAATAAATAAATACTATAATTGTTGTTTATTTTTTATTATTAATGCGTCAATTTGTCGCATGATACTTAGATTTAACATATTATAATAATAAATATAATTTAATGCCTACATATTTATTGTTAAAATAAATTATTTTCTTAATATATTTTTTTTTGTTATTCGGGCATCAATTCCTCGTATGATACTTGTTCGAGTAATACTCCTAAGTTTTCGACTACGGCAGCACTGAGAGACTGGCAGATCGTGGGTCCGACGTCGTTGACGATTTCTCGCCACATCTCGTTAAGAAGCCTGTTGACCTGATCACCTGTTAACATGACAAATTCGTTTACATTTTTTCACATATATACATAAATACATAAACTCACGCCTTTTTCCCAGAACGGTAGGATAAGCAGAGGTGTTACCAGAACACCCATGTTTCGCCTCGTGTCGCCATATCGGGCACAAATCCCCGACTCCGGGCTTATAATTAATAAAAAAAATCAATATCACTTTGCCCAATTTGGGATTCGAACCCGAGACCTCCGCTTTGTAATCGTACCGTAGGACAACTACGTCGCCGAGGCAGTCTAATTTTTTGTAACATTAGACAAGATATAAAATATACACAGACAAGAAAGAAAAAAGACAGAAGAAAATAGTGCTGGTACGCACCTAATATACAAGATCTTGATAAAGGGTTTCATGTACTTTTTAACAGTTTGCAGCCTAGTCTCTCTATGCGTTAGATACATCACATATATTTTTTTCTTGCATTGAATTAAATTAATTATTGTTTTATTTTTTAGATTTTATTATTATAGCTTAAAAACAGTAATTACATGAATATAAAATACTGACTAATGAAGTGGTAGCATTTGGTAATAAAGCTCACAAAAGTATTTCAAACTAGTTTCTTATTGACCGATATAAAAACTGATATATACATATAAAGACAAATAAGAGTTGTTTACTGTAAAAAACCTGATGAAAGATTATGTAACACAAACAAATAAAAAATCCGCGAATGTCCATTACATCCGGCTAATCAAATACCCGGCTATCATTGGTTGATTTGCGGCTATTTGTGGTCCACAAGCTCCTGGATTGTATCTACTATCAGCAAACATTATCTAATACTAATTAACCTTCTACAAACATACTTTGTCAATAGTCATCGAAAATCGCGCAAAACACGCCGTTTGTCTGTGTATTGGCAACTTTCTGCTCATAAATTGTTATATTTTACTGTTATCGGCTCTCGCCCCTAGCACTGCGATCAATCACAAAACTGCGCCAGTTTTTGTTTAGGAAGCACGTATTTCATTATACGCTGACGTTTATGTTTAAATGGCGTTTTATTTGTCACGGGGTGAGAGATGTTCCAAACAGCAGCATTGAAGACCCAATCAATTTAATTCAGGTGCGCATTGGTGGCCAATGACGCTCTGATGAATGGTAGCTGGCGGAATAACCGTCACTGATACAGCGTAGCTAAATATCAGTTTGATGACAGATGGCTATACAATACTACCCCTAATTAGACGAGCCAGTTCTTTTGGGTGCAGATGATGATCACGAAGATGTGCATTGAAGTCTTGATCGTGTATTGCTTGGCGATAAAGGAATATATTTTAGAGACTGATGATGTTTTAGGTCTAACATCTAAACGCCTGAATTCGGATATAAGATATAAGTCAACGAACAGTTGTAAAATCATGCGCGAAAGTGGCAACATCTCTTGATTTTTTTTTATACGTTACTGATATTACCTAGTAAAAACAACTAAAACAAACAAAATAACCAAATATTTTACATCTTAATACAAATATTTTAGCTACATTCATAATACAAAAAGCTGTATTTTATATATAATTTTAAGTAAAACGTGGTACGATAATAAAAATGATACGAACCCAAATTTTTGTCGTTCAACAAATTCTCCAATCGGAATATTGCCTTTTCAACTTCGTACTTTATATCGTGTTTATAGATTTTCCAATGAATTTTACCGTCAGGCCCTTCCACATGCTCATACCAGAATTTAATGTGAAGCATTGTGTTTCCTATAACAATAAAGATAATTATTAATTAGAGACAGAAAATCAATTTGAGAGAGTTATTTACCTTAAAAAATATTAGTTGCCTGTAACTAGAATAAGTGTCTGACATTGCGCTAGGCTCTACCTTCTAACACATTGGAGTGAATTTGTGCTGTAAGATTACACTATGGGTATGAACATGCAGAGAAAAATATAAATCAGTCTTTTTCATACCTAAAATTAAAGTATAATAATTTAATCCAAAGTAATCAGAGGAAACAAATAAAATCGACGAATGTAATGTCTTGCTCGATTAAATTCGATGAAATAATAAAATAATGTTTATTGTATTGAATGATACAATTAAACTTACTCAGTTTTATCGAAGAATCTCCATTTGATTTGATGGGCACCATCAAAATTTTGCCACTCAAATCGTATGTGTTTTTAACATCCAAGTTCACCAATGCATCGGCTGTGATTAGTTTCTTGTCGAGATCAAATCTGCAATTAATACCACGGTTTGACATATAATGTAATATTTTAAGTATAGTAAGATTATATTTTGAATTGAAATTGTAATAAATAAATAAATAATAAAACTGGAGTAACAAACTATAACGCCACGGCAATAAAAAATAATGAAAGTCCTATTTTCGATAGTTTTGAAGTAAAAAAATATTATTATTATCACAAAGTTAAGTTAATATCTAATATAATCTAACACAGGTCAACATTACATAAAGCATTTTATTATCTAGTATGGGCTAACAAAGGAATTGCCATTTAAGGTGACCGACCACGGGTCAGTAAGCAAGGGTCTCCTAACAAGCACCTTTGTTTTTAGTATATTACCTATGTTGTATTACACAGCTATCACTTACAAAACAATGGTGATAGGAAGGTAATTAGAAGATATAACAATATTGCCATAAACCTACCTGCCTTTTCTGATTAGCACACTAAACATATTATTATTCATATTTAAAAAAAAAAACAATAATAATTCTGAATAAAATTTCTAACGATCGCCCACAAAATGTACCTAAAACAACAAACAATATCTGATGCGCTGGAAAGGCAAATTGAAATAATTTCATGCAAACGCTTTTACTCAACTTTTTAAACTCAATGCGTCGTAAAATACGTTACGCATAACTACAAAAACATAATATTATGTACTTCACCACAAAGAACAAGACAAAACACGAAATAAAAGGGATATGTAAACAAAAAAACGAACACAAGCAGACCTTGGAGTCATCCAATAACAGCACTCGGACGCTTGTCCGCTCTGATACACTTTCATCTCGAACTGTCTGTTCGTTTCTAATCAAGAGAATAGATCGGCTAGAGATTGTCAGAGGGAGTGTTGATGTATGTCTTAAGTTGGTCTTTATTACTAGTGTCTATTTTATTGTCGAATTTAGGAGTATTAATGGTCAGTTGGAATTATATGTGAATGATTGGAAAAATGAGAATTATATCGTGCCCATGGAATTAGCAGCTTGGTCATAAGGTTGGAGAAACCCCTATTTGCGAAACTATTTTTTTTTTAAATTTCATGTTATATAGAATACACAACGAATACAGGTCTATTCAAAACCGAATATACAGCTTGAATTTTAAGTAGGCGTAAGATGGCAAAATGCTAAAATGAGTTTAATTACGTAATTACTTCTTAGAATTTGATCTTTATTAGCAACATTTTAATAAACAATGGGTTAATATTTTTAGTATCATTGGGTTCGGTTTTAAGTATGCAGTTTTATTTTTCAAAATTGGGCTCGTGACTCCTTTCAGCATTTTTCCCTATTCTAAATAGTTTCGAATTTGGCCATCCACGCCCACTTGAAAATTCACCCCGTGTATCCGGAACGCAACACACTTGAATGAGTCTTTATAATGGGTTTAGTATCATCGTAACGATTGTCGCCATCCGAGTGAATACGAATGTCCAGCTACCAACTGCAGGGTCTTCGATACTTATACTACATACTGCTCCATACCAAAAGAAACTCAATCATAATACTGTACCACTCCTGTCGAACAGACCATCTCGGACTATAGTTTTAACGAGCTTCAGTAAGGCTCAACCACTTTAATTAATTTATTAAGTATGCCATTCTGATTTTATTTAAAGAATTTTCACCTAAAAATATTTCTTCTATCTACCCAAAAAAATCAACCTAAGTATTAAATAACGCAAATTACCAAATTAGTTGCAAAGAAAACATTGGCCAGATTACCCCGCGGCTTTTCACACCATTACGCCTTTTGTTCGCGGGGCATCATCGTCCTGCGCCTAATTATTTCAATGGACTTAACTCAAAGCGCCTTCATAAAATTATTCGTAATTAAACGGGCAGCCGAAGCTAATTGTCCGTGAGTCATGACGCCGTCGTTAGTCGGGCACATAGTTCATTATAGGAAGGTACCGTTGGCATAAAAATCAGGGCAGAAATTAACAAAACTGTAAAAATATGAATTCAATATTATGATATCTACTGAGTTGGAGGTAAATGAGTTAATGTGTTAAAAAAAACAGATAAAACTTAGGTTATGTGTTATTGAAGTTCGGAATGAGAACATTTACATCTAATGCATGTGATCACTTATTTATTAAATTATTTATTGGGCACTGGCCGGGGTAACGACTTATGAATTACTTGGGACACCCGTATTATGTCGGATACTTTAAATCATTCTTTGTTTCTTTTTCTTTCCCTGTGCAAGTTTTAGTTTTACCGAAGCGAAAATTTAATATGTTTTTGTTTTTCTTAAAGGTAATCGATGATGTTAATTGAAGTTGTTTTAAACAATCTTGATAGTTTTAAATAAATAAATTCGGATATTTGTAAGAAAATAATATATTTTTTAAAGTTATAATAATAATAATAATAAGCCCCCTAAAATCCAACCACACGTCCTGATCGAACATCTGATCACGTGGGGGGCGGGCAACACAATGTTATAATTACTGATGTGGCTAACGTGGCAATGGTAACCCCAACAATATGGAGAATAGTAGTAATTGCAAATATAATTTAAGGTCGCTTCCCGGAGGTCGTCGGGGCACACCCGGTGCCGGCGCTGGGTGTTTCAGTAATGCGAACACCGGCGGCGGGAGTACTAGTAGGCTGGCTCCCGCGCAACATAATAATGCTACAGCCGATGCGTTCTCAGAGACGGAGTCCGCTCCCTCTCTATTTCCATCATCATCATCAATCACCCCCTCATATCGAATGTCGAGTGTTCATTCTTCATCAATCTCAATACACTCGGAGGATGCTGCACAGGAGGCAATACACGTCTCTGACTCTGTGCCCACCACCAGTGCTAAAGCAAAGCGTAGAAAATGGACTACTGATATGAATGAATTCATACTACGCACCTATCTCACCCTAACGTTAATGGAAACTGACACAAAATCATACTTATTACCACTCCACACAAAATTCTCCGAAAAGTACCCAGAAATGCAAGTCAGTAGGCAGAGACTAGGAGACCAGCGAAGAGCCATTATTCGGAATAATTTATTACCACAAGAAACAATAGATAAAATCAATAGAGAGGCCCGTCAACAACTCCAAATAATAAATACAGAAATAGAACAGAACCGCTCACAAACAGCAGTTACAGGTCATCGCATGAGATGGACCAATGACTTAAATGAAACAATAATCAAAGCTTATTATACTATCACCCAGTTAGAAACTAATAAGACAGCATACCGCAAACAGTTACACGAGTATTTCATAAACAAATTCCCACATCTTGCACATATAACGGAACAGAGAGTAGCTGACCAACGACGTGTGATAATAAATAACGCACTCATTAACAAAAATAGACTTGATGCTATAAAGCAGCAGGTAGCAGAAGAACTTCGTCACTCCAATCAGCTACCAGTAGAAAATATACAAGTAGAAATAGCTCAAAATATTAATAATACTATAGAAGCTGCATTACATGATAATATTGAAGTCTTAAATAATGATTTAAATACAAGCACAGGTGAAGAAGCTATTGATGAGATTGACCTCACTTTTGCTACAGCTTTTGAATATTTTATAAATACCGACCCAACCAATAGACCTTATGTCCCGAGACAAAAGCCATCTAAGAAATTTACAAAAATTGTACGTTACCTTAATAAAATTGTTCTCCCGAAGAAATTAGATAATGATACAGATTTTTATACCTTGCAGACTATAATATACTGCACTGCATGGACTGCCTCTAAAATAAATGGCTCAAAACTAACAATCCCTCCGAGAGATCTAAACCAAAACCCGCAAAATATTATAAAACCTAAATGGCAGAAGCGATTAGAAAATAAAATAGTTGACTTACGCTCTAAAATCGGAAGACTGACACAGTATATGCGTGGCAATAGAAATAGGAAATTAGTAAAACATGTTCAAGATATATTCAGATTCTATAAAATTCACACTATACATGAAGACACAAACACACATGTCGCTGAGTTTTTAGACACATTAAAGCAAAAATTATCGGTCGCCAGCAGTCGTTTACATAGGTATTTGAAATGCACCCTTAGAAAAACACAGAACAATAGTTTTATTACTAATGAAAGAAATTTTTATCTAAACCTTAAATTGAATACCACTAATCACACAAATACCACATCTGATATTAGAGCACCAGAAACAAGAGAACTTAAAGACTTTTGGTCTAATATATGGGAAAACCCTATTACACACAACAGTAACGCAGGATGGATAAAATCTGAAATAGATAAATCAGCAAACACGACACCAATGCCTTTCGAATACATACCTATTGAGATTTTTATGAAAGTAATAACTAACATACATAATTGGAAAACGCCTGGATCCGATCGTATACATAACTTCTGGTACAAAAAGCTCACAAGCATCCACCCATATATATATAACCACATAAATAAGTTTATAAAGAACCCGCAACAGATCCCGGACTACATTACTACTGGAACCACATTTATGCTACGCAAGGGCGAGTCGGACTCTAACAACCCAGCAAACTACCGACCCATAACTTGTTTACAAACCATATACAAGATAATTACAGCATGCCTAGCAGACCTCATTTACACCCACACTCAAAATAATAATATACTGGCAGAACAACAAAAAGGCTGTAGAAAGCTTAGCCGAGGCTGCAAAGAACAAATCACAATAGATTCAGTTATATTAGGGCAAGTTAAGAAAACCAAAAATAGTTTATATAGCATGTATATTGACTACAAGAAAGCATTTGACTCAGTACCACACTCATATCTTCTACAAATACTAGACATATATAAAATTCATCCAGATATAATTAACTTTTTAACAACAACGATTCAAAAATGGGCCACGAAGTTAAACTTAAAAACCAATAAGGGCACAATAACATCTGAAAGTATTAAGATTCAACGAGGCATTTTTCAAGGGGACGCTTTAAGTCCATTGTGGTTTTGCTTGGCATTAAATCCGTTATCTAACATATTAAATTCTGTACACTCTGGATACCCACTTAAATACATAGAAACTGATCAACTACGTAGGACCAAAGAATACAAGTTAAACCATTTGCTTTATATGGACGACATTAAATTATATGCAGGCACTGAAATAGAACTTAATAAATTAATTGATCTTTGTGCACAATTTTCTAAAGATGTCAACATGGAATTCGGTATTGACAAGTGCAAAATAAATTCTTTTACTGCAGGAAAATTAATACCACTCACATATCAATTGCAAAATGGTGAAACTATTGAATCATTGGCAGACCACGAAACGTATAAATACTTAGGCTTAAATCAATCCAGGCAAATACATACTAAAGACACAAAAAATAAATTAATAGTAGAATTTAAACATAGATTGAATACAATATTAAAATCAGAACTGAATTCCAGAAATACCACCAAGGCAATAAATACGTTCGCTATCCCTGTTCTAACTTACTCTTTCGGCATCTTGAACTGGTCCAAAACTGAATTAAAAAATCTCCAACGCATAATCAATGTCACAATGACTAAAAACCGTAAGCACCACCCACGATCCTGCATACAGCGACAGATACTCCCAAGAAAAGAAGGAGGAAGAGGTATTATCGATATCGCGAACCTGCACAACACGCAAATAGGTAACTTGAGGTCTTTCTTCCATGAAAAAGCTAGTAACTCTACCCTGCACCTAGCGATTACTCAGAACGATCAGCATTTGACTCCGTTAAACCTACAGGATACACGCGCACAGCCTAATGAAGCACTCGTAAATATAGCAGCAAAAATCACTGAATGGACCCGGAAGTCTCTGCATGGCAGGCACCGACAGGACATTAGCCAACCTAACGTCGACAAAGCTGCGTCGAACGACTGGCTCGTCCAAGGTGAACTGTTCCCAGAGACGGAAGGGTTCATGATCGCGATACAGGACCAAATAATTGAAACCCGGAATTACCAAAAGTACATAATTAAAACCCGCAATTTACCTACAGATACATGCCGTCGTTGCAATAGCGCATCTGAAACAATACAACACATAACAGGAGCCTGTAAATCCATAGTCCAAACCGACTACAAACATAGACATGACCAGGTAGCAAACATCATCCACCAAAAATTAGCCGTTAAATATAGTCTCGTAACCTCCTCAGTCCCTTATTACAAATACACACCAGATTCAGTACTAGAGAACCAGACTCACAAACTTTATTTCGACAGAGCAATACTCACCGATCGAACTACCCACTATAACAGACCAGATATTACATTAGTAGACAAATCCAATAAAACCGCTATAATAATCGATATAGCAGTTCCAAACACACATAATCTCCAAAGTACAATAGCAGAAAAAATGTCGAAGTATACAGACCTGAGAGAGGAAATAACTCGCATGTGGCACCTTAATAAAGTAACGATAGTTCCAATAGTCCTTTCAACCACCGGTATTATCCCACTACAGCTCCATGAGTCCATTAAAACCCCACAATTACCAAAATTTATTTATAGATCATTACAAAAGGCAGTTATATTAAATACATGCAGGATTGTTCGAAAATTTCTACAAATAGATAAGAACCATTAAATATTTAGAATTTATTAATGACTCATACCTGGCTTAGGCTTGTATGTTTCATTCTTTACCGGTATCGAAACCGAGCTTCACTATAAATGAAAACAAAATAATAATAATAATAATAAGATAAATGTAAGACTTTCACTATTACATCTGGAAAAATAGTACAGGACAGTTACACTTTACGCACAGGAGAAGTCATGGAGGGATTAGATAGAAACAGCTCATACAAATATTTAGGATTTCACCAGTCTAAGCAAATACACCAAAAAGACATTAAACTGGAACTAAAAGACACTTTTAAACGCAGGCTCAATAGTTTACTGAAAACCCAACTTAATTCGCGAAACCTAGCTAAATCCATTAACTCTTATGCTATTCCTGTCCTCACGTATTCTTTTGGTGTTTTAAGTTGGTCACAGAGTAATTTGAAAAACTTACAAAGATTAATTAATACGTCCATGACTAAAAACAGAAAGCATCACCCACGTTCTTGTACTGAGAGGTTAACGTTGCCACGTCGTGAGGGAGGCAGAGGACTGATAGATATCCTCAACCTACACAATAGGCAAATCTCTTCGTTGCGAGATTTTTTTTACAATAAAGCAGAACACTGTATATTACACAAAACCATAGTAAATGCAGATAAAAAATTTACTCCATTAAATTTAAGTAATAACACCATCCAAAACAGCAAGGTTATTGAAAATAAAGATAAAATCGCTTCATGGGCCCAAAAGTCACTCCACGGGAGACATCGCCAAGATTTGTGCAGGTCTAATGTCGACTACGAGGCGTCGAACGCATGGCTTACTCGCGGCGAACTCTTCCCAGAGACAGAGGGCTTCATGATAGCGATACAGGATCAAATTATTGAAACCCGAAATTACATGAAATATATCGTGAAATCACCAATACCTACAGATGTATGCAGACGTTGTAATAGTCTATCAGAAACCATCCAACACATAACAGGTGCTTGTAAAGCAATAGTACAGACCGACTACAAATACAGACATGACCAAATAGCTAAGATAATCCACCAAAAACTTGCGCAGAAATATAAATTAATAGCTCCGACCACACCCCCAACGCCGTACTATAAATATAATCCGTTAACCATTTTAGAAAACAACACGTACAAATTGTACTACGACAGAGCCATATTAACAGATAGGACAGTGCATTATAATAGGCCTGATATCACAATTATAAACAAGACACAGAAAATAGCCCATTTAGTTGACATTGCAGTTCCAAATACCCATAATCTCCAAGCAACCCTTACAGAAAAATTGACTAAGTATACCGAACTATCGCATGAAATAGCCCGAATGTGGAAAATTAATAAAGTGAAAATAGTACCTATCATTATTTCTACTACAGGAGTAATACCTAAACAGCTGCATGAATCAATAAAAACATTAGATCTTCCGTCCACTCTATACACTCAACTTCAAAAAGCAGTAATTTTAAATACATGTAGAATTACTAGAAAATTCCTCAATACAGACCCACTTAACACAACACATTCATATAATAGAGAACATGGTAACATAGACACTAGTGAATTACACACCCCAACTTCCAATTAGACCCACTTGGCCTAGGCCCGTGGGTTCTAAAATAAAGCCGGTTTGCAAGAACCGAGAAGATAAAATATCTTTACCAAGAAATAATAATAATAATAAACTCTTTATTATAACACCATGAAACTTAAACATGAAAACAATTAAAATAGAACAATAGAAAAACATACAGTAATCATAACAATAACAAAAAAATAAAAATAATAATGGTGATATAACTGGCGGTCTTATCGCTTAAAGCGATCTCTTCCAGACAACCGGTTGGGAGAGGAAAAATCCCATAGTTATGGACGGTGCTTATTTATTAACAATAAACTTACACGTAACATAAATATATAAATACCAATAAAATAATAATAAATACAAGGTATGATAAACTTACATACAATATAATACATATAATACATAAATTATATTGCAGAAGAACAGAAAAAAGCGATTAAATAATTATACGCTGACCGTACCTTTTTTGGTAAATATACAGCTTCGCCTGTAAAATGCTAATGGATCTAGATATCAACCAAATTTATTAACTATGTCATGCTCTGAGGATGATGATAAAACTATTTCCTCGTTTATTTTGAACCCTTAACGTTGATTTAATTTTTATAGGTTTGTTGCCAATTTTCGCGCCGCGTCGTTGAGTCAGTGCAGCGTGGTGAAATTATACCCAAAAAACTTAAATAATGTTGGAAGAAATAAAGTTTAATGTTTCCCATTTTAACTAATCTTGGCAATTACAATATACTATAAAAACAATATACCTGGTATAAAAAAGAAGAAACAAGACAAACAACAGTACTCAAAAAAAAAAATTCTAAAAAAAAAAATTTGCTCAATTATTCCAACAATTAACTAATTTCAAAGTCTTTAAACTGTCTAATACAACACAAAATTACACTAAAGCTAGACTAGCTGTAATCAGACTAGTTTCGAAAATAAATACTTTTAAACGAAACACTAATATTTTTGCGAGAACATTTTCGAGAATTTATTAAGTCAGCATTCAGTGCAGAGTAAATAGTACTACTTTTAGCGGACGTGCTTAGAAATTAAATGTGAAAAAGAGCTTACTTTCACTGTAGTTTAAATTGTCTCGATTTGCAAGTAAAATAATTGGATAATTATATGATCATCTCGACTATGATGCTACTACCAAATTGGGAATTGGATTGGATGCATTTTTGTTTATGAATTGTACTACGGTCTTCTTGGTTCGGTTTGTATACCTAATTGGTGAAACGGTTGGAATGGTTGTTATTAAATACACATAAAATACAAAAATAATACAACAAGTAATGTTTTAAAATACAAAATATACAAATAATAAATAAAAAATGCGGTTTTTTTTGTTTAATCGCTTACCTCAGACTTTCCATATGAAGCGCCGAAAGCCCAGTAAAGTAATTATCTTTAAAAATAATTTTGAATCCGCTCTCATTAGGCACGTACACGACCATCTTCTCAACATACAGGGGATCCAGTGGGGGAAGGCCTCTGCTTGGATCGCCCAGCGAAAACTGATGTATCGACTCCCTCGCTGATTTTAATGCACAGTCGTTTAGATTGGGATCATTTCTTGAGCATGAAGTTATGTATTCCGCTGTAATAATAGATAAACATAAAAGGCATTGTTTTTATAAATTTGACACAGGTTATAGCGTGTCCTATCGTCAGTAATGTATATCGGTCAGGTCAATGAAAAGATCCTTGGGGGAGGACTATATTCAAGAGTGCACTTCCTCTAACTGAGAGACAGAGATAAAATTGTAATCTGGAAAGTATTAATCAAAGTAGTAATTATGCCTTAAATGGAAAATAGATAAGAACTATAAATACATACATGCAATTTTATGATAATAATTGACTTAATGTAATTACTAATATAATAAGAGATGTTAATTGGAATGCATTTCCTTAGACTGCTAATGAGAATTATGGTGGAATCTAGTAAACTAACAACAGGGATTAACATTAATTTGAGATTCAGATTTAAAGTCTTTACCGATAAATTAACCCTGCATTCATTCATATGATTTGACGTTTAAAATATATTATTTAGAAACCATACTCAGGACAATATGTTCAATGTGGAAATTAATAATAGAATATGTTTATTAATATTCAGCCAGTTTATTGTTAATAAAGTTTTTTTTTCTAGCTTATAGATTTTATTTTTATATTAATCTTCTTCGAATTTATTAAATAGGCCAATACTTTTTTAATCAAATGAAACTTGTACCTATGATACAAGTCTCGCATCACGAATAAGCACTAAAATGTTAATAAACTTTAGTGCTTATTCATGCTTATAGCTCCGTATATCTTTGCAAAATTGGAAGACAAGATAGGTCATTAGCCTATTGAAATCGGTTTCGTCTGTAACCCTCATATGACTGCTAAGGGCCAAAATATCCTTTACAAACGTGTAAAGCGGCCGACCACAGCAGAATGACATATTATAGAATATTTTGGGAAAATCCATGTGATTATTTGTCGTGCTATATAAATTAAAGTGATTTTTAGACGCAATATATATTTTTGTATAAACATTAATTTTAAAATAAAGATTTCTGTCTGAGTCTAAGTTTTAGTTAGCAACAAACACATTTTGCTACGACAGGATACATGTAAATAATGTTAAAACCACATTCTCATTACTGCAAAACATGTATTCAAGAACTCGTGGGAAGTAATAGAAAAAAGCTGTAAAAATATTAGCCATGGTAAAAACAACAAGAATAAAAGCCTTAGTGTAAGTAAATTAATTAAAACTTACGCAGTCCCATTGAGTTGACATGACTCAGCGTGCCTAACACAAATAAAAATGGCAACATTTTAAATTCACGGTATGAATGGGGCTCGTAGTCTGCGTAACTGCACTCCACAGTGTTGTTCAGCATTTTATAAACAAACTATGAAAATTGCATGTTTGCCGAGTCTTCATTAGGGAAGTACACACCCATCAATTTCACGTCAACACGTGAATACATGCGCACGGTTGGATGTACAGGTTTTTATCTATTACTTTGTTTCGTTTTACATCCATCGATTGCTTTATTGCACGCGGTTACGGTATCTTCCTTACAAAACCCGCAATCCTTGTTGACTTCGAAAGTATTGTTTTTAAGTACATACTAGGCAAGGGTAAAACGATTAGACGATTACTGCAATAGACAATGCGTTTAAAGTCGGACGTCATAAGGTTGAATATTGTAATATGATTACTTATGAAGCCTTTCATATTACCACTGTGATGTAAGTTTATATTTAATTAAATTGTAGTCCTTCGAATAATGAGGTAGGGTGTCACGTGCTTTTCTGAAATAGACATACAAGTCATCGTGCAATAGCTATTTATCGTCACCGAGGCATTAATTTCGAGAATAGTTATATGAAATAAGGGCTGACTTAAACCGATCGAGATATCAAAAATACTTCTAGCTATATAATATCAGACTATATAACTGCATTCCTTTAGAAGGTATTCTCTAGGATATGCTAGCCTAGTACGGATCAGTAGAATTCACATACCCAACTTTTTAAATTTAGAATTCTCAGGCACTCACTCATTGTGTTTTCTATACTGCTAAAGTAAGCGGTGATTAACTATGAGTCCACACGACGTTTAGATATGTTAGAGGGATGCCTTGAGATTGGATCTCCAGTTGACCTTTTATTATTAGTCCGATCCTCAATTAAGCTATCATGCTCTTATACAATGTTTGTTATGTCATTTTTTTATTCGTTTATCCGTTGCTATTTACTAGTTTTAGAGACACTCAGACTAATTAACTAGCATCTGTAAGTGTAAGTAAGTGATCTTCGCTATCCATGACCACCTATAATAGTCACGGGGAGGGATTGGAAATCAATAGAAAAAGTGAGTTAAGAGGAGGGGTACAGAGGTTGGTATCGATGAGCGTCTGGCGAATTGAAGCACGGGGTAATTGTGTGGTTTGAAACACGCTAGCTGCTTTGATAACCTTGATGATCCTTCATATTAGGATTGCGTGATCAAAGGACGCCCACTACTGAGACCAGACGATCCCTCTGTGTCTCCTCATCCTTGAGTCTATTGAAATTTGAACCGTAGTAGGAGCTGGTTGATTTTTTTTAATAGAAGGTTGAGAATATGCGTTATAGAGGAAACATAGCAAATATAATAATAGTAAGTTTTTTTATAAACGCAATCGCAATACACGAAGAATTCTCTAAGATGACTGTTTTTGATAACAATACATAAGCGCTTAAGGCAAGCCTGACATTGAACGTAGAAACAACCAAAATTCAGTATCATCTTAAAATGGGTACTAGTTGATAAGGCATTAAAGCATTATTTAATGACACTCATATTTTATTGAAACATGCATTTCTAGAATTTTACTATCTGGTTTAATCGTAAGGTTTACACGAGTCTCGAATTCATTACAATACTAGATTTGTTTCCATATTGTCTGTTTGTTTCTTTTTTACCGGTTGGGTCTGCAATGATACTGTTTTTAGTAGTGACTGAATTATCTTATCTGAGACCTTAACCATATTTAACCTTATTATTTAACTAAATTCATTATTTAACCTTAACCATGTTTTTATTGTTTTATAAGCCCGCTGCCTAAAAATATAAAGATTCAATAGTCGTAGACACCTAATAGTGAAGTTAAAATCCATTATTTTGTGACCGTAATGCAGCGTACACTAGACGATACCTAAATATCAACACCATCATGGTATACGACAAGGGTAGATAGGAAAATATCCTTGAATGAAGAATGAAGAAACATTATGAAAAATATATTTGTATTCAATTTGGTTTATTTTTTTTTGCTAATAGTCGCTAAGCGTCCGAGGCTCCTTGTATATTATTTATTAACAATTTGTAAACAAATAAATGTTATAGTTCGTAAACAAAAGGTTATTGAAATGCCAAATTATTACGTATGTATATTATATAAATGGGATACAAAAGTAAGTTACACTGTAAAAGAAACAGTCCATGTGCGATCTGTAAATGTGTTTTTACAGCAAAACACACCGAAAATAAAAACGGGAAGAAGAAAATTCGTGAAAAAGGGTTACGTCGTGTAACAAAAACACTTTTTAGAAAACATCTCCTTGAAGATGAAGCTTAAGAGTACACTCGACAGAGGACAAACATGAAAAGCTTCGCAAATAAAAAATGTTCACCGCTATGTTACAAGCAAATGTTGCTGAAATCACTAAGGTACCCACACTTTCCCTTCTTACTTAGTAAGAGTTTCAGATTTTATTTTATTACAGTAACACGTATAATTCAATAAAACATTAATTTTGAGATCGTATTTGAAATTCGAGGTAATTTGTTTATAATTTACGATAATTATTTGTCTGGACACATCAATAAATGTTTATGTCCAGTGCTAAAATAAACGAGTTATATGAATTTTAATATTTGAAGCATTGCTGTTATTTAATTATGTTACTGACGTTCATTTTCCTAATGAACTTTTCTATGGGATTTTAATATAAATGAAGTTTTCTTACATATTATGATAATAAAGAAGAAAACTGAAATAATGCCCTGCGGCATTATGCTAGGTTTTACCGGCATACCCGCTCGGCACAAGCCGATGGGCAGTGCCGCCAGTATAGTGTGTAGGAGCCATGATGGACTTATGTGATAAATGCATTTCAATTAAAAAATATTTTAAAAAATTATTTCAAAAACCGTAACAATAAGACTAACACATCAATTTATATAATAATACTGCCAAAAATCGAGATATCACGAACATAGCAAAAATTTATGATTCCATAAAATATATTGTGTGAATAGTAATCATCAAAAAAATAGATTCATTTTCTTATTTCTTACATACATCTATACATTCTTCTATACATAATAATTATTGTCTCTTAATATTTTTAATTCGCTACCTAACTAGCTTCGTTGTTTGCGATTCCTTGAACAATCATTACTCCGATTTTATAAACAAATCTAAAGATAGATGCATTGTATCAAAGACTAATTATTGTGTGTCATTTCAAGTAATTGCTTTGTGCCACCCACTCGTTACAGTAAATTATGAAACTATGTATAATTTTGCGTGAAAATTCTATTCACAACGATGATAATATGATATTAGTAAATAATAGTTATGACGTTAATTCCTCCTTTATGTGCGTGTTTGTGATACGAGGATACCAACGACGCTATATTCTACTCTCGTCACAAGTTTGCTGGTGATATTTTTATCCTCTCAGATAAAAATACCGATGTGAGCAACTCCAGAATTAAAATATTCTTAACATTTTTATCGATCACCTTAACTAATACCTTCTTGTTATATTTTCAAGTGCTTAAGACGTTAATCTCACAGGCTTTATATAATATCATGTTCTTGTATGGAAATGGGCACGAATATTATACTATATAATGGTTTCTTAGATTTACGCGAATGTTACACATTGAAATAAAACTATTTTTACGGATTTTATCGCGATTTGGTTTAATTTACTTAATTTAATTTACTTATTTACTACCTTACATCAAAGGAGTCACAGACAAGATTGGCTACATCCTGAAGCGTGCTTCCATTAAAACATATTTCAAGCCGCCCAAGAAGATTAGTCAATTCCTACCACCTGTCAAGTGTCATATACCTTTGCAAGAACCGGGTGTATATAAAATAGATTGTGAATGTGGCCTCTCTTACATCGGCCAAACCAAGAGAAGCATAGGGACCCGCGTAAAAGAACACATAGCTGACGTCAAACACCGACGCTCAACGAAGTCTGCAGTTGCTGAACACATCGAGGAAGGCTCCAAGCATTACCTTCGTTTTGATAAGCCCCAAATCCTCGCTAAAGAACACCGCTTCCTACCCAGGATGTTTCGCGAGGCTATTGAAATTAAAAAACATCCAAATTTCAATAGAGAAGATGGCTTGAAGCTTGCACCATCATGGGATCCAATTCTACATTTGATTAAATCGGAACCCAAAAGACCAGCTGCCAGACCTCAAGACACAGTGAGCTCCTACTGCGTAGATCGGATCGCAACAACTAGTTAACTTTTTTAAATTAACTTTTTAATTTAATAATTGAAAATTAAGGGTAGTTTAATTGTGACAGTCACAGAGCGGATGACTAATACCTCAGTCCGCCCCGTGACCACGAAAGCTGTAAAGTAATCGAAACGTCGGGAAGTTAAAAAATGTAAAAATTAAACCAAATCGCGATGAAATCCGTAAAAATAGTTTTATTTCAATTATACTATATTTTAATTTCGAGTATACAGGTGAATTTTGACATGACTAACTCGGGATTAAATATTCAGATCATAGCTGTTACATAGCTGGAAGGTAGCAGCATTATTTGTAATAAAAGAAGACCCATAACTAGTTGAATAGAAATTCTATAACGGTATGTTGTATGCAGTTTTTATTTTTTCGGGAATACAACATCTTTATATTTAATATTTATACAGATAACCACATAAAGGTTTCAGTAAAAGACTATAGACGCTGAAAGTTTGTCCATAGACATATGTACACATATATTATGTACCTAACCATGGCTTTAACACCAAACTTGGATGAATGTTTAGAATTCATGCATAAGCAAATAGTTCTTGTTCAAAAAATATAAAGGGTTCACTCGGTCGTATCGATGATAAACTGACTGCAGTTTTATGGTTTTATGGTAAACTACCACCTGGCTTCGTTTTCAGTCGCAGTATTGATATACCCGGTATAATAAAACATCACGTATCATGCCAAGATTATAAAGTAAAAAAAAATGTATTTTGTAATAACAAAATTATGACACGCACGCCATAATGAGGAAAAATAAAAAATACAAAATGAAGTTTTTATACCTATTTATTACATGTGTCCAGAACAAAAACTAATGCATTTGAACTTTAACACTATAATATAAAATGTATGTAAATGTATCACCCGAAATTGCAGATTTTATTTATCTGCAATTTGATAGTTTACACCAACCCATACTTATTACAGTAGTATAAAGCCTTCAGTACTTGTATGGCGAGTACTTGATAGCGAAAGGAGATACGTCATCGATGAGGAAAGTCTTGACTGGAACGCTGTGGAAGTAGGTTTGGCCTAAGTTGCACATGGCTTTGAAGATTCCGTCAACTAGTTCGCCTCCTACGGCGGTCATGATTGGCTGCCACTGTTGGTTTATCATGTTGATGATGGTTCCACCTAAAACCAAAAAGATATTTGCATTACTTATGGTTCTCTCTCTCTCTCAAACTCTTTTTATTTACAGAAAGTCCACCATTGAATATAGGATTTCCATAGAAACCTAGTGGAAGCGGCCTATATCCAGCGACTTTGCAACCTTTGGTAGTTTGTCCACCTTATACACGCCCGTCTCACGCTTTCGTTAATTTTAATCAATTCTGCTACGTAAAAAATTGGATGGCCTTCTAGATTAAATCCTGATTATATCTATTGCAGCATATTGAATACCATAAATAGCAGTGGAGGTAGAGAGGCAACATTTTATATTTAATCAACCAATTGACAGCATCAAATCACAAGACCGCGTAATGTATTCAGAATCGAATAATTATACGATAAAAAAATCGACGCTGCCGTGAAAGCTTTACTGAATAAAATACTTGGAAATAAATCGATTTAGTGGACTTTCATGATGTCATTTGGTTCACGATGTTGATAATTATTATGATTGGAAAATATGTCGCTACTTAGAAAAAAAAATGCTGTTAATTAATTTACTGAAATAGTTTTATTTATTGTAGCTTTCTATCTTTAAATTTAAGACTGCTCATTCTTCCTCCTTTTTATACATGTTCCTTACTTGTCAGTAAAAAATTGCCTAGAAAAGCCGTCAAATGACCAATGTCAATGTGAATTTTTGTTTACGCCTTTTTGCCGGGCTTTATTACATTTGGAGTGGAAATAACCCTTTATTTATATAACTAAGGGTACAAATATAGCATATAGACCTTAGCATATAGAAGAAGCTCTACGAACTAAGGCGCTATTATAACTTCTGTCTATCCCTTCGGAGATATAAGTGTGGGCTTTTAAATTTAAGTCTAGTTTAATATTAAATCAGATTTTTTCAGTTCTATGTCTACAAAGTTATAATATAATATAAACCGTGTATATCCTTATAATGAAATACTTTTGTGAAAGTACTTTCATCAATAGTTCGACAACGCGACTATGATGATTAAATATTATTAATCGTTTATAAGACCTAATTGTACAGGAAATTTCAGTAAATTCGCAACATTTCATTCAACAAATGCCACAAATTTGAATGCAGTGTGCTTTCACCAAATATAAAGGGTAAAATCAGTCTAAATCCTACACTGAGGCACAGAGCTATATTAACTTATTGTAGATTAATATTAATAAGCTAGAATAATATATTATTGAATCAAGCAACATGTTATGCCAATGACTTAAATAGACCAATAAAAAAAAAACTGGACTTTTAAGATTTTATATATGTTCATAATTGTTGTTAGATTTAGCTGCGTGCAATTAATGAATGATGAAAGAATTAATTATAATTAATTACTTGTTTTTTTTATTTTAGATAATAGTAAAAGTCACTTTATTCGCATTGAGTTTTAAAATATGCTTTCCTCTCTCTATACTCAGAAGTTTTGGTTATTAAAACGAAATTCAGCTAAGATCATTACTGGTATTGCTCTCTACTTAAATGTTAATTATTTTTTTAAGCCTACCTAAGTTTTAAATGTTTGCAATCGGGACGAATTATGATATTGGGTCACATTCAATGTATGACTTCTAATTGTTTTAATGCGTAGATATAAGGTTTTCGTGGTATAGCGGTTTTCACATCTGCCTAACAAGCAGAAGGCCCCCGGCTCGATTCCAGATGGAAACATTCACTCTTTTACACATTTTTTTTTATTTTTAACCCTATAATAATAATCAAGTTTATACTCGAAAATAATAGATAGATGTTCAATTTTAGATATTCTAGGTAAATTAAATTATTTACAGCTAAGATCAACGAAAATAAGTTGTGAAATCGCCTCTTTATATTTACAGTTAAGTCTTAAAGAGTCGTATATTACTTGTTTATTTTACCAAATTGTATTTTAATCGATATAAATCTTATTGTAAAATCAGATCACCAAAATAGGTGATGCCCATTAATAAGGAAACGATTACTTACTTGCTTCCTGTTTTCCCAAGTAAAGGTTGTTGGCGGCGAAGGTAGCGCCTCGCTGAATGTTGAAACTGTATTTGGACTTGGTGAAGTCGGTGAACAGAAAGTAGTCACCACCGCGGGACACTACGTTGAAGGGGAACTCCAGAACGAACCTCACTTTTTCTGTTAGAAAATGATAATATGTAGAGTAAGATGAAATATGACTGCATCTAGTTTTTAGTGTTTATAAAAGACTGCTTCCTGTTGTGGTGTTTTCTAAATAATTAGAGCGTTTAGATTTTAAATATACAAATTTCATTACGACGGAACAACTTCTGAACTGAAAAAATAAATAAAATATTGTAATACGGTGGGAAAAAATAATAATTTCTATTTCACACGGTCTGCATCATTTTGAACTAAGTCATATTATTTTTTCGTTGCTACGAATTGCATTATTGCTATGTATATGATTTTATTTGTAATCAAGCGTAGCAACTTCTTAATACGATTCAATTCAACTCTAAAAGGTTTCATTTTATTCCCTTTTTTGTTTTTTGGTTGCATTTCATAGTTCCATACCTAATTTCACTGATCCGGTTCCATCACCGCTGATGACGTCACCGTTCAGCATTTTTCTGATGATGGGACTGTCTGAGTAAGTTTTGTAGTGACCTTGGACCTCAAGATCGCACACGAAGTCGACGGCTCCGTAACCCTTGGGAATGTTCAACCTGAAATGTAATAGTCAATTAATAAAACAGAAATGTATAGGAAGAAAATTGTATAGGAAACTTCTATCCAAGATGTAAGCTTTTAGAGAAGCAAATAGTGTGGTAAGACGATCAGCCCTGGAAATGTAATGTCCCTCTGATGGGAAAATCTCTCTTTGTATTAAGCACTTTTAGCTATGTCAGTATATCCTGCCTTAAGGGTTGTAATATACTTGAAACATTTCTTCCCAATGCTTTCCAATACCGTTTAACTACGAAAAACCTACGAACTACGAGATGACAAAGTTTCTCGTAGCGATATGACTTATAAATTTAGAACAATATTTAGAAATTGAACTAAAACAGAGAATACAATTTTGTTAAGTATTTTTTTTACTGTAAAACTAACGTTTTCTTAATAATTGTAAAAACTGTTATCACTGAATAACTAATAATACTAATATAATACTTTATAATAATTTCAAAAATTAATCATATAATTTACATACATACATACATACATAAACTCACGCCTTTATCCCCGAAGGGGTAGGCAGAGGCGCCACTAGGACACCCACATTTCGCTTTGCATGTTCCGTCCCACGATGTGATAGGGGGCGAGCCTATCGCCATATCGGGCACAAATTCCTGACTCCGGGCTGATAATGAATAGAAAAATCCAATATCACTTTGCCCGACCCGGGACTCGAACCCGAGACCTCAGCTTTGTAACCGTACCGTAATACAACTACGCCACCGAGGCAGTCGTATAATTTATTGATGTTTTATTTTTATTTTATGTGCGGATGCGACTATTTTTTTTTATAAAGGCCGATGTAGTCTACCAAACAATAAACATTTTTACGAAAAAGTTTAAAGGGACCTAAAGGGGCGTAAAATGAATTTTCTAAGTACCAAGCAAGTAAATGTAAAATATTACTTACAAAAAGTTGTTGACGACACAGCTCTTGCCACCGGATCCAATACCATCGACCATCTGGAGTTCTATGAAGCCAGTGATGTTGGACTGGAAGTTCTTGATGACTGATGGGTCAAAGGGTGGGACCCTGATTTCTGGAATACCACTTTTGCTAGCCCCCCGAATTACTTGCTGGAAGTAACCTCTTAAGCAATCACTATCCCTACTGCTACATTTCCTAATTGGTTCAACTGAAAAAAAAGCACAGATGGTACAAGTGACACGCGTTGAAATCTAATTATAGTGAATTATAATGTACGTGCAATATAATATTTAAAAACATTTTTTTTGTGAGCACAGTTTAAAAAATTATCATGAAGTATTACAAAATTACTAAAAAAAATATAGTTTAGCTATTTTCAGATTTAAATATTTAAAAAATATATTACATATTTTTTTTTAAATATTAAATACCCTTTTTTGTCCCTATGTGACTTACCAAAAGAAGATTCACTTAACACTAAAACAGTGCTCATTAAAAAAATCACCAATCGTGCAGCCATGTCTAGTTCTGTGTTCGAAGAGGAGTAGAACTGATATAACGCAAGGATCTAAAAGTAGCTTATATATTAACGATCACAAACAAACACGCGTATACAAATGTTTAAAAATAGAAGAAAAAATATTACCAAGGTCGGCTTTTTGTCATAGGTGAATATTAGCAAATTAGCTGTTAAACTCCTTATTATTGATACATATTAATCATAAACAATATTTCCAGAAAAATCCTTATAATTTTTTCAAGACCTTCAAAAATCAAAGCTTTGATGTATCTATTAATACAACGAGATTACTTTTTTCCGATATTCCAAATCATGCAAATAAATCTTTTAATAATATTTAAATAAAGTTTTTTTTTTCTTGTTATTTATGTGCGTTGTCATAGGCTTTTATAGGCTGTTTTTCGTGTTTTTTGGTTGACCAAGTGATATTTCCATATATGGTTTACTTCTTATTAATTGCTATTTATTTGAACTTTATACTGAATTTAAGAAATTCAATGAATGAGGCAAATTCTGCCACTCGATCCAAATGAGATTCACTATATAAACTGATTGTATCCACGACCAATGACACTATATATTCGGTTTAAACATGGTAACGACAAAAGATGCGAGTATCGACAAATTATTCAATATCATAAAATAAATAACAATTCGTCTAAATTTTTATTTTATGATGCATGGCGTGAGCTTGTTTCATATTAGTAAGTAAAATATGACAACCAATGTATGACAACCTGTAAATAAAATATGGGATGAATTTCCAGATATTGAGCTGCAAGGCGGATCCTATGTTGTGGCTGGGATAACTTGCCGTATTAACTAATCATAAATAAGTTGTGTTTTGAAGAATTTTGAATGGAGTATACTATAATAGCTTAAAATTTGAGGGATATTGAACCGAAGAGGGCCCCTATTTGGAAAAAAACATATTTTTTATTTTCTAACACGGAGCTTTTGCCTGACATTATACCACATTTAAATGGATTGGTGATTCATTTTAGACGATTTCTATCATCATCATTATCATAGGAATAGGAATTCCACTATTAAACACAGCCTTATCCAAGGACCTCCACAAAACCCTGATCAAATACTATTGCAAAAAGAATTGGGTTATGGCTTATGCCCGACATGTTTTTGATTTTTTTAAGAAATATCCAGTCCCGAGCATCCTACATCTGTAGAACCGAAAATCCATACCAAGCGAATAACTGGATTTGAAAAACGTTATGCTTAACTACCCGTGCATTTTGATTAGGCCTAAGCCAATGATTGTATAATGAATATTCAATACCCAAAAAAATCCGCATTGTCGGTCTAGAGGCATACATAAATTTGCATGAGGAAGGTCTTTGCACCAAAACCTAGGTTAATCAATTCAATTGTATGACCTTTTCAATCCAAATAAATTGGTTTGTAGTCGACAGGGAATATATTTTGCAGAGAACAGTCAGCCGGTGGGGTTGAAAAGTTCTTGAGTGGAGGCCAGGTACCAATTGTGACATCGGACATTCTATTTATGACTAAATTTATTTATTTTTTAGGAAAGCCTACGTTTGGCAAAGGGAATCTTATGGCTGAAGACGATGATGCCAAAAATACTTTTATTAATTGCAATAATGTGACAAAGGGCAAGCGTATTAATGGGTAATTAGTGACCTTCACCACGCACAAACCACGCCATCTGAATCGTAGGTGCGTTTGAGAGGATAATTAATAGAAAATTAAAGGGAGGTAGCGGTAAAGATAAGCCATTTTAGACCATGAACTATCCGATCAAATTTAACGGTAATTACATCTTTCTCGTAATTTTCTTGACTAAACAAAAAAATAATGTTCACATTATAGTGATTCAAAACATCACGAATATTTTCATTTTACGATAAACGACTAATATCTAAGCTATACTTATCTATAGTCTTAACGATTTTTAAATGATTGTGTATGAAAAACATGTGACTTAAAGAGCTGTATAACAAATGTGGACACAAAGGCAGGATAAGAATAAGAAAATATTAAAAACATTAATACAGGAGCGGTTCCAGAGAGACTATGGTGTTTCATCAAGATCCCAGCGCCATTCGACATGCACCGGAAAAGGCCACCATGGATAATGGGTTGGTATGCTGGTATGGGAATTTATTAGGGAATCGACTATTTCTGCCGCCAAACAGTAGTGTAAATGCACTGATGTATTCTGGTTTGATGGACATTGTAGCCAGAGTAACTAGCGGATATATTGAGACTTATCATCTTATGTCCCAGGTTGGCGAGCGCAGTGGAATGCCAAGCATTGATTTGTTATTCACGGTGTTGTTTGATTTTCTATTGTTCATGAGCGATCGTGTCGCTTACCCTCTATCAGTAGAATGGAACAATCGTCTCGCCATTCATCGCAAAAAAAAACTCCACAGTCCGAAAAGTAGCATCTTTCCCCGGTACCTTATCGTTGAGTCACAACACTGGTGAGCCCAAAATGACAGCTCCATCTTGAAGCTACGGTAGCGACAATTATATTGTTTCTGTGCCATAATAAACAAATCATGAAAGATAGAGATCGCGATTCACCAGGATAAAGGATGAAGATTACTGCGCTAACCCCAAGTCAAATAGAGCACTGCACTTTATGCTTCTGGTTATGACGCAATTTTATTTTTTATAAAATTGCAAATAATTAAATGTAGAAACTCTAAGATACGCCTAAGTCAATGTGTTAAATTTGAGCTAGTAAAAAATACTCAAATAAAATACTAATACCGAAAAAAGTTGTATTGTGTATATTTTATATATATAAAATATATTTAAAGCGCAATAAAACGTGGGAAATACCAGTGACCTCTAGAATTGATCTTCTTAACATTAAACTCAATTTTATATATGACATGTTACATATGTTATCTTAAAATATTGTGTAAATAAAATTTATAAATCAATATTCTTATTTTCTGGTTATTAAATATAAATATTTATTCAGCTTAATCGAATTTTCTAATGGAAAATTCTTAAAAATTATAATAATTCTTGAAAAAACTTAATCAGTGGTGTAATACAACACTCGGTACAATGAAAACCTGAGGTTCGAATCCCAGATCGGGAAAGTGATATTGGATTTTTCTATTAATTATCAGCCCGGAGTGACGAATTTGTGTCCGATATGGCGATAGGCTCGCCCCCTATCACATCGTGGGACGGAACATACAAAGCAAAATGTGAGTGTTCCAATAGCACCTCTGCCTCCCTTCTGGATAAAGGCGTGAGTATGTATGTAAGTAAGTAAATGAGCAAACAGGTCATCTGATGGTAACTGAGCACTGCCGCCTACGAACATCCACAACTGGACCCACAATTATGGATGTGTTGCCAGTCCATCAAATTAGGAGGAGAGTGAGAAGAAAAAGGTTGGGAAAGGAGGAGGAAAGGGCATCCGGCAAACTCACTCACCGAACGGAACGAAACGAAACGAAACGAAGTTGTCGCTTCACGTCGATATCCTGTGAGATAGTGGTACCGCCCCGGACGAGTTTACCCATTCATGACTTCAACAACAGGCAGAGGCATCCACGAAGTATTTACATAGCAACCAAATTAGAAGCAAGCAGGAATCAGCGGCTTCAGGCAAAACTTATCAAGGCGTTGAAATAAAACTATATTTTAAGGACTTTATCGCGGCCGACAGTCCCGTTACCACGTAAGCTGTAATCAAATCGTCGAGAATTTAAAAAATAAATGAATCAAATCCGCGATAAAAGCTTTAAGAATTAGTTTTATTTCAATGTGTAACATTCACGTAAATCTAAGAAACTATTAGTAAGTCGTCCTTAGACGTCCGATGCTGCGCTTGTGACAAGCGCATACTGACGTATGTGGCCTTCACGCAAGATCTTTTCAGCCACATCGGCCATCAGTTAAGTGCAGTTTACTTTGTCCTGCCCGCCTCCAATTCAACTTGCAAATCATAATTAATTATAATCATTAGGTGTTAAATATTTTCTGCAACATATAAACCTTTGGTATTAATATTAAATAATACTAGGTGTGACAATAGGATACTTATAGACTCATTACAGAAACTGATAATGTTATTTCCGAAGTTTATTGTACTATGTTTCTATTCTTTGCCGATCCCACTTTCCATGTATTTTTTCTAATTCCGCTAATTTTAATTGCATATTTCCTTAGTCAATAACTTTAGATCAATATTTATTTCATCTTTTGAATAATTGTTTAATCTTTTTAATTTATACCAAATAAAAGTATGAATAAGTTTAGGAATGTATCTGTGAAATGCATTAGCGTTTATTTTATGTAGTTGTTGGACAATTTTTACTTTTACTATTATTTGTTATTTTTATATATTTATTTTTTGGAACAGTTGCTCAAATAATCAGTAACTATCATTTTATGTGACATGCGTAATAGTCGTTCTGGATAAATTTCTGCGCTTTTTCATTGCATAATTGCCCTCCAAAAAAAACTTTATTTTTCCAGAAAGATGTATTTTTTAAATTTTGAGATTAAAAACGTTCACAGTTCTAACTTCTATTACGTAGTACCTGGTGCGTTAAGCACTCCCTGGGTGAAAGAGGCAACTAAAACGCTAGAGCTACTTTGCTACGGACCCAGAGAAAAAGTAATATCTTAAATCGAGGCCTTTAAGCAAATTTTTTTAAATCTTTTTTTACTGAGACGTTATCCCAGCCTGTGCCGGGGTCCGCTTTCCGGCTAAGTTTCCTCGATTTCGCCCGGTTTTCGGCATACTCAATTACTGACTCCTACACCTTCCTTGTCGATATCAAGCCAGCACTTCTTTGGTTTACACATTATCGATATACTCCTGTGGCTTTCTTATGTCATGACCATACCATCTCAAGCTACATTCCTGGAGTTTATCTGCCACATCACGGACTCGAAGGCTGCCACGCATGTGCTTGTAACAGATTTTGTCTTAAGATGTAACGTTGCACATCCACCGCAGCATTTTTATTTCCGCGACGCGGACCTCCAGGACTTGTCGCCTTGGGGCAGGCCATGATGCAGAGCCATACAGGAGCACAGGTTGCACGATGCTGTTATAGATGAGACTCTGGAGCCCCGTCGGCATCCGGCGATCGCAAAGTATACCTTAGACCTACCTTCACTAAGCCAATATCAAGCAGCACCAATACAGGCTTTGACGTCAAGGTTGAGGTCACCGAAATCTTGCAGTACTGACTCGAGGTGCTTGCCCTTGTCCGTCTTCGTGGCAATTTCGTTCCCTATTACGATGCATTATTGGAATATTTTCCAGCTCGCGATATTTTCGTAATATGCACATAACATTTATTGTGTTATATATTCTTTATTTCGGAAAGCAAAAGATTAAATAATAAAAAATGTATTTTTTCCATGTAAAAAAAATATAATTTAGTTTTGGTTCCTATCCATTTAACTTCGCTGCAATCGTCATTATGGTTGCAAGCTTACAATGCATCAACGTATAGGTATTGCACAATCTTTCTCAATCCTATCAACACTTCAAATAATAACAAGCTTCGTAAAATTACGTCAATAATATAAAAATGCCATTAGAATAATTACATATTTTTATTAAGAAACTGTCGGCTCGCCCCGGCTCGCCCCGGCTCGCCCCGGCTCGGCCCGGATGCAGTTACTTTTTCTTGAAAATATTTTATCTCGTATGTTTATCAGGGATAAGGAGAGATTCTAATGGTCAAAGAATTTTACAAATGTGTGCACTACTTTCAGAGTCTATTAAATATAAACAAACAATCAAATATTTCCTCTTTATTATATTAGTTTAGATATAACTTTTTTGCTATTACACTTTAAGGAACTGCTGCTAAGAAGAGAGAGAAATATGGTTATACTCAAAACAGGTCTGCTATCTGTACTTGTATAATGCTATTGACATTTGCAATATTCTAATCAGCCGACATAATCTTATTTGTATGTTTTTTTTTTTTTTTTTATTTATGTTGTTTTGTATATGTTGTTATTTATTGCGTTTATATGATAATTGGAATAAACAATATTGAAACATATTCGCATATTTGCTGGTATTCAGGAAGCTATGTTGACAGTGTATTCACGTATTTTAATGTTTTTTTTTGGATAAAAATGTTCAGTAAAGTCGAAGTTTCTATAAAAATTATGAATGGAACATTGTTTTTTTATTAATTGCAAAAAAGAGCTTCTTAGTTAAATCTGTATGTTCGTATGCTTAAATCTCGGGAACCATATATTTTTTATTAATCAGTGAAGTTTTTTGTGGCCACCTTGTTGAATATAAGTCATGAGAGATTGTAATACCTATACAGTAATTATGTAAACATGCTTTCGATTTGCTTATTTATTTAAGCTCAAAAGTTTAAACAAATCATTAATATCTTATATCGCCTATTAGGAGTCAGCGTTTCCATGGCAGTATTAAATTATATTTTAAACAAAAAATCAACATGGCCAATTAATTTGTAAATAAAAAATATCTGGAAGTTATCACGAACTTCAATCAAATTTTCAATCAAATGAATGTACGCGTATTCATATTTTTTTTGGTCTAATCTGATGTTTTCTATGCCAACTTCGATGTTGCTATTAAAACGATTTAATTTGGCTAAACGTGATAAAAATATAATCTTATAGCAAATCCATTTCACAACTAAAGACCACACACATTCAGTTATAGGAAGCTGTACTACATAAATACATAAACTCACACCTTTTTAGAGGGGGGTAGGCAGAGGTGGTACAAAGACACCCGCGTTTTGCATTGTGTGTTCCGTCCCACAATTTAATCGACGGCGAGCGGTTCGCCGTTTCGGGCACAAATTCCTGACTCCAGGGTGAGAATGAAAACCCAGTATCAGCCGGTCCATATAAAAGTTATAACAATCATTAAGATAACTTTTCAAATCCTTATAGTTAGCCGCATAGTTTAAAACATAATTTAAAGTAAAGAAATTTTTTAAAAGGTCATATTGTGGAAACACAGGAAACGAAATAATAAAATAGGTATAATATCAATGTCACATTTTTTTACCCGTGTGAAGTCAGCTCACGCAGCTAGTTATTTTGATTGTAAGTGATTTATCATTGGGCGATACTGATAATTTTAATATTATACACTCCTCACAAAAATTAAAGGATATTTTTTTTGGTGTTTTTTGAGAGTCTGTATCTTGGAGAAAATTGATTGTTATGAAATTCGGAAACTAAAACTTGAAAGCTTGAAATGTCTATTTCTTGATTCCTCGCTAAGTTGATAAGCAATCGTAAGAAAACCAACGAGAAAAAAAAATCCAAATTTTTTCTGGTTTTCAAAACCGTGCATTTAATTAGGTAGTATTTTTTTGGTAACATCATTTTAAAATTCCCGTAGATAATTTAATTGCCTTTAATTTGATATACCAGAAACCTCCGTGACATGATTTGGAGCTGACTTATGGTAAATCAAAGTAAAAATTACCGCCGGCATTAGCATTACCCAAAGCGTACTACGGGGAGGTTGCGTGGTCGGATTTATAGTAAAACAGTGCCAGTATTTTTTTACAATTGCGGAGAATAGCGAAAACGTTAGAAAAAATGATTTGATTAAAAGAATATGGATAATCTACAAAAAAAGCATTCTGAAATGGCAAAAATCGATCACATACGAAAAATGCTTATTACGACAATTTTGACGAATACAGTAAGTTCAAACGTTCCGAACACTAAGATAACAAATCGGAGCAGTTTGAAATTTTCAGAGTCTCTTTAGAATACTTTAAGGTTCAGAACTAACTTGATGCTCCAACAATATCACCGATAGTATGGTACAATAATAAGATGTTCGTAAATGAAATTATTGTATTTCTTAGTGCACCCCTATGGGAAACTTTACGGCAAATAGATAGAAAAATTATGATTAATAATCTCGTTTGTTTATCCATCTAAATTAGTTTCCTAGCATTTATTATGAAACAGAAGAAGTGACTATAAAAAAGTTATAATTTATTTTTTCTTGCATTCTTTGGGTTTTTTTTAGCAAATATTTATTTTATTCTAATATATTTGCAGTATATTTATAAACAAGCCGGTATGGATATTAGTTCTACGTGTAACAAGTATAAAAATATATCTTATAATGTGCTAATTTAAGCATGGCGTGATTTATCCTACTTTATAGTTTTTAAGTAACCAACATTTTTTTTTTAATTAATATCGATTTTTTTATCAATTTTGACTACAATTAATAAGCCGCTTGCTTTGTATCAATCCAAGTAAATCTGATCGTTTTCATGGGCCGAGAATTCTACTTGTTGATGTCTGTGGTTATAATGATGCTGATGGTCTTCTGGTGGTACTCATGACTACAAAAAGGCTGCTGGCTTCGATAGGCTCCGCCATCGTCCTGAAAAAATAAGTGCCCGTTATGTGAATAAATACACCCAACATGGCCGATATGTAGCTATCATGGATAATAAAATACCTTTATTTCAACGTGTACAGTTTCAGGGTAGGCAAAAATACCAGAGTGATAAATCATAATGATGAGTATAATCACTTAAAATTGATAAATCCATAGACAGTATGTATATTACTAGGGTATTTTTTCTTATAATAGAAACAATAGGAAAAGCTGTCGTTGGCGCACAGACTAGGGAGTGGGATTTCTGCATCGGTGCTTCAGGGATCGTTACTCACTATAATTCTAGGGAAGGTAATGTTTTTAAAGAGAAAAATAAGCGATAATCATTGTGTACATGAACAGAAAACATTTAATCAAATAGGTGCCTGCAGGGTCCTAGTCCGTATAAACAGATTTTTACGTTTCCGCAATAGTTTACTAATTAAATTGTATTATCAGGATGAATTGATGGTACCATTAAGTTATTTTTTATCAGTACAATGTATTTCTTATTCACTTTAAAAATAACTTGAGTATTTAGAACGTTAAAATATCTAAGCAACAACACACAAGACATTGCGTAACATAAAATACCAACAACGTTGAAAAAATAAATTATACTATATTTTGTGCGTAAAAAATTGAAAGTGATATAAGATCGTATGGGGCTCGAGCATATTATTAACTTGGACTGCCCATAAATGTCATGAATTATGAGTCTTATTACACAGTCTTATTTGCCTCAAAACCTGCTGCAATCAATATCCGTGTCATTCGACAAAAATATATGAATAAACAAATAAATAAAATTAGCATAAACATTGCTATTTTAATGGTACAGGTTAGGATATCTATAAATATCTACACTAAAATGTCGTTGTCAAAGTGAATTTAAAACAAAATATTGATACAGTATACTAGCATTGTCGAAATTTTGCGAAACATAACAATATACATATTGTGTATACGCAATTCACTTACATTATTAAATGCCTTAGTATAGTTTAAAAAATCTGCGAGACAGACTAATTATGTTTTTCTGAGTGTCACAAGAGAGATATTAAACTTACACATATACTATAGATTTACTATAGATTCGACCGGATATTTAGAAAAGGAAGTACAGGAATATCGAAAATTTATCAAGCTGGGGGTAGGCTCACCTGAAGAATTACTACAGGCGTCTTAAAAGAAGTGTAATATGAATTGAACAATGGTAGGTGCGTTGTTTGAATCTGCGAGCCAAGGGTGGAGAGGTAAAAAAAAAGTTAGGTTTATGGAACCTTTAGTAGCCTTTGTAAGTTTTATCTCTAAATGCCCAATCACTTCCAGAACATTCAACTAAATTCTGGTGTAGTTTGACTTCCTGGTATATTTTTTGAGGTGAATTGACACATGATATAAAAATTGTTTTATTTCTGTCATGGTCCGAACTCAGTATTTTTACACGCAATATGCAGTCACTAAATGTTTCAATCTTTTAATTGAAGTTTTTTCAGTATTATTCTTGACAATTATTACATAATGTTGTCACTCACATTTGACCTTATTACGAACACCTAGGTCACTTCAAACATGGCCTCGTATAATAGTAAGAAACATAGTGGTTAGACTGCCTAGGTGGCGCAGTTGTAATTAATTGAAATAGTGATATTTAATTTTTCAATTAATTATCATCCCAGTGTCAGGAATTTGTGTCTGATATGGCGATAGGCTCACCCCCTATCCAATCGAGGGACAGAGCACACAAGGCAAAACCTAGGTGTCATTGGTAGCACCTCTGCCTACGCCTTCTGGGAAAAAGGGGTAAGTATATATGAGTGAGTGAGTGAAAGTGTATGTCGTACATAGTGGTTAAGGACCACTCATAGTGAACCTAGTAAGGGTTTTGAGTACACTCTGAATATATCTGGATACAATCAGCCCGGTATAATTGTATTGTCCGATGAGAGATGGAAATCGCACGTTGATTGATACCCTAACTGGACGGCACTGCGATTCAGGCGCATTGTAGTCGCTTTGTCATGCAAGTAAAAAAAAAGAATCCTATATACTGTTGCCATGCGAAAACCGCCCCCACTTCGACGACCTTCGCTTCAGATATTTGAACACTGCCCACGTCTAATGTTTTATTCATTTGTTTATTTCTTTCATATTTAAAATTCAAATTAAATATCTAAACAAGTTTTTTGTTGCTTTTTATTATCCTTATCCTCACTCCTAACTAATATTTAAAATGCGCAAGTAACTCGTTCTGTCTGCTACGTATTCGCGCCTAAGCCACCGATCCGATTTTGATGAAATATTGTACAGAAATAAAAAATAATTTAATCGTTATTAGCAATATTACCGAATGGTATAATAATACAGCATGTGATAAATAGTATTTTCAAAATCATCGGGTTCGGTTCCTCGCTAGGAATATTGATTAATCAAAAATTCAAGTATGCAGTTTTAGTTTTCTTCAAAATCGGGCTCGTGACTCATTTCAGTTTCGCTATTTCTCATAATTTAGTATTTAGCCACCCACGCACACTTAAAAAATTCACCCTCTATAGAAAATAGAATCCGCTGCGGCTATTTCTATGAAACTTTATATTTTAGCTCGTTATTGCAAATGAAAAATAATGGCGTGAACAATTTTGGAAAAATAGCATTATGGGATGAAATATTGTATGGGAAATCATAACCGCTAAAACTATTGATGTTTAAAATTCAAATACGACTAATGAACTGATTAATGATATCTAAATGATATCTGACGGACCCTTTGTTTGAACAATCTAAATTCGGAATAAGAATCGAAATTTTTGGCCGCCATTTCGAACTTTTCTGTCATTGGTCTTAAAATCAATATCTGAGGCACCTTTGGTCAAAGAATCTAAATTCATAGTCGAAATTGAATAAGTACTTGACTGCCAACTTATTTTTTTTTAATATTATTATTCTTGAAATACTATAAAATAGTACTATAAAGTAGTAGTTGCGCCACTTTATTAATAATCATATTTCGATATAAAGTAGTTTAAATAATTGTACTTCCGCTACATATTTCACTAGTACGGCATACTTCCTTCCCGCATCCCTTTCCCGCACTGCCTCAACAGTAAGGCGTGAACGAGACCGCATCGCCGTGTTTGGAACGCACTCTAAACCGTTTCCGCATTTCCGCCGCAAGATGGCGACATAATTGTGTAAAAAAAAAGTGGGACTTGCGCGCGCGCGTCGTCGGAGTGAAGTTTTTGTACCGCTCCACTAATTATTAATTAATCAGTGATTTGAGTGTCTCGTCGCCGTACTTGTGTTTCCTTTAGTGCGTAGATAGCCAAAGGGAACTGTGAATTTCCGCCAAGCAGCAGACGAGCCGCCAACAAACACCGCCGCAGCCGCCACGAGGTATGTGCACTACCATTCCTTGTAGAACTGCCTAGTGAACCAATTTTTCCTGAAGGCAGTTCATCCCGCCCTCCGAGTGTGTCGTGCTAGTCCAAAACCGCAAAATACAGTCCACTCATATTATAGATCAAATAAATTGATCATCCGCGCCAACAATATAGGTAAAGTAGGTATGCTTTGTTCTTGTATAAGAACTTTCAGTGGGTGAAATAAAGGATAATATTTTTATAGTTAAATGAAAATACGAGATTTAAGGGAAGTGTTGCACGTTAATTTTTTATCAAAAGTTTATAGAGAGATTAAAATATAGTACATACATAAATGTAGCGATACAAAATTTCATAATAGTTTCTTACATTTACACGAATGTTACACGTTAAAATAAATCTAATTTTTACTGCCTGCCTCGGTGGCGTAGTTGTATTACGGTACGGTTACAAAGCTGAGGTCTCGGGTTCGAGTCCCGGGTCGGGCAAAGTGATATTGGATTTTTCTATTATCAGCCCGGAGTCAGGAATTTGTGCCCGATATGGCGATAGACTCGCCCCCTATCACATCATGGGACGGAACATACAAGGCGAAATGTGGGTGTCCTGGTGGCGCCTCTGCCTACCCCTTCGGGGATAAAGGCGTGAGTTTATGTATGTATGTATGTATATAATTTTTACGGGCAGACGGTCCGGCAGTCCGCACTGTGATCACGAAAGCGGTAAAGTAACCGAAAGTTGGAAAGTTAAAAAATGTTAAAGTCTTACCAAATACGCGATAAAATCCACAAAAAAATGTTTTATTCCAATGGAATAAAATGTAAAATTGTTTATTTAACTTTAACGTCTACATCATCGTATCACGCAATAAAAAGTAGCGGGAAAATGCTATAAATATATATTTAATATAATACCACAATTTTTATTTATTTTTACCATAGTCTTAGGTGTGGAGGAATGGGATGGAATAGAAAGGGAGGGGCGGGATGGGACTAAGATATCTGATAGATTTTATTTGATGTGATAGGATAGAATGCAAAGGCACGGGATGAGACGTGGACAGGTCGGTAGAAGAGATACGTTTTACAATTTTATAATTTTAGGTATACAAGAGTTTGTACGAATAATCTATCTAGTATGGAGTGAAGTCAAAAAATATCTGTAACCAGGCAAAGCCAGGATCGACCGCTAGTTTCAATATAAATATTTATAAGTTTTGACAGTTGAACTGACTCAATTCACGAAAATCGAATATTCATAATACTGGCAGAGCCACGTTGGTTGCAACGTGAACTGGGTAGTAAATATACATTAATAAAAAATACTAAATGGAACAAGTTATCTTCTTAAAGCAGAGCAGGTTGCGCAATAGCAAACATGTTATCTGGGTATAGAAACTACCGCCATCTATCATAACTTACTGGAAATAAAATACGAGGTAATCTGAACTGAAATAAATAAATGATGATCAAATAATTTCCACCTCTAAATTAAAGTTGAGATACACTAATAAATTACAAAATTCGTGAAATTAGTCAGTTCTCTACTTTTACAAGAAAATTATTTAAACGCAAAATATTTTTATATTTTGGAATATACCAGGTATATCAAGACTGCGACCGAAAACAAAGCCAGGTGGTTGTTTTAGTGGTTACAGACACGATGCAAATAAAAATTTTACCAAAACAGCGACAGATATTCTTTAGAATTTTTTGAAAATCGTCTTGTTTGGGTGGTATATACCTAGTTTTTGCGAAAATAATCATTTAAGCCCTTACGTACCATTCAGTGTTTAAAAATAAAGAGGTCTACATCATTATTTTAGGAAAACTATGTATTTATCACCCAAACACGACGACAAGTAAAAAATTTAAAAAAAGTTCTCGATTTTTTTTGCGATATTTTTACTTGCATTGTGTCTGAAGTCACTAATACTACCACTTGGCTTCGTTTTCGGTCGCAGTCTTGATATACCCTGTATAAACAATTTATTGAAGTAAATAACTAATTTTGATTTTAAATTATATATATTAGTTGGTTTCGAGGCATTTATTTTTTTCATTTTTATCCAAAGCACAGCGTTAAATAATCTGAAAAGTGTTTATTAATATTAAGAGAGTGGTGGCCGGATGGTAAAAGGACCAGACGCGGCTGTCAACATATTCGCGGTGGCTGATACAATACAGTACAGTACAGTTTATAAATTAGCATAATAAATAGGTAATTCAGGATGTATTAAAATCCTTCTATACTATAGTTATCTATCTATATCAGCCCATATACGTCCCACTGCAGGGCACGGGCCTACTCTACAATCGAGAGAATCGATTGAGAGTGGTTAGGCCATATAGTCCACCACGCTGGCCTAGTGCGGGTTGGCGGACTTACATACCGTAGAAATTCTTTTAAAATCGCTACGGTATGCAGGTTTCCTCACGATGTTTTCCTTCACCGTTAAAGTGCGTGGTGATTGACTATCAATACACACATAACTCCGAAAAGTCAGAGGCGTGTTCTGGGATTTGAACCCGCGACCACCGTGAACATGTAGGCAGCCGCGTCTGGTCCGTTTACCAACAGGTGGCCTGGCACGCACTTATACTACTAATACTTATAGTTAATTATTATTTTATTATAATTCAAATTTCAAACGTAGTCATAACTATGTATACAACGCAACAGGTTTTAGCAGACGAGTATATAAGCCAAAGAAGGAAGGATTGCTAATGCAGTAGTATTTGAGAGCGGCCGACCTAACGCAGTGTAAGAAGCTCGCACATATTTGAAGTAACAATTTTTATTGAATCGCTTGTTGAGAAAATATGAAAATCATTCTGAATAATTTTTAAGTAAATATGAACACCACTCAGCATTGTTTTAGAAAGGTTGAAAGTGATTATCCTGATACTGAAGAATTACATCCATATTGACTTTAATAAAGAATATTATGCTCGAGAATCGCTTTGAAGCTAGTATTAACAATGTAATTCTACAGTTAAAGTATGCTTTGAACTAGTAATGGAATAAGGTTATAAATTACGCATAAAACGGAAAATACTTTATTAAAACCTTTATTTTATACAAAGTGTATTTAATAAACAACAACCAATTCAATTGAAATAAAACACTTCAAACCAGCATTACACATTATGTTGTAAAGTAAGGTAGCTACTAGTATTTTAAAAATAAATAAATGTGTTGGTGTAGTGGGAACTTGGATATAACATTATCTCTTGCCAATTTGATATGGCATGATATGGCTTGGCATATTTCGTAATGGATTTTAAAAATTCTTAATTTAAATTTGAATATAATAAGAAACATTGTGTCAACCACCTTATTAAACCACAGAAAATAAATTACTGAAGGTACGGCGTCAAATCGGTATTAATAAAGTTCTTGAAGGGTATAGAGCCAAGGAATTTTTCGGCGAAAGCGTGGTAAAAATCCAATGCTTTATCCAAGGACACAGGCATCAACTTCTCCTTGATTACCTTTGAATTCTTCACTAAATCGGCACTTATCTTAGCATCTGTAAACAAAAACATATCAACAATCAATGCGATTGTACTAAATTGTGTAAAATTTTGTTCGTTATTTTTTAAGGAGTTAGCCTCATATTTTGTCCACGTGCATGACAAAATAACTTGAACACTTGATGAAAAGTGCGATTAAATTTAAATTGAGCACCCGACAATTACAGATGGTTATCTCTCGTTATCCCATATAATTATGCTTGCCTATTATCTCATAGGTATTTAATTTTTTTTTTTTGAAAAGGGTACAACAACGACATGTATATTAAACATTTTGTAGCACATACATTTATGAACAAACTACTGATATACACATCAATTAGAGGTATACACAACATTTATATTAGTACATCAAATTAAATTAGAAAAGAAACATGAGAATAAAAAATAACAAAAATGAGAATGAAAATAATAAGGTAACTCAAAATAAACTAATTAATAAAATATAAAAACAAAGAACAAAACAATTTCAGTTTTAAACAATAGCAACAATTCGATATCGACCAGATATTGCACTTGAACCCAAAATGCGACACGCTAAGGTGGGTTGCTATGTCGAGATTTCCACAATAATGAACTATTGCCCGGTGGTCGCTATATACGCGGATAATACTCGTAATATAGCCTCTAGATATTTAGAGGACCGTTTGAAATATGAGCATGAAACTTACTCTTTTCACCAAGTCCAAAATCGATTGATATTTTGATATCATCTTCGGGTATTTCATAGCTGTGGGTAATTTTGTCACGTTCGCATACCAAATAGACTTCTCCGTCGCTATGCTTTGTCAAAATGAAGGGGAAACTAGCTTTCGCATGAACGGTACCTGTAAATTGAAACTTCATGAATGCGTAGTCTTTTCTTTCTACCTGACCTTACGTACCTATTAGGTGAAATTATTATAACATGATCATCGAACTGCCTCCTGGAATCAACCTCTTTCGATCAATTCTTATTTTCAATAACCGAATTGTTTCGCACAACATGAATAATAGGCCCATCAGATCTCTGTACAAGAAACAGCTCAGCAAATATTTTGTATTCACGTAAATATTTCTCCTACAAATTGGGAAATAAGTAACTGAAATCTTCCTTACCAAAATTGATTTCACCCTTTCCACTACCATCTACAGAATCTGGACCTCCCTTCACTTTAAAGTCACCGGTCAATTTTATTTGGCATGTGATGCTAAGCGATGTTAATTTTGTCTTTAAATCCGTGCTGAAATAAAGCATTTTTTAGTTTCTTATATCAAGAATTATGTTATTAAAACGTAGACAAGTTGTGGCTTCTTAAAAATTGTCTTTGATTGTTGGGTAATTTTACATTTTTAATATAATTGTTTGCGTGTATACTTCAAATAGTTGATACACAAAAGTTTGAAAATAATTATAATCATTGGTCGAATAGAAATCATTATTATCCTCAAAACAGGAACTTCATTTTTACGTATAGGTTTACCAAAAAGAATATTAATATTTAACTCATCATAATAATTATCACCTTGAGGCACAATAATACCAATGCTTTATATTAGAATACTTTAATATTTACAACTTATACTTTTATAAAGACTGTAATTGTCCCAATTTGTAAGACACAAGAGTATACGTACTGCATATGCGAAAACGTGCAATCCTCCATGCCTACCAGTTGACTCTTGACAACAACAAATTTTGTGGCATCAGCAAGATCAACAGTTACTTCTGGTATGTCAACGGGGTCCAAAGGTGGAATTCCTTTTTCTTTCACTCCACCAGCCACACTCCTTATAATACTTCTGTAGAGTGCTGTTTTGCAATCTCCATCAGTAAATTCACATTTTTGTAGGATGTTTACTGAAAAGAGCAATTTTATTGTTAAAATTGTGATATACATACCTATAAATATACACGTGCCAGAGTATTTGTAGCGACGCTTTCGTCTATTATGCCAATGAAACCTTGTATTATAGTATTGTAGAGATCATCTTCGATCTTCTGTCACCGAAAGCGCTGTTGTGCAAAGTAATAAGAGTAGTTTTTCTTTAACAGAAAATTATTACGTACGATATGTTAATACAATGAAATTACGAGTATAATACATGCTGTTAACATTATGAAAACATATCTCAAACCATTGTTTGAGATATGTTTTCATTGTTTAATAGATATTTTGTAACATTATTGGATTTTTTAAAGTATTTTGCGTCCTATTTTGTAAACTACTGGAACGTTTCTTATGAAATTCTGCATGAAGCATTGAACCATGTTTTTTATATAGTTGTAACATTTTCTTAAACAGTAGAGTGTGAATCAGAGAAAGTCAACGTAAAAAGGCAAATGTCTAAATAATAATATTTTATAAATTTATTAAAATAGACAAGAAATTGTTACTATTATTTACATAACATGACATGGTAATGCTTATTGAAAATTTCATAAAATTTGTTCCAGTAGCTTACAAAATATGACCCAATATATTTCTATATAGAAACTTAAACCAAATTTTCTTCAAAACAATTTTGTCGTTAGGGCAGTTTATGCGTGCGGATCTATTACTAATTATGATAAACAGGTGCCAAGTAGGTACTGAGTAGAATAACTGAAACAGAGCCTCCGCCACTGGCCTCACCCTCGTAAAATTACTCAACGCCGTACATGGACCAATCGTACCATTGGGCTTTTTATATCATTCTTTTAACTGTGGTCTCTACAAAAATGTTATGCGATATATTACGCATGAAATAAATACAAACCGACTTACCAACTCCTGATTCGCTACAGACGAAAATGGACACAACAAGTAATAAATATCTGATCATTTTTCTTGGTTTTGGACCTAAAATTGTTTGATGTCTTTACCCGTACAACTTGTAATAATAACATTCTTACTCGGGTATCTATTATATACTTTAAATCAGCAGGATATTAAAAAAAATATTAAATAAAATTAACAAAACAATGGGCATTGTCTTTAATGATAAAACTACGCGTAATAAACATTTAAAAAAATATGCTTCTAATTATCTTCTATACATATAATTTTGATACCGATTGATGTATGTACATTGATGATAAATAAAAAATACTAATATGAGTAAAAACTGACTTACTGACTCCAGATTCACAACTTTTCCCGTACAACTTGTAATTATAACATTCTAACGCCTGAATACTCAAACGCCATTTAAATATTAAGTTGAACTTAACTACCGCCGCCCCACTTTACCACCATAATATTTAAGTGGCGTCTGATTATTCGGGCGTTACTCAAGTATCTATTATATTATATAAATCAGCAGGATAGGAAAAGCTATTATATAAAATTAACAACAGAATGGGCATTGTTTTTAATGATAAAACTACTGGTGTATAACATAGAAAATAAACATATTTTATATACAATAAATAAAATATATTTTTTTAAAACCGTACGTGTTTATTATTTGTTCGTATATTGGAACCAGGGTGATATATATTTCAAAGGTTTATTTTTGAGGTTATTTGTTCATAATTTGTTCATGGATATAAAATAAAACTTTTAATAACTCATACTTTTATTGAGAAAGTTAAAATTAAAGCACATCATGTTAACAAAGATCAGAAGTGTAAAATTGGTAATCACTGAACAGTGAACACTTATTACGGAATTGCATTCTACGCAATCGCAGACATGGGCAATAGTTATATTCTGAATATAATTAATTTAATATCCTATGCGGATTCAAATCATATCTGTAATTAATCTTAAAGATAAGATGAAAGATTACATACGTCGAATTATTGACATGGCTTAATGCACATCTTGCTAAAAACTACTAGAAATATTTTTCATCAAAATACGGGGCAAATATGTAATTGTCAATAAATTTATATGATTTATTCTGTAATAAATATACCTTAATACTTTTCTTTTTGAATACAATACTAAAATAATAATAAAAACGTCTAGAATATTGCTAATATCTATATCTATATCAGCCCATATACGTCCCACTTCAGGGCACGGGCCTACTCTACAATCGAGAGAATCGATTGAGAGTGGTTAGGCCATATAGTCCACCACGCTGGCCTAGTGCGGGTTGGCGGACTTACATACCGTAGAAATTCTTTAAAATCGCTACGGTATGCAGGTTTCCTCACGGTGTTTTCCTTCACCGTTAAAGTGCGTGGTGATTGACTATCAATACACACATAACTTCGAAAAGTCAGAGGTGTGCCCTGGGATTTGAAATGATTGGAAATTATCTATTTAATTATTCATTCTCAGTAACGATCTCTATTGGTTAACAATGAAGACAATGGTTTCATATGTATTACATATGTATTACATTTATTTGAACAATTATTATTACAATTTTTTACACCATGATTGTTCGATTTGAATTTTTATATTAATTATCAATTACTGCACTAAGACCTCGCATAAGGAGTGAGATCCTCTGTGATGAAGTGCTTTGCAGGTACCGCATCGAAGAATTGTGAATTGTATTTCGACAATAAACCTAAGGCTATATCGACAACACTTTTTCCAACGATGCCCAGGAACAATTTTGAGTTCGCATTCATAATTGGAATTATTTCTTTACCTGCAAATAACATAACAAGAATTATTAGAACGTTTACATTCATAACATCGGCTTTTTCTTGCACTACACTTATAATGGAGTTTAAGGGTATTCCGTAGTAATTTGATCATGTTGCATACTACTTAATTAATATAACTTATATACACATAATAACTTAAATTATACTTATATGCTCTCTTAATCTTTTTGTGAAATATTAAGTGGCACTTAACTGCGCACGTCTTGCTAACCAATACATTTAAGCGGGACTAGCGTAGTTAAGTGCAACATAATATTTAAGTGGCGTTTGAGTATTCGGACGTAAGACTAATTTTTTTCGATTCTGTTGCTTTAGTAATCAATGTATTTAAGAATCTAATCCAATCCAAATTTAATTTTAATAGGCCTACCTCAGGGATTTTATAGACAATAAATGATTGTAAGTGAATTAAGTATAACAGTTATTTTACGGATACTCACTGCCTTCCCGGTCACCCAAATACAAATTGTCAGCGTCAAATGAAAGCTTTCCCAAAACGTCAAAATCAAACTTGGCGTTTTTAAAGTCGGACTTTATGTAGATTTCGCCATCTCGTTTTTGGGCATAGAATGGGTAGTTCATCTTTAGAATCAGTTTTTCTGTGAAATATACATATTTTAAAATTATACAAAGATTGCTACTTCCTAAAATTAGGCAACTGTGGAAACATTTAAATTAAGAATACTTTTAAATTAAGCACATCATTTTCGTGCATGAAATTCTGACTCATACACACATACATAAACTCACGCCTTTTCCCAGAAGGGATAGGCAGAGGTGCTACCAGGACGCCCACATATGGCCTTGTATGTTACGTCCCATGATGTGATAAGGGGCGGGCCTATCGCCATATCCTGCACAAATTGCTGACTCCAGGCTTATAATGACTAGGAAAATCCAATATCACTTTGCTCGGCCGGAATTCGAACCCGAGACTTCAGCTTTGTAGTCGTACCTTAGTACAACTGCGCCACCGAGGCAGTCTGAACTCTAAAATTCTGACTCATAGTAGAATAACCAAGATTAGCGAATTAAATAATTGTTGGAGACATTTCCTGTCCTTATACTTTGCGCCGAGGATGACCACAAAAAAATGTAGTTTATTATATTCAAGCTTTTAAAGTATGTACTTCTTAACTATTAAATCTTTGTTCATTAATCTGTTTCGTGATAATTGAAGTAAATATTATAACAACATACCTAATACTACATTTCCTTTGCCTTCGCCATGTATGCCAGAACCATTTAACAGAGTTTTGACGATAGAGCCGGTGGAATGCAACTTGTATTTACCTGCAATCGTTAAATCACATTCCAGCTCAGAGTTACCTTTCTCTTTCTTGATATCCAACCTGAAATCAGTATTGATATTTATAAAAAAATGTATTTACATAGTATACTATTTTCTATAGAAGAGTGAAATTGTTCAAAAGATACGACAATGTCCTCAGCGCTATTGAATGTTAAACTGCGATAGTTATCTAGGACCTACTGGAATTAACTTTAGACGGATCAATAACAAAACGAAACGAATTCTATGGATCCTTAGCTATTGGTCGTTACTACAAATTGGAAATTAAAAAATATATATTATTAAGCATTGTTTTGACATACATAAATACATAGACTCACGCCTTTATCCCAGAAGGGGTAGGCAGAGGCGCCACCAGGACACCCACATTTCGCCTTGTATGTTATAAAATAACATGTCGCTAGAAATCCGACATCTAGCCGCAGTGGCGAAGGGTGACTTTTTTCAAAAGGAAAGCCGATACTTCTGGTGACTAGTTTTATTAAATTAACAAGTAGGTACTCATACTTATATTTTTACTCCGTTATGTACGTAAGATATTGAGCGACATATTTGCTTAGTAATACTTACTATATTTTCATACAACACTTGCACGGAATAGCACTGTGCACGTTAGGTGCTTTTTTTAACGTTTTTAAAGTAAATTTCGATTCAATGCAAAAGACAACATTAGCCTGTTTTGAAATTGATCGACAAAAAAAATTTCAAACGTTCCTTATATATAAAAAAAGATGAAGAGATTGATGTAAGTGGACGAAAGTAAAACGATGCCAGTATAGAGCTAACTGGAGATCTATCGAATCTGGCAACCCTCATGGGATGCAGGCGTGGGTTATGTTTGTATGTCCTATTTTGAATCAACGCGTTAGCGTTGATTCAAAATGACAATTATTTTTGTTAAAAAATACGGCATTACAATATTTATTAAATAATTAAAACTTGTCAGTTGCCGTTCTTTCTCTGGTACTTAAATGTATTATCAAATTTAATATAATTTCCAGTCCCTTTTTTAATTACGTAAATGCAGCATTTTTAAAATTACCTCATAATAATGCAATTCATGATATAAAACGATACATACGACATTATCAAGTTTCATTCATCATTAAAGTTTTGCTAAATAGATAAATCTGTTTGCACTTCGAAACCAGTAAAATTTCATAAATTACCCACTAATTATATACAAACCTAAAAATAGTACCGCATTATACATATATACTGAAACAACACAGTAGTAAATAATATTTTCTAATTATAAACACGAAATAAAAGAGGCGCGAACTGGCAAATTACTTTATAAGCCGTAGGCCCACCGGCATATTCACAAGCAAATATCGTCGTATTTCTACAAATAAATTTAGACCTTAAAATCATAGGGTTTTAAGGTGCAATTTTGCATGCAGTTCTGAGCAACAAACGTGTAACAGAGATGGCAAATAATGCGTTGGAAATGAGCGCGAGAGCAACGGGAACTCGTGCTGTGTCCTTGTAGCCTGACGTGACGTCATCGGGATCTAGGCGGCCGCGTGTTTCGTATGCATGTACTTACGTTGAACATCGCGCAATGCGTTTGTCGTTGTGTTATTAATTGATCGATAATATTTTGTTTATTAATATCGAATAACATTTGTTTATTGTTTATATTTATTTTAATATTGTTTATTATTTGATTATTTTCTTCATATAACTTGTTTAAAAAAATGTAAATAATTAATAATTTCCTTTAAATTATAAGGCGTGCTGCTAGGAATCGGCTTGTAAGAACCCTTCGCCACTGTCTAGCCGTTTATCAAAAATCGCAACATCGGTCTTAGAATACTGAAGATGATGATTATAGTCATTGCCGAGTGACTCTCCAATAATAAAAAATATGTATAAAATAAACAAAAAAAGCTATGATAACATGAAAAAATTCTGACCAACCGTGGATAGTAGAATAAAATGGAACATGTTGTTTATTAATTTGTAACAATATTTTGTCGAATTATTCAAAGACGGACAAAAAAACAATTATAAAAAAAACATTATTACTCTGAGTACCTCCGCTAAGCAGTCAGCTTTAATTGGATAGAACAAAAAACGAAGTATTCTTATTTTCATAATCATCAGTGCATACAAAATATTTGAATGTTTTATTTTTATATACATTATGTACGTATTTGTTTCAGTATACTAATTACGACGCCATTATTTGATACGTAAAATTCACTGTCGAATCAATAATAGTGTAGTAAGCAGCAGCAACAAATATTGATAACACGCACGAGTTCTCATCGTACAGCTGACATTAGCAGAATTGTCGACACCGGCATCCTTTGCCATGGAGGAAAAATAAAATGATTTCGTCTAACATGAACATAATATAAAATATCTACCTATATGGTTTTTTGAACATATTATGCACCTGATACCATGCTCAATATAAATTAATTTCTAGAATAAAAGAGTTAATTCGGGCAATGTGATAAGTAGTAATTTTTTTCTATTCATTGTCAGCCCGGAGTCAGGAATTGTTGCCCGATATGACAATAGGCTCGCCCTCTACGTCATGGGACGGAACACATAAGGCGAAACGTGGGTGTCCTGGGAGCACCTCTGCCTATCTCTTATGGGAAAAGGGCGTGATGTTTATTTATATATCTTAACATATAAAAGTGATAGTGCGCTTTTAGTCATACTAATACTTCGGAAATGACGAAAAAATATTACGATTTTTTACCGGAATTTTCTATTAAAATCCCACATTAATTAAAAATATAAACAGCATTAAAAAGTGAAAATAATAATCCAGTCTATAGACGTCCCTCTGCAAGGCACCGGTCTCTTCAATATTCAAGAGTTGTGTGTAAAGTGCGGGTTGGCGGACTTTACATCTAATGGATAAAGACACTTTCTGTGGCATGCAAGTTAATCATTTATTTTTATAGCGATGAATAGCGATACGAGCATGTCATTCGCCTAATGGTGAGCGATAAGACCACTCTGGGGCAGTAGCAAAACCAAACAACAACATGAATTACAAGGCAATGCTTGCTATTCTACTGCGCTCGCCATCCTGATTCCTGAGACATAGGATGTTAAGTCTCATTATGTCCAGTAGTTACTCTGACTACAATGTCCCTCAAACCGAAACAACAGTGCATTTACACTGCTGTTTGACGGGAGAAATAGAAATTGCGGTGCTAACTACCCAGACGGCCTCTTACATATGAAAGACTAACCACCAGTAAATGAATACCATACCAATTTATCATTATAAAATATAAATCTTACTTGAACTTTTTAAAACGGCATCCTGTGATACCCGTCGCAGTTCCGTCCACTAAAGTAATTTCCACGACGTCAGCGACGGAAAGAGTCACATTTTTAAGTTCGATGGGGTCAATTGGGGGAATACCGTAATCAGGGATTCCTGTAGATCCAATGCCTCTAATCACATTTCCGTACATATTTTTGAGGCAGTCGTCATCATCAATAGAGCATTTTCCGATGGTATCCACTGAAATAAAGGTATTTTCATAAAATGAATGTACTTTAAAAGTAAGATGAAAAATAGAGTAACTATTCCATGCTTTCGTCAATCAATAATCTATAAACTAAATGTGGGATATGAAACCTTCTGTCTCATCCCGTATACGTCCCGCTGCAAGGCACGGGCGTCCTCTATAATTGAGACAACGATTAGGAGGGGTTAGACCATATATTCCACCACGCTGGCCTGGTGCCGGTTGGCTGACTTTACATACCATGGAAATTTTAAGAAATGCATGGTATACAGGTTCCCTCAGGATGTTTCCTTCACCGTTATAGTGCGTGTTGATTGACTATCAATACACACGTGACTCCGAAACGTCAGACGTGTGCCCTGGGATTCGAACCTGCGACCACCGTGCACGTCTCGGCAGCTATGTCTGGTCCGTTAACAACAGGCCACCACTTCAACGAAACCTTCTATACCAAAATTATAGTTGTGTTATATTTATGTACATAAATAAATGTAATAATTTTGTTTTTTTTTTTGTATCACCAACACAAAATACTAAGCATGTGGATTGTAGTTAAAAAATGAATAATAAATTTCTTAAATCTCGTAATCACAGATTTTCCACAACATTCAAAAAGATAGTTAAGACAATATAATATTTTATGCTGGTTTCAATAATAAAAATAAACTCACAAAATGCAGTTTCCGTGAAAACGAAGAGGGAGCACGTAAGAAAAATAATATTTGCAAACATTTTGCAGGCTTAACCGTCCACAGTTGTTTGAAAACTGTAACACTTCGGTAACGAGAAGCTCATTATATATTAGGCAAATTTGTTCATTGGAACCAAGCGAAGGATGGCCAGAAGATGCAAATGACTGATTTTCGTACTTCAAGCCACAATTAAACTCAATTTATTAGTATTTATTAAAAGAATCTACTATAGTTATCTTTTCACTTAACCTTCTACAACTACTAATAAAATAATAATTATTGTTGTACGAGAAAAGTATTATAAAAATACTTAGAAGATTATATTATAAACATACAGATAAGTTTGTATTTTTATTTTTAAATATTTGGGTGCAAAAAATACGAATATATGAACATATTTATATATTTTAAGAATTGTAGTATTTAACCAGTTCAAATGAAAGGAACGCAACATCATCTTATTGTTATTATAATAATTTGTTCAAAAATCTCGGTTTCGTACCCTGTGTGTGACATGTAGATGCAAACATAATAATGTAGGTACATATTATTATCAACATCAAGGTAACCAAATATAATTAATTAGTACTAACTAATTAAATTAAATATTGTGAATTGAAATTAATATTATATTATTGACCAATGCTATTAAGAGTGCAAATAAGTTCCCGCCGTTTTAATGTAATATAATATATAGGTTTATTGTTTTTATTTTTTTTTTCTCACTTATAGTAAAATGATCTAAGCTTAAAAAAATTTAATCGACGTCAAAATTGCCATAAAAAAAATAATTTATTTGAGGTTGGTGCCAGCTAGAAGACTATAAGCTTTAACTACGAACTACGCGGGTAAAACAGGGGGCCCAGCTGATCCCAAATACAAAGGTGGGCATCGACCTCAAAAAATAGCTGGCATATTTAGGTATTTTAGAATTTTAAAATATTACTTTTATTTCTGTCTTTTTAATTACAATTTTGTTTTTTTTATGTACATATATTAATTAAACTAATTTCTTACCATCTTTTTTTGTTAAAACAACTACACGTTTTCCTAGTGAATGATACAAACTTTATTCTTTGTCTCACGGTGTCCTAAAGTGTGCGCCCTGGTGAGCCGCGCCGCGCCGTAGAAATTAAAATTGTAAGTTTTGTGCCTATTTAGCTAACTAGTAACATTGTACATATCAACCAACTAGATAGATTAGGGTGTCGAGACAAAATAGTACCTTCAATGTTCAAAAGTACACTGCGGACTGAAAAAGATTGGGGACCCTTGCTCTGTCTCAAAAACTACTGAACCGATTTGGATGAAACTTGCACAGCTCTAAACCAATTAAAAATATTTTTGAAAAATCCGACTTTTACTTTTTGAGATATGCGTGGACAGACATACAAATATACATACTTTTATGAAATTTGACATACGTAGTCAGACGCTGGAATACACTAACATATCCAAAAACTACATGCAATTCTGACATTATTACATACATACAGGTCGAATTGAAAATCTTTTTTTGAAGTAGATTAATAAACTACATCAAGTGAACAAAGCACGTACTTTATAGTATAAAATTAACATTTTGGGTAAAAGATAAAAAACTCAAGGTTAAAGATAATGTTAAGAAACCAGATACGTTTGCAATTATCAAGGCTCTTTTTGTTTGAAGTTGGTAAAAAAAAATCATGCATTGCTCTTAATAAAATAATAGATTAACTGACTCGTTCTTTCAAAGGTTTAAACAAAAGGTTACGATGTTTATGCTAAGGTCACATTAATCAAAATTTGATACGAACTGACATTCTGAAGTTGGTAAGTTGGAACATTATTAATTTATAATCTAGTAGTGAGTGAAATTTTCGAGTGTAGGGTTAGTTTTTGTCGCCACCAGGTTCATTGTATTGATATTATCGCGACATTATTAAAAAAAGTAAACTGTCCGTGGTACCTCTAGGATAAATTTAATTTGAAATCTTTATTGGTTTCTGTTTTCTTAATTGTATTGTGCTTGTATGTGTCACTTTTCTGAAGATTCCCCAAAAATCGCTTAAATAGTAAATCTGGAAATTAATTAGACTAATTCGCGTTAATCATTTTATATACATAATTACGTTTATCTACATTTTACTAGCTTACTAAAAATACAGTTTGTTTAAAATTCAACACTTTTAAACAATTGTAGATTTAAATAGAGTATTATATTTATTTGAGTAATTCTTTCGTGTTTTGGTTTTTAGTACCTTTAAATGATAAAAAATATCCATCTTAACGTTTACGTTAAAATTAAATCTGTAGATTTCGTTATCATTAGGTCAATAGCAGGGATAATAAGTATAATATGTTTTATATTAAATACTTGTTTTGTCATAAAAATGAGTTTCCTGAATGATTTTTGTCTCATCCGGTAATCATGCAGATGCAAAAGCTGGGAATAATAATTAGTAAATGAATATTAAAAATATCGAACATCTATAGTAATTTAATCGTAGAGCTGACCTGCACCAGAACGTACTTTCAGGCGGACGTATTTCGAGGTTTATTTTCAAATATAAATGTTACATTTTACAGACATTTCCCAAAACGGGTAGACAGAGTACGAACAAGATAATATGATAGGGGCGAGATTATCGCCATACCGGGCACCAATTCCTGTCTCTGGGCAAAATATGAATACAAAAATCCAACATCACTTTGACCGACATAGGGTTCGAACCCGAGACCTCAGCGTTATGATGAAAGATGAAAATAATGAAACGTTAGACGGATTATTGGTATGGGACATAGTTGTGTGAGAGAGATGACGAATGAAAGTATATGAAGAGGAAAATCAGTTGTGATGTGATCATTGAGTCATTTATTTTTAAAAAATGGTTATGATGTTTCAGTACGAAATAGGAGACAACTGAATAAAAAACGATAGAGGACTATGAAGACGCGAGACTTAATAAAGCTACCGATTCTTCGCCTGAGCGGAACAATCCCTACGTATGTATATATCATAATTTATTAAATTAAATATATACCGTACCTATTCTCTTTTATTCCTACCAAATAGTCATCCATACTTCGGCTTTTCATACATTATAACTGCCTAAGAAAAAATGTGTAATAAGTCAATGATTCACTGCCTATTTTTAGACAAACAATTTGAGTCAACCTTGTGACAAGGGTTTCTGATTGCATAATTAATTCAAAGCTTTTTACTGTTAGATTTTTTTCACGTGTAGTTAATGTGTAGTCATATTTTTTTTTCACTGTGTATTAGGATTTAGGAGGAGCAATGACTACAATAATGTTCTGTGTTCATCGAATCTGCTGACAATACCAAAAAAAAATGAATAAAATGAAGTTGGCAAAATGTAAAATAGAATGAGATATCACTAACTTGTCAGACGTCAATATTTTTAAATGTAATGAATTCTTATGTTTATTTCTTAAAATAACCAAGGCCACATGTCGAGGTTTCGAATATAACATCAGACGGAATCTAAATTACATACGTCAGTGTAATTAACACTCCGGAAACCTATTTTTGTAAGTAAATAAAAAGTGACGAAAAAAATTTATATAAAAACACTTCTGTCTCTACAGTACCAAAAAGTAATAAAAGTTTAAAAAAACTAAACAAACAAGCTTATAAAGAGACTCATATAAAAAGTAAAAATAGTTTAAAATTAGACAATAGGGTATATATATCTAAATCTCACCCAAAAACAACTGAATAAACTTTAGCGTCTTTAAAATTTTTGTAGTACATACCTATTAGATTTATATTTTGACTACGCAAATATGTTTAATTTTTTTTTGTATAAGATAGTTTCCGATGAATTTAGAACCTCCTCCTATTCTTTCGGTTAAAAACAAAAAAATATATAAATAAAAATCTCAAGTGGTTATCTTAACGGCTTCGTCGAAATACTTACATTATCTCTCTTGTACACAATATTTTGTTTAATCCTGTCACCTGTTCTTTATCTTCAAATTGATTCCGAGGTGCTTGAAATCGTCGGAAAATCTAAAACCTAGAATACCTGTTCACACCACTGTTTCTCTATGTAACGCCCTGCCTGTTGTGGTGAGACAGGCTTAAACTTTGTCGTCATTCAAAAAGCTGATGTAAGAATATACCTTTCGCTATAAACTGATATATTACTTATTCTCTTTTCGGGTATTTTTAGTATTTTTTATATAAGGTATGTTTATATTTTATGTATGTATTACATACACCCATAAACTCTAGCCTTTTTTCCAGAAGGGGTAGGCAGAGGCGCCACCTGGACACCCACATTTCGCCTTGTATCTTCTGTCCCATGATGTGATAAGGGGCGAGCCTATGGCCATATCGGGCACAAATTCTGACTCCGGCTGATAATGAAAAGAAACACCCAATATCTCTTTGCCCGACACGGTATTCGAACCCGAGACCTCAGCTTTGCAATCGTAACGTAGTACAACTACGCCACTGATGCAGTCTCTGTATTATTTCACTTATATGTAATAATAGTATTTTTTGCGTAATAATTTATTTTGAGCATTTATTCTTTAGTTTAACACTGCCCTCTATTTCTCCTTTTCTTAAATCCATCCAAAGGTTGTCTGGCAGAGATCGTTTGGTGTGATATGACCGCCTTTTGTACTTATGTTTTATTTTATCTCCTTACATTATGTTCTTTATAGTGTAATATAAAGATTTAAAATAAATAATTTATTAATACATTAATTTTATGGTGAAGAAACTAGGGTGCTTGGTAATAAATAAATGTTCTAAGCACCCCACGCTTATTAAAATCGACTTCAAAGTTTCCGTTACATACATACATACAGACGAAGCTAATATAAGCGTGGTAATAAGAAAAACATCAATGGAGCAATAGAATAAATTGCTCAATCAATTAGAAAAAAATATTTGATATTGGACGTGGGACTACAAGTTGGATCGACGACCTACACGTGGCAGGAAGTCGCAGGATCCAGCCGCTTCCAACAGGATGCTGTGGAGACTCCAGGATGCGGCCTATGTGCAGCAGTGGACTTCCTGTTGCTGATGAGAGAAAGTAGTTAGCTTAAACACCAAAACTCTTGGTACCAACTTAATTGTTGTGTTCCCGTTTGAAGAACATTGTAGCCAGAGTAACTACTGGACATAATGATACTTAACATCTAATGTCTTTTGATTGCTGCGAAACCGATAGAACTCCAAACAGTTTTGTTAAATTAGGTACTAGTACTTAATCACAACCCAGGCTTTTTTCAGAGCAAGAAGTTTCTGGTAACATTGCTTGATGATTTTATTTTTTAAACACAACGTAATGCGAACGAAACTATTGAATCTGTTAATTGATCTCAACACCTGATATCGTGTCAGAGCAAAAATATTGTTTGCGGATAACAGGTGATATTTTTATAACAGGCGTATTGTCGTATTAACATGAACTAACCTTATATTATGTCTTAAGTGTAGTAAGAGGACCCATAATGCTATAAAATATTGTGAACCATGGATTCGATTACAAGGTCGGGTGATCTATTTGTTTTCGTCTGACATATTATATCAGTTGGTCGAGAATCAAAATTGTGCCCTGCATGTTAATAACTAATAGTATTAGAATAATAGAGCAAAATTCACATTCTTATTTCTCATCGTTCTCTAATTGCTGAGGATCGGCATGGACCGCGCTACAAGCTACCATCGATCGTCATCTTCACAATGTCTAACCATTTGGCGGGTGTTCTACCCCTCGCTTGCTTGCCAACCCACCAAAATTCACATTTGAATACTATTATTAGCAATCTGCTATATCTCCTAGAAACTATATTGTGCTATAAACAAATAAGCGTTTTATTTATCCATGATTATTTTATCTGTCCCTATATAAAAAAAGCGATATTCGCAATATTTATACTGATTGTATGACTCTATTATGTATGAGGCCGCCTGAGTAGGCATCACCGCAAGGTCTATTTCTCCCGCCAAACAGCAGTGTAAATGCACTATTGTGTTCCGGTTTGAAGGAAATTGTAGTAAGAGTAACAACTGGACATAATGAGACTTAACATCTCATGTCTCAGGATGGTGAGCGCTATGAAATGCCAAGGCTTGCTTATTCATCATATAGTTTGGTTTTGCTAGTGTCATGTAATAATGTCATCATCGCGTTGTCATTCATAGCAATACAGAAAAAAAATCTATATTAAACAAATATTGTAAGAAGTAAATATGTAATACCATCATATTTTAATAAAAAATAATTTTAATCCTCATTTCCCGTTTTTTAAACATAAGTTGAAATTTATTCTCTAGCGTAGGGCGACAGGTCATCAGCGATGTAGTATCTAGTAGGCACTTTTTCGAAGAATTTTCCAGCAAAATCGAAGTAATACTCCATAGCCTTGTCGATGAAGGGCTGACCGAATGACGTCATCACGAACTTCCAGTTCTCGTTCAGAAGGGAAATAATGGGCCCACCTGCAAAGAGACATTTTTATTACCAACTGTTGGTTGGATAAGAAGCCGTCATAGCGAACCATGTAAGAGTCGCGTATCGGGTTCATCTTGTCTAAATACATTAAAGTCGGCGGAAATTGTGTCAAGCAGCGAGAGATATGGCGTCGGTGGATACTCTGTCTTAACTGCAGCAAACTTATTATCAATTGCATTATAATTATGTTGTCTTACTAGTATAAAAAACTGCCTCGGTGGTGCAGTTGTACTACGGTAAGATTACAACGCTGACGTTCCGGGTTCGAATCCCAAGTCCAACAATGATATTGGATTTTCTAGTAAATAACAGCCCAGAGTCAGGTATTTGTGTCCGATATGGTGATAGGCTCTCCCGTATAACATCGTGGGACGGAACACACAAGCCAAAACGTGGATGTCCTGGTAGCATCTCTGCCGAGCACTTTTGAGAAAAAGGCGTGAGTTTGGGTATGTATGTTAGTAAGTATGTCTATATATCAGCCCATATACGTCCCACTGCAGGGCACGGGCCTACTCTACAATCGAGAGAATCGATTGAGAGTGGTTAGGCCATATAGTCCACCACGCTGGCCTAGTGCGGGTTGGCGGACTTACATACCGTAGAAATTCTTTAAAATCGCTACCGTATGCAGGTTTCCTCACGATGTTTTCCTTCACCGTTAAAGTGCGTGGTGATTGACTATCAATACACACATAACTCCGAAAAGTCAGAGGTGTGCCCTGGGATTTGAACCCGCGACCACCGTGAACATGTAGGCAGCCGCGTCTGGTCCGTTACCAACAGGCCACCACGCACTTAGTAAGTATGATTATAGCAAATTTCAAAATATACAATAAAGTCACGAATCAAATACACAGAACCTTGTCAACAGCATAGAAGTCAAAAACCTAATGAAACACCGAAGTGAACGACTTTTACAAGTACGTGAAATTGAGTTAGTACTTAGTAAAGTATGAATCTCAGCGCTGATCGATCAACTACTGTCTGGCGATGCTGTGCTCATAACAAATATTGAACGGCTAAAAGTATTTGAGGTTAATGTTAATAGACGACGCTGTTTACTGACGATGTTTACAAAAGTAAATTACTCTTCTTAAGAAACTTACTTAAGTGCGTGGTGGCCTGTTGGTAACGGACTAGACGCGACTGCCAACATGTTCACAGTGGTCGTGGGCTCAAACTTAAGGCAAACCTCTGACTTCTCGAAGTCATATGTGTATTGATAGACAATCATGCACTTTAACGGTGAAGGAAAACATCGTTGGGAAACCAGCATACCGTAGCGATGTATAAGAATTTCTACAAACCTATTTAAAGTCCGCCAACCCGCACCAGGCCAACATGGTGGACTATATGGCCTTACCCCTCTCAATCGTACTCTCGATTGTAGAGGAGGCCCGTGCCCTGTAGTGAGACGTACGTACATACGTGTATATGGGCTGATATAGATTCTTAAGAATTTTGTATGATTAATTAAATTGCATTCTTCATTTCAACATTGTCATAATTTATCTTCAGTTTTAGGAAGTCAACAACTGAACATTTTTAGAAGGGTCTTACTAACGTACGCCACGCTTGGCAAAGCGGTTAATAATCTTAGGATATAAGTATAAGCTGATTACACTGCTTGTTGTTATCAGTTCTTAGTTGACTACACAATATCTGCGATAATTGTTCAGAACTTCGTAGATAATCTGCATGAAGAACTTGGAGTTAGTTGTAGTTATCTTGCGCCCCAGTATCATGCAAACGCGTGAGCTATTCATTTAAACGCGTTGGCTATTAAATTTCATACTAGAAAAATTGTTCGCTGCATTTGGTTGCTAAAGTCTTTATCAACAACAACGTTAACCTATCATTTTGATGTATGATTAAATTCAGTCAACATAACTGATGCAAATGCACGTCTTCATCTGGTGAAAAATGTATTCTTATGCACAATAGAACCGATACCATTTTTCACTGCTACCACTGACAATAATTGTGTGTTTTGAAATCATAGACGATAAATGGACATTTCATTTTAGGGCAACTTCAAAACCATGTAACAAATCTTGATAAACGAAGAATTTTAGGTTAAACTGTGACTTTTAGTTGATGTGAAATTTGAAAAACTTACTTAACATATTGTCAATACTTTGTATGCAACTAGAGTCCATGTATTGTATTGTATTGTATCAGCCCATATACGTCCCACTGCTGGGCACGGGCCTACTCTACAATCGAGAGAATCGATTGAGAGTGGTTAGGCCATATAGTCCACCACGCTGGCCTAGTGCGGGTTGGCGGACTAGTCGGAGTCCATGTATATTTAAGTTAAAATAATAATTGAAAATATTTTTTATTCTAGTAATTCATTCGATACGCGAAAAAAGACATGAATCTACGGTTTTAATGCGTCTTCTTTGGTATCAAATAGAGTCTCATATTGAAAGAACTTTCATGGTGTTTGTTTTATGCTAAGGATATGCCTCCGGGGGTTTTTGATACAAGTTTTTCATTAACGTTGGAGCAACCTTTGCTCGATATAATTATTAGGGCTTATCTATACGAAACTTTAACGTCTTTTGCTTGAAAGAACTTTCAGTACTTAGTGCGAGGGCTCTCTGTTCGAGCGTTCAGGTTAATTATCTTTTATCACAGGAAAGAAGACGTGTAGTCTAGACTATGTCATGCTGCTTTCCAGTAACATTCGTACTTTAAATTTCTTAACACACAAGTAACATAGTAACTAAATTAAAAATTAAATTAATGCTGAGCGTCCTCGTTCATGGTCCTGAAAATCAATGAGTATCTACTTCATTTTAGTACGGTTTTTTTTATTTATACGAAATCGAGAGCATCGGTTTATTTCTAAAAACACCAAAAGGTATTGTGGAAAACTGACTTAAAAATGTTAAAAGAAAGACTAAAATCTCATGCTTTTGGAGCTTTTCAATAGTTTACATACATAAATATAAACTCACGCCCTTTTCCTAGAACAGGTAGGCAGAGGACACCCGCGTTGGGCCTCGTATTTTCCGTCCCTCGAAGCGATATAGGGCGGCCTATCGCCATATCAGGCACAAATTCCTGAGTCCAGGCTGATAATTAATAGACAAATCCAACATCGCTTTACCCGACCCGGGATTCGAACCCGAGACCTCAGCTTTGCAATCATACCGTAGTACAACTGCGACACCGAGGCAGTCAATAACTGACCGTAAAATTTATAAAAATCATTGTTGAATACAGACCTCTGGTTTACAAAATACACTTAATGCCACAATTACGTTACAACATAAGTAATCCTCTATTGAAATAAAACATTCTTTTACGGATTTTTTCGCGATTTGGTTCAAATTTTACATTTTTCACCTTCCCGACGCGACGTTTCGATTACTTTACAGCTTTCGTGGTCTGCTGCTTAGCTTTCTTTCAGTCCGCCCCGTGACCACGAAAGCTGTAAAGTGTAAATGTGTAACATTCGCGTAAATCTAAGAAACCATTAATCCTCTATTTAAAAAAAACTTACTGATTTCTTGAGACCCTAAGTAAAGGTTATCGGCAAAGAATGTGGTTTTCCCTTGGATGTCGAAGTCGTATTTGATGTCATCATACAGACATTTAATGTAGATCTCTCCATCGTCACGTTTTTGAGCGTAAAAAGGGAACTCGAACTTCATGTGCAGTTTATCTGAAAAAAAAAATAGATTTGTTTTTTTAAATAAAATGAATGCCAGAATATATTTCCTGTAACAGTATTTTCAACATTACATTGGTAAACCAGTTTTTATATGCCAGCCAGCGGCAAGGTGGTTATTTATCTTGATTTATAATATTTTAGTTTTAAAAATAGCTACCGTCTTAATACCAAAAAAACTTGGGAATATTAGCAAACCTTTACGAGAACAGTTCTACGTTAGTTTACACCATACATTAATGACTGCTTATTATGGTAGTAGTGATTCAAAGAAGATATTATTTGCCATTAAAAAAAAACTCTGTGCTCTCAGCAAAGCGTACAATATGTTAACTATTTTTATAAGTTACTTTTGACTTTTGGTATAAAAATCCATCAAAAATATTACGCAAATGTGATTACTGCGTTATTATCATTGATATCATCGAGTTTTTGTCACATTATGTTGTTACCAGATATCAATTACTCACCAAGTTTGACTTTTCCATTGCCGTCACCCTGCACAGTACTTCCTCCCAGAATATTTTGGATCAATGGACTGGATGCTATAACTTTGTAATGACCTTTAACAGTGACATCACACGTGACCGCTTGTGATCCCTTCTCTTCGGTTATATCAATCCTGGAATCGAGAATATATTCATTATTACTTTGTTTAAAAGTTTTAAATCACCACATCATCATCTCACATTAGGTGTGTTGTGTTTGGAATTACAAACAACAGCGACAGTACTAATTATAAGTAAGTCAACATTATTAGCCACAGAAACTCCACCGCTGCACATATATATGAGCCATTGATTCCCACTAAGTCTTTTTGGAAGACGTGGCCTACCAAAAACCTGTATTATACACTCGTCTACCTTGTGAGTGGACGTCACATGTTGCACTTGTTAGTAAGTGGCCTCCATTCGAGATGTTTTTGACTACAAGGAAATATTTTTATCCAAATAAACCGCAAAGGCAAAATGAAAAAAATAAAATCTACATTTATTTGTTTTTCGTTTGTCTTTAAATCAAAGATATCTCAAAGGAACATATAGCATACAAAAGAATTGCTTATTCATTCAAATATATTAAAAATATATTGGAAGTAGACAATTATAAAGTAAAATGTTTGCTAGAAATAAAAAGATGATTGGTGCTTAAAATAGATGCTTTAAAATAAATGTAGCAAAACACATACATACATAAACTCTCGCCTATATCCCAGAAGGGGTAGGCAGAGGCGCCACCAGGACACCCACAATTCGCCTTGTATGTTCCTTCCTATGATGTGATAGGGGGCGAGCCTATCGCCATATCGGGCACTAATTCCTGACTCCGGGCTGATAACGAATAGAAAAACCCAATATCACTTTGCCCGACCCGGCATTCGAACCCGAAACCTCAGCTCTGTAGTCGTACCGTAGTACAACTACACCACCGAGGCAGTCACAAGCAAAACACATAAAAGAGCATAATTAAATACCATAAAACAATATTAATATTACACAGTTCATACCCACGTGAGAACTTCAACTAAATTATAATTATACGATCTGTTCATAATTGCATCGTTAAGTATCGTATACCTTACATAAACAAAGCATAACATATCATCATCGACTTATAATTTTTATATGCAAAATCTTAAATCAATTATACAAAGGTTTTACTACATTTTACTTTGTTTGTTTTACTACATTTTAATTTGTATATTCATACATACATACATACATAAACTCACGCCTTTATCCCCGAAGGGGTAGGCAGAGGCGCCACCAGGACACCCACATTTCGCCTTGTATGTTCCGTCCCATGATGTGATAGGGGGCGAGCCTATCGCCATATCGGGCACAAATTCCTGACTCCGGGCTGATAATGAATAGAAAAATCCAATACCACTTTGCCCGACCCGGGACTCGAACCCGAGACCTCAGCTTTGTAGCCGTACCGTAATACAACTACGCCACCGAGGCAGTACCGAGGAATTTGTATATTCCTCAAGCAAAATATCTTAAAAAGCTAGTATTTTTTTCTAAATTTTAATCATACAAGAGACCATTCTCAAGGCAAAAATCTTAAAAAAAGCTCTGTGTTTTTTTTGGTAAGTACCACAAAAACTTAATGAATATTACAAGTCTGTGTTATGAAACAAAAATAAGTTGCATCGTCGTTATTATGTTCACGGCCAATACATGGTCGTCTCACGAGGAAGTTATTACATGTATACGGATTTGTCGGAGCATAACTATAATATCAAGTAGTTCATCGTAACCTCTAAATATTAACAAAGGGAAATTAGTATATTTAAAAAGTCTGGCCAAACTCTCTATATAATACGTGTTACAGAAACAATTAATAAAACGTCTGTCGAAAGAACTTATTGCTTATGAATCAGAAATAACTGATATCTACTAGTGAAAAAAAAAGTATTGCAACGTTCTATTAACATTATTTGGGCTAAATTATGTCAGTAAAATTAAGCGACATTTCACTAAAACAATCGATCATTTTACTACAAAAGCTATACCAGCAATAAAATACATAATTAAAAATTAGTATTCAGATTGTATTCGACTATTTGGCCTAACACCTCTCAATCGTACTATCGATTGTAGAGAAGGTCCGTGCCCTGCAATGGAACGTATTTGGGCTGATACAAATACAAATGCAGATATATTACTTTAGCTATGAAACATACTAAGATATACTCGTAAACAGGAACAATCACAAAATCATTTTGCCACATGTATTTTTACTTTTTGCCTTGTATGAATAATTTTATTATACTTTATGCAAAAAGTATCAAAAGTTAAAGAGGTAGTAAACCAGTAACGCGTTTATTATAATATATTATAATGTTGAATATAATAAAAAAGCGGGAAACGGTTTACATTATACAATAATACTTTTAAACACCAGTTGTTTATCTTATTTTGTAGAGTTGAGCAACAATATTTTTCTACCTCGATGAGCCAGTGTAAGGTTAAATTATAGTTGAAGATCAGAAGCCATGCTAAATTATACCACAGAATACTATTATACTTAGCGTTGCAGGAAGTAAGCGACACGGTTATTACAAATATTAATTATTATAATTATTATAATTAATAGAAACATCCAAATCACTGACCGGAATTTGAACCAGAGAACCTCAGCGATGTATTCGTAACGATATACATTCTGCGTAAATTATTATTATAAGCGAATTTCGACCTTAAAGGCCGGCAACGCAACACCATGCCCTATGGTGTTGCAGATGTCCATGCAGCGGTGATCACATACCACCGGGTGATCCGTTGGCTCGTTAACCCGTATAATACGATAAAAAAATGACGAGAACTGTGGCTATGTTTACTAGATCAAAACAAAAGAACGAAACAAAAAACGCTAATCGCTGATTTTGAAACACGTTTTTGATAAGTGGTAGACATGGAACTTTATATTATAGCATTAATGGTGTAGCTAAATTGGAGTCAATCAATTTTGCTATAGATAAAACCATGTAATTAAGGGTTCAGGTAAATATTACCGTCATACGCCTATTTCGTAAAAATCTTCAAACCTTGTAGTAGAATACGTAAGCATCTAAGTACTCAGGTCTGCTTAAACTTTTTTCTCTTTCCACTGTGATGGAACGGAGGTACAAACATTTATTACGCTTGATCATCATTTTTGTTATCTTTTCATATTGACTCGTTGCGCTATCGGAACAAGCAATTAAAGCTTTTTTTAAAATTTTGAATTACGATAATACGAGCAATCACCTAAAATCATCACATTCATAATTAAATTTAACAATCTAGATCCCATCATTTTCTATCTCTGCCACAAATAAAGGAATTCTAATCACAATTTACTACCGTGTTATGTGGAAAGCACTCTGAGCTTGCTAGTAAACCGACTTAAACATGAAGGTCTCCTTTCCATAATCTAACCTCGTAATTTGACGATTGTTTTTATACGGACAAGCTACAATCCAGTTATTTTTTTCTATTATAAATTGTAGGCCATTATCGTGTACCAAGTAATCCTTGACCAAACAACATTATTCCGGGTAGTTTTATGTATGGATTATTTTTGTGGATCTGAACAATATATTACAATGCTATGGGATACCCGAACTCATTGTGGTTAATATTAGCTTTGACACTAATCTATTTCATTGTTGAAAACGAGTCATTATTACGATTAAGAGACCCGGGTTTTGAAGATAATTCTAAGGTATGTATTCCTCGGACCCGGACTCCTAACTCATTTATTGGTAACATGATTCGCTCGCAACGAGGATATGGTTAACTTTAAAACATTGTGAATTGAACGCAACTGTGGCGGTTGCTTCGTATTATGATGATAAATGAAACTGCAGCGGTTGTTTCCGGCGTCGTCATATGAACTTTAGATATATATATATATATTCAAATGTGTATAGGTAATCAGGTGACAACGTTAGTGTCAATTGTAAAAAATGTATACGAAAATTGGTGAGATTTTGCCAATTATCCAATTTAAATTATTCCAAAAAATATATAATGCTAATTAATCCCTAAATAGCAAATATGGAGGAAATTGATTGACCAAGGAAACGAATCCAGGATCACACGGTACTTTGTTTGTGTACGCTGTTACTAGAATATATTTATCCAAAACTATAGAATGATATAACTTACTCGAATTTGTTGAAAACGCAGTCCTTGATTCCTTTAGCTACTCCTTCAATAAGAGTTATATTGAGTAGATTCGCAATGGATACTGAGACGTTTTTCAGTTGAATGGGATCGACTGGAGGGATACCCAAGTCTTTGATGCCGGTTTTACCAACATCCCTAATTATGGATTGATACATCTCTCTCATGCATTCATTATCGGCAAGCTTACATTTTGGCAGATTCTCAACTGAAAAAATAGTTAATATTAAATTTTACACAACCAAAAATAATAAATTTTGACTATAGTGAAAAATAAGTTAATAAAACTAAAAATAATTATTTTATATTTGTTCAGAACATTATTATTACAATTTACATAGTCGTTCGTATTTAAAATCCTCGAAACGTCCCACAAAAATTACATTAATTTATTCTATAATATGACTTTACAAAACGGAAACAGCTATAAACTAAATGACAACGTCACACGGAATAAATATTGTGAGCATAAACAAAAACGTTTGGACATTTACCAAATTTGGACTCGCAAAAAATTAAAACTGTGCACGTAAACAACACTGCAATACTTTTCAACATTTTTATTTGTATGCACGTCCGACACCAAGGCAATGTTATTAATAATATGAATTGGAAGTGCGCTTGCTTAAAATATAACCACGGAGTTACATAAAACTAGTTTCCACTCGCTAGCAACAAAATGACGCACGCAAAAAATTAATACTGATTATTTAAATTACTGTTTAAACTAGTGTGGACTCTACACTATACATTGTTAAGTTTCACGATGTTTAAGTACTCTAGTTTGAGTTAAAACGTCCTTAGCAATTGGATGACTCAAAATATGGTAATAGGAAGTTCCCTTGTTTCATTAAGTTACTCGAGGCTTCGCGGGTAATTAAAATCAGAACAATGAAGAAATTATTAGGTATATAATTACTAATTAGATCAGGATAATGATATCTTTGGGAGTTAAATACACGGATATGTCAAACTATGTTTCTTGCAATACCTGCAAGTTGAAGAGCGTTATAGCGTTCAAGTTAACTTAGAGCACTCGATATAAATTAATTCAAAATCTAAGCAATAATGTTAAGGCAATTGAATCCTAATGATGCATTTATAGCTATACTTATCTAAGCTCAGTTACAGGGTGTATTTAAAAAGAAACCAAACAAAGATTATTGACTGGTGAAAATACTTAGAAATATAAGTCGGGACACTTTCCGGCTCAATGGACAGACGATAATATAAATGATGGATGCAGATAATAAACTTCTCTGCATTATAAATGCACAAAATATTGAAACTCCATTATAAGATAAATGGATAAGTTCATTTCTAGATTTTTGGACGAATTCGAGTTTTAGGAACTTTAAAGATGAACCCACAACACACTAACTTTATTGGCACTATCACAACAGACTGATAAAATAAAAATATATATGAAACTTTTCGAATGTGTCACAATTCGAGGTCGTATTGCTCGGAGCAATGTCTTCCCGATATCATAGACAGGCATGGACGAAGTAATTTTGTTTGGCTGCAGTTGGTAACATATCATATTACAATCATATTGAATTCTTTATTTCTAACGATTTTCAATACTTACCAATAGTATAAGTGAGTTTTTTTTATTACGGGCCTTATTCATTGACAGATTTAAAACTAATATTTGTGGATTAAATTTAAACATTTGTGTTAGGGATTTTCGCGACCTCTCTATTAACAGATGGGGTTTTACCTACAGCGCCACATGTCGAATGTATAGAACCATTTTCAGTATCATATGATTACTCTCGCTCTCTCTCACTCTCTCTTTTCAGCCATAGGAAGTCCACTGCTGAACATAGGCCTCTCCCAAAAATCTCCACATTGACCTGTTGAAAGTGACATACTTCGATCAAATATATAGTGACATATTATAACTATCACTTCAAAATCATGTAAAAACAGACACAGTCATTGCGTGTATAATAGGAAATAGTTGATCGCAACTATAACACATTAAAGTTCTATGAATGCATTTGATTCTTATCAACAAATGTATGAAATGCAGATAAACATTTTTATTGCAAGCAAGTGTAGCTTTGACCTCGACATTACTAATTCATTTTAAAATCATCAATATCATCCTAATGTTTATGTACGAGTTTCGTGAGTTAAAACGATCTCGTTAATTATATTATCAATGACCTAAAATTATATTTATAATGTTAAGGTTTACTAATAATAATATAATAATATAATATAATTTGGAGATTGTTTTTATTTTGTGTCATGACTAAATGTCTACAATGCATCTGACAGATGCATTGGTGTACTAATGCTGTTGGTGCATTGCGATACAAACAAAGTATTCACCAGGTAAAGAAAATAAACAGGTTATAAAACGGGATATGTATACCGAGCCTGAACCTGAAAACCGACACTTTTACAACTTCAACTGACAACCGCTGCCTACCGTAGGATGAGTACACTCTTTAAGCCTCGCTGAAAGAAGGACACATCATAGCGCTCAGGGAACACAGAAGCAAGGAGTTCATTCCAGAGCTTGCACGTGCGTAGTCAAAAAGAACGCTGGAAATGTACCGTTCGGGAACAGTACGCTCCTTTACAACTTTATCTCCTAAAATTATTAAAATTGTTGAAGATTCACTAAAATTTGACCCAGCGACCTGCAGATTTTGCAGCAGTTTACTAACTAGGTTCCTAACAAGCAATCACACACTTATTATTACTTAAAGTACTTAAAATATTAAAAATCAAATTCACACACATCAAAACATAATCCTCGTTTTTGCTTCGCCGTAAACGTATAAAAAATACAGTACCTACTTACTAATTACTATGTTGTTTTTCGCATGTCAATTTAAAAGCAAATTAATCTTGTTTTTTTAACCGACTTCAAAAAAAGGAGGAGGTTCTCAATTCGACTGTATGTTGCTTTTTGCATTATTTTATTTTTGGAATTCGTCAAAACGTCCGCTGGATTATTGACTCCACTAAAACAAATATTTGTGTGGTCGAATAATATTATATATTTGGTTAAATCTGTTTACATATTTTTCATGGGATTTCCGACTATGCGTGCATTTATGACGACTTATTTATTGAAATCAACTAAATGGTCGGACAGAAAGTCGATTTGTAATATCGGTGGAGCATACCACGTTCGGAAAGAAACTACATGTAATAAGAGCTTTACTGTTGCATCTCATGAGGGAGCAAAATTGAATCCGTAAAGTGTATACCTTATAAAGAAGTGGAAAATCCTTCATAGTGAGAGACGCAATTATTTAGAGTTTAAGATACAGCCTGTATGCATTTAGTTTCGACAAAGCAAACATAATTGTGTTAACCTGCACATTATTATTATCTCTGGATACTCCATTAAGATTGCACTGCATCCACCATCAGGTGCATTACAATTTTCCAATATAAAACTTAGCTTACTGGTAGTATCTTTATCATCCAATATACGTTACTGCAGGGGACGGGCCTTCGCTACAATCGAGAATACGTTTAAAAGGTAAGGCCTTACAGTCCACCACGCTAACCTAGTGCGGGCATTCTGGTAGTAAACAATAATATTATAAATATGTCGTAAGGACACAGGTTTGACTTTAAAATGATAACAAATAGTCCGGACCCCATATAAGGATCAATTAATTCGATGTCATTATTTACAACACGATACGAAAATAGTTTTAATATGGATTACAAAAATGTTTAGCCACCACTTTAGGCATCTATAATATCAGAATGGAAATGTTTTTGTAAATTAAACGCCTTTACAAATATAAACTGCATCATTCTCTTGTATAATTTTTGCTATTTGATCATAGTAGGTGTTACATTTTGTGTTTAAAATTGTTGTTAAATTCAATTTCGAAAGATATTGTATTATTAGTAGATAGTACAGAATCTCATACAAAGCGGGTTTGGAAATACCTTATTTTATTTGAATAATATATTTATATATTTTATTATCAAATAATGATTGACGTGATAAAAAAATATAAATGATAATTTTGTTGATTTGATTAAAATAGATTCCTATTATTTCTTATATTTTTTTTTAAATCATTTGCTGAAAGTGAAACTTAGAAGGTTCAATATAATTTACTGAATATTATTTTATGATTTCCAAGTGTTTATTTTTTACCTATTTTTTATCAGTAAAATGTTAATGAAGACCAAAAATAAAGAGACTTTCCCGCCCACACACCCACCACTGCAAATCCTGTAAGCCAGGATCAACACTGGCACGCAAAGAATTGGCACCGAGCTCTGGAGCTTAGCGAGTCTCTTAGGGCACTAGCTTGTCTTTTACCGGCATCGAAAATAATCAGAAAGAATAAAACAAATAGGAGGAGTTGGAAACAAATAATTGTTCACTTCGAGATAAAGTCCAAAAGTCTTTCTTTCTTTTCCTTTCTTCGAAAATTCTTTAAAATAATATTTAAATATCGTGTCTCGAACTTGAGGTGCAATCCTTATATTTCTAAAGATTCGTTTGATAAAGTCACTGTTTAAATTTCTCAAAGAAACAAAGGCGCAGAGTTGTGTACATTGTTGACAATTCTCCAAATCTACCCAAAGTTTTCGACTTGGAAACAAAGAACAATCAAATTTACACAAAGTTGAAGGATGTAAAATAAAATTCATTTTGACAATACGTTTTAAATTTGAACACCGCTTCGTTGTATGTGTAAACCAGAGTGTAAAAATTCAGTCTCTTGATCGAAACGCATAACGCTATAGTAAATGCGGTGACGGACAAGATTTTGTACGATAAACGCCGAAAACCGAAGATTTTCTCCTTTTTCATATTAAATGTTGACAGCCTTCGTGACATTCGGTTAAACGCCAACTGTTAAACGAGATGCCGTGGGTTCGATCCCCACACTGTGAAGAATATTTGTGTGATCCACTGATTTTACTTCCGGTCTGGGTATTTGAGAAACCGAAATGTATCTCGTAGTTTCTGATACCCACAACACTGGTGGTAATGGCGGTAGTGGATTTCATATGTGAGACTCCGCCTGGGTAGCTACCACCACAATTTCTGTTTCTCCCGCCAAAAAGCAGTGTAACTGTACTGTTGTGTTCCGGTTTGAAGTAATAATTTCTCGCCGATCAACATGCTCCTTTTATTATTCAATAGGTCCGGTAAAAGAGCAAACAGATCACCTGGTGTTAAATGATCACTGCCGCCCATGAAGATCCACAACGCTTGCATCATAAATATGTTGCCGGCCCATCAAATCTTGAGGGAAACGGGAAGAAAAAGCATCGGAAGAGGAAAATTAAAATTGGGCATTCAGCATTCTCACTCATAGAACGCAAAGCGTCAGCACAGCTGTTTCTTCGCGTCGATCTTCTGTGACAGTGAGACAGACAGTGGTACCGCCCCGGACGAGCCTGCCCATTCATGCCGAGTCATGACTGACAACAGCGTGGCTCTACCACTTCTTGAACCACTTTATACTCTACACATAACATCAGTTAGTGCGGTCATTTAGCAATGTCATTATAAAAACAACCCTCTTAAACTAAACAATTGAACTACAAAAAAGATCTGTATATTTATTTGATTAATGCTCATCTAAATCAAAAAAATCGCAAGTGTTTTTATCGATACATTACATACTGTAACAAAAAAATAGACATCTTTAATTGCTATATAAGTTATTATATTATCTCATTCTATTTCCATGACGAGAATGTCAAGATAGCAGAGGAAATATGGAAACCAGTCCTATGTTCTAAAAGTAAGATGCCTACCCTAACTTTTAACTACAACACTTTACGATAACTTCATGTGTGTTCAAACTACAAAAATCGACCTTGAGTATAAACGGGTTTTTAAATTAATGTATGTAACTGGTTGTACACGTTATTTATGTAATGTTTTATACTCATAATTATGTTATCTAATACCTATGAATAGACGTGATTAACTCTAGTCAATATCAACACCGTTGTACTTGACCTTTTTAATATTTTGGTTATATCGAAATAAACTTTGAAAATGGAACGTTGAACTTTTGGATAGTCTCCTAGGTGCAGTTGACACATGGTTTAGAACTTTAGAGTTGGCCGTGACACGAGAGATGTCGATCCCCGCCTAGGCAAAAGTTCGTGTGATTCACAAATATTTGTTTCAGGTCTAAGTGCTGTAATAAGAAAAAAGTCTCTATGTTAACCAGACGTAAGACTTGTGTAAGACCTCCCAGTTTTCCATCCCAAATGTCGGCAATATCAAAATAATGGTCAAAAATTACTTCGTTTCAGTGTGCGTATATTCACTCTGTTACTATCCAATTAGTTTTTAGCTAAAACAGCGAGAATTACGTAATACTTAGCCTTGAGAACAAAATGAAGATATGTTTCTGCCACTAATTTTGTAACATTTAATTACAATATAAAATAATAATATTTAACCGTTATTAATTTATCCACTTACACGATCTTATCATTTTAATACAAGCTAAAATAACCTCTGTAATTACTTTAATGTTTAAAATCAAGGCCTACTACCATTCGTCCAACGGTCGCCGAGTTAAGATTGGATTTATGGTTCATAAAGGCAGGTTCATACTCGTAAATGTACTGTCAGGCAAAATATTATTTAATTACCGAAATTGTGGTTGGCGATTATGGAGCGATTATTAAACGAATAATTAAAGAAATACGGTCTGTCAATACATATCTTTACTCAACGTAACTCAATTATATCGGCTTGTTTACAATTGGATATATACTGTATCAGCCTATATTATTATCTCAATGCATATAGAGCATTCAATGATTCTACCTAGTGGTTGCTTAATGATCCTCATTATAAAATTCCTATGATTTGATAACCAAATTCAACCTAAGATTTAACGCGGTTTACTCACACATAAGCAAATATCGAACAATTTACAGTAGCCAATAGATATGTAGCTACATTACGACATATAACGCTCTAATAACCAACGAAGAAACAGCGAGGAAACACACGTAGTATTCAATAGTAATTTCTAGTGGCTAAGCAATTTGTGTCAAACGTAAATGGCCAATAAGTGTTTGGCCTTACAAACAAGATGTGCGATTGCTGCGTTTAAATGAATTATCTGCATGCTACCTTATATAGGCATACTAATAATGAAGAACGGAAAATGACTTGAGGAAAATATTGCATAGGTTCAGCAAATTGGTCACCTGATTGTATATGATTTCATCATTGGTGCACATTATCAATACGTAGGTCTCAGGTGCATTGCCGGCCTTTTAAAATTAAAGGTCAAAGTGAAAATAAAAGGACGGAAAAAGACAGAAGGTTTGAGCCTCCGGCAATGTTACTTAATGTTTTTAGGATTACTAAACACAGGTTTCATAACCTAGCTGTATCTAGGCACTGCAGTAATATCTTTGAGTTGGAGAGAAAAGATTTCAATCTAGGACGGATAACTATTATAAAGAAACAACGTAAGTATCCTGTTGATTTTAATTCCAAGACTAAGGCTAACCATTATTATAAGCGTTTTCCGTAATCGGTGCGAAATATGAAATTACATCTATTGTTATAAACTATAACCGCTACAACATTATAATTACGTGAAACTAAATTAACTATTAAGTGTATGATTCATACAAATTATTGGTTAGAAAAGATCTTTTCAACATCGGCACACGAGCGGATCCCTACTACCTTGAAATATTTGATTTAATGCATAATGCAACAGTAAGAAGTAATCACGCACACTCCATTAAAAGCCAGGTCGTTGGCCTTATTCTGAAAGGGAAAACCCAATGATTCGTTTGCGAGTACTATATTGTATTGACGCTTTTGTACTACGGTACGATTACAAAGCTGAGGTCTCGGGTTCGAATCCCGGGCCGGACAATGTGATATTGGATTTTTCTATTCAATATCAGCCTGCAGTCAGGAATTTCTGTCCGATATGGCGATAGGCATCGTGGGACGGAACACACACGGCGAAACTTGGGTGTCCCGGAAGCACGTCTGCGAACCCCTTCTGCGAAAAAGGCGTCAGTTTATGTATGTATGAATTATTTCAATAGAAGAAACCTTATACAGGTTTTTATTGCACAGAATAGAATTAAGAAGTTTGCCGATAAAAACTCATAAACCTCTGTGGATAAGTTCATAAGAAAATTATTACAGTTGCAAATAAACGCCTCCAAAACTTGTTGGCTCGTAGGGATATCGTTATATGAAAGAGGAGAATAGGTACTCATGGAGATGACCTTCTATACTTTTTTAATCAGAGAGTAAGTTATTATAAAGGACTTGAAAATCTCACTTACACAATGAATGTTTCTACAAGTGGTTGTTAAATGCAAGGAGTTGAACAAGCAGGCTTCTTTATTGTCGTTATAAATTTAAAACCATATTTACGAAGGTGCATTAAATAATAGAAAAATAACTATTCCCTGCAATTAAAATACTCTAAAGGCTAAAATTATTTATATATTTAAGACATATTAAAACAAGCGCCTTCCTTAAAAAAATTACCATTTTTCCTACCTCTATTTAATTTTAAAGTATAACAATTCCTTCAAATTTGAGACACGTGAGAAATCCATCCATCCATCAGCCAAAGGACGTCCACTGCTGAACATAGGCCTCTTCCAATGATTTCCACAGTGACCTGTTGGAGGCAGCCTGCATCCAGCGACGTGAGAAATACATTATAGAAAATGCAATAACAGTTAATTTAACAGCCTTGTGGCGATAAAAAAAATAAGTAGTTCCACCTCTAATTTTCTATTAAGCTTACCTATTATATTATGTTTGAATAGAAAACTTTAATACTTACAGCAAATAAGATATAATTATTGATATTTGAAAAATAATACTTACATATTAACAGTATTTACTTATATAATATTAACTTAACAGTTATTGTATGTTTTCAAATAATACTTTTTTTTAGCATACCTTACTAAACCACACACCAATAAAACATTCAGTTATCAATTTTATTTCAAACAATTTAACAGCCCAACAACATAGTCCACCCACTCATCGATACCTATCTACCATCAACAACCTTGCCAACTTGACCCAACTTTTCAAGCAGCACGCGATTGCAAACGTCAACATTCGCAGACCACTCGCATGCAAGCACACTCGCCAACATTTTGTGGAACGGATTAGAACGCAGTGTTGCGTGGAAACCAGGCTTCACATTGGCAAAGAGCTCGAATTTATGCAACCGAAAATAAGAAAGAACTTGTTTAGTTTACATAAGCGGTGGCAGTTGGGAACTGTAAGGGTCAGTTAGTGCGCAGATACCGCGATCGTTGCATTGTCCACGAGTATTTCCCGTGAGCCAGGATGTGTGAAAGACATTATGTTTTTGTTTTCCTGCTTGCGACTTTCATCAGCGATTGCACGGCAAAATTGGCACGTAAGTGATTTATAAATCCAATGTGTTTTTTTACTGTGATTGTAGACGCATCAACTGAAATTGTATTATTCTGTAAAATAAAATGTATTGGAGTAGTTTCTAAATTTATGGTTGTTGTAGTAATAAAATAGGATTTTTGTTTGAATTGATCGTAGAATTGGTTGAAAATATACTTTAACTGAGGATTAAATCTAGTTAAAGCCATGAACGAAACTTACTTTCAATATAACATATCTTAACACAAAATGTAATTACAGGGCCGTTTCTTAATTCTTAGAGTAATGTATGTATATTTGAAAGTCCATTTTGTTCGATCTCTTTTATTTATTTTTGCAAAACTGGTATGGTTTTGCGAAATATCAATAAATTCATTATCATAATATGTAGTATGTCCCTCAAGCATATTTACGCGAACGGTTAAAATATGAACTCGTCAGCTTATCACATATATGCAAATGTGCAACATAATAAAAGACTAGTATGTAGATTAATTATGTAGGTAGTTAATAAGACTAACGTTAATATAGGAAGGTCAATAACCATTAACCATATGATCCTTAGCAAAGAAGTGTATAACTTATATTTTAAACATAATGACCCAATAATAATTAAATCAAATACTGTAAAATAACAAATTAATATATGTACTTACATAGGTAAATTACAAATTACAATTGTATGAATCTTTCGATGTAACATGACGCATTATAAAGAAATACGGGTAATTATAGAATAACATAAAAAATCTAATACGGGATATAACAGTCGATATAATTTTTATGAAACATTAATAAAGAAAAAAGGGCACATTGCATATAAGGTACTTGCAGTGCAATACAATTACCGTTTTATTATAGTCAGTTTCTAAACCTATTTCAGCTATCGAATGTTTTGTCTTTTTCGCTCAAACTGAATTCAAAAGTTGTTCGAAAGGGACAAAACAATCGATAATCGATCTAAAATAGAACCGAACCAAAATAGGTTTAAATCTAAAAAAACAGAGTAAATACTGTTGTGTTCCGGTTTAAAGGACATTGTAGCCAGAGTAACTACGCACAAAATGAGACTTAACATCTTATATCTCAAGATCGCGAACGCAGTGGAATGCCAAGCATTGCTTTGTAATACATGGTGTTGTTTGGTTTTGCTACTGTCCATGGGCAAAAGAGAGTTGCTGCTATAATAGGAGACTGTCCCGCCCTCACACCCGCCACTGCAACTCCTGTAAGCCAGGATCAACAGTGGCACGCATTTTAATGACACTGAACATTGAAGCCCAGCGCGTCTCCGGGAATGTCTAACTTCTGCTGTTGCTGCTATAATAGACAGGAAATAATGAATCATTAAATTTTAAAGTTGTGCAACTGTTAGACAATACTTAAGCACGTTAGCCATTTCATGTGCATGTGTCCAGCATTTTTAAAATCCAAATTCCAAGTTTAATCGAATTCCAATATTTTTACTACACGGAATATCAATGGATCAACTTATATGCCAGTATTTCAGAAAAATATATGACTACACAAATTAAATTGGGATAAGCAGGTTTTGTTATATTGTTCATAAAATATAAGCTAAAAGAAGTTACAAGTTCAAATGTGACATCAAAAAGAGCGAAAAGGAATCAATTATTTGATCTCCAAAGAAACAGAAGGTGACGACACACACGAAACCAAAAGACTACAAATTTATCTCTCATCATCTTACCCACATTTGATACCATAAATAAATAATGCAGCATTACAGTCCACATCTCCAAGCAGATGTAACTATAAACATGTAAACATTATGTAACGGTAATGCGGACAGAGAGCCATCTCGCGACTCTAGGTCAAGGCTGCGAAGTTTCATCAACGTAAACAACTGACTTACACTTTCAACACGAGTGATTGCCGTGAGCAAGTTCCGTGACTATTTATTTTGGTTTCAAATGCTATTAATAGACAAAATGTGTATGACGATATTATTACAATATAATATGGTAAATTTTTGGTGATCGACGCAGTTGCGTGCATCTGACACACTTGCGCAGATCATAATAATGTTTTTTCTCTAAAGTGTACCTTAGTTTAAATCCGGATGAATACAAATATTCCGCCGAAAACGAATACGGTACAAATGTCGTTAGAATTCTAGCACTACACTTACAACAAACCCTACCCTTGGAAATATAAATAGAATCTAACTTATTCAAGCCCGCATTATGATGTGCGTATAGATACCGATCTCCATCTGATTATGAGATAATCACATTGTAATTGAACACAAGTGGTTCTCTAATTTTTCAGGTCAAAGCCAATCGCACACGCAATGCATTTGATGACCACTTGTCACGAATTTAATAATATCTTTACAGCCTCAAGTGAAAATGTCCTGAACAGTTGACATAATTTGGAAGGAAATTCGCTATTGTTCGAGCCAGAATAATAATGTTGCGTTTTAGGTGTAGACTGTGCATATGGAGTTTCAATCTGGATGGCATAATTGTGTCGATCAATGAGAAATTTGATGTTCTCGGCCTTATTCAAAGACAGATTTAAAACTTGTTTTAGTTATCGAATGTTTTGTCCCTTTCGAACGACTTTAGGAATGAGTTTGAAGCTAAAGTAGGTTTTAAATCTTTCTATCAGGTTGTCTATGTACGTATATATCATCAAGTGTAATGTAGCGACTTTTCCGTGCCATAATATAAAAGTATACAAATAATTGGAATTAGTTTTATAAGCCATAATATTTATCTCAGTGTTTGATCCAAGTTCTAACATCAACCTTGGGTGCCAATTAGGACTGAGACTTGATTGATTATGTACCTATAATCAGGCCTTATACAAATTGTTATAACGTTAAAATTAATGTTCGTAATATTTGCAAGTTTCTAATCATTTAAATTGCAAAATATCTTGCAAACGAATTACCATTAATTATATTGCATAATATTTTGAATTTAGTTAAACCTAACGTTAATAACATAATAAATTACCTACTTATTCTTCTTCTATCTTTGTTCCACACCTAAATGGTGATGCACTTCGAAGGGACCTAACTTTTTAGCTACGTTGCATAGTAATTAAGGTTGTAATTTAACGACCGGCTTTTTGCCTGATATCATCATCAACCCTTTTGCGACTAGGCCTTTTAGTTTGCTACACTAGCCCAATGCGTTTAGCAGATTTCTCATATTCATTTGGAAATTCTTGTGGAAAATTTTGCTGTGTACAATATCCTAATAATAGCAGTACATGGCTTATATGAATTTCAGTGTGTGTGTTTACGAATTGAGAATTTTATATCAATCATAAAATTTCAAACGATCGTAAAATAATGTACATATTGTCCAGAAGCCGTGAACTACAGTTCTTAGTATTTTTTATGCTGACACGGAAAAGTGAACAATAATAATCATAAAAACTGACCTACTACCAAGATGAGAGCTGTTTGGTAGAGAAAGAGTTTTGAATAGTGAGGCAAAGTTATAACCTCGTGAAAGTTGACAAAATCCGACTGACTGCTGAATAGCTTTTAAAAGTTTTCAACACTGGGTCGTCAGCGACTTGACTGTGCCCCCGGTATGGCCTAAGTGGACAAACTGCTGGATCATGTTATGTAGCTTATGCAAAAAATACCATTTTCAAGTCTTAAACTTCTTTAATCGTATTATCTAAGGAATTAAGTAGCAAATTGTCCCACACCTGGATGGTGCAGAATATGCTGACTCAACTTATTTTTATTCTTGTGATATCTTCACGTCCTTGAGGTTGGCACAGCGGCTCTCAGAACATAATATTATACTTACTGCCAACTGCGGATTTTATTTCTTTTCAAATCAAGGGATTCTGTCAAATAACGTTCTATCCAAAATAGTTTTTAGCCTTCTCGCGATGATGCTAATTTATCTCTATCAGTCAATACAAAGAATTTCCTTTTAAAATGATCACCACTTTTGTCAAACGATATTTTAATTATTAATCCTTTGTGACAAGGCAATTGATTTTAAAAATATGTACATGTATATAAGTAGTGCGTGGTGGCCTGTTGGTAACGGACCAGACGCGGCCGCCTACATGTTCACGGTGGTCGCGGGTTCAAATCCCAGGGCACACCTCTGACTTTTCGGAGTTATGTGTGTATTGATAGTCAATCACCACGCACTTTAACGGTGAAGGATAACATCGTGAGGAAACCTGCATACCGTAGCGATTTTAAAGAATTTCTACGGTATGTAAGTCCGCCAACCCGCACTAGGCCAGCGTGGTGGACTATATGGCCTAACCACTCTCAATCGATTCTCTCGATTGTAGAGTAGGCCCGTGCCCTGCAGTGGGACGTATATGGGCTGATATAGATAGAATGTATATAAGTACGAAGAATCACAGGTATGAAAAGAGAATAAACCATTAAATGATAATAGTGAACTAGCATTACAAAAATACTTAAATTATTGGTCATTTTTATTCAACAAGAAAATATCCACGTACAATTCAGATATACATATGTACATACGGCACAACCGGGTTACAAGGATCTATGTATCAAGGATCTATGTATCACAGGAAGTCCACTGCTGAACATAGGCCTCCCTCAATGATCTCCACATCGATCTGTTGGAAGCGGCCAGCATCCAACGACTTCCTGCAACCTTAACCAAGTCGTCCGTCCACCTTGTAGGCGGGCGTCCGACACTTCGCTTGCCTCGTGGCCTCCACTCCAGAACCTTTCGAAAACCGTTGGGGCCGAAAGGTTCTGGAGTAAGAAAGATGATGAGGCATAAATGTCACCTCCAGGATTTATAAATCACTGTGTAAAATCCACGGATCGAACAAAACACAAGTAAAACGGCACTTCGCGAATATTTAATTCAGTTACAAATCAGTTGTATTGTTGCTGTTTCACAATTCAGTACACACGCGATATGATATTTACTACTGGTAAATGGTAATTATAGTAATTCCCTTATAACTGCATATTTATTATTAAGATTTAGTATAATGTTGTTGTTTTTGGAAAGACCTTGATCAAGTGAACGGTTCGCGAAATGCATTTTCGTTAACGATACTTATTTAATTAAGGTCGTGAATTTAAACACGATAATTACACACACAAATCTATATTTTATACTGATATTATATTTAAATTAGTAAATTATGGCACATATTGTAGAAACACCCATGATCAAATTAAAATATACAATAATTTGCGGATTGGAATAAAATATTTCCTATCACAGAATTATAATATTTTACTTGTTACTTTTTAGACTATATTATGTCTAACTCTGAGAATGCCATTTTATGCAGTAAGCGCTTATTATTGCAGCAGAAAATGTTATTGCAGGACCAAAATTACCGAACTAAATAAACAAAATGAACCGGCTCGATAAAACTTCAGACTTTAAGTTATACGTACCATACTATCTGTAAACCAAAAGGCGAACCATTATTTACAAGTATTCATGAAATCTTAGTATAAAGTCATAAGTGTTCGTTATCTTATTCCTTGTTATCTTTGTCATAATTAAACGATCGATAATTGACTCCCTACTATGAATGGCAAGTCGCTTATTTTGGTCTGAATTGCATTACTCACCTGTCAAACCAGAAATCTAGACTGCTTTTAACTAGGTCACTTGTACAGCCGAGAGACTAACAACATAGTGTAACAACTATTTGAGCTCTTTATATTAATAAACAGGCATCGTTCGAAGCTTAGGCACGTACTTCGGGCTTAGGTACTCTAATTTATTGAAGTTGTTATTGAAAATACTAGGAAATAATTATTTTCATGAAATATAACGATAATTTAAAGTGAAAAGATATAAATTTAAAATGGAAAAAAGGAAATGTTGTGTGTAAGGAATTTGTATTTGTATTTGTATGGAAGAGTCGATTGGTAGCGTTCTATCACACTGAATCATGTCGCAAATAAAAAGGTTAATAACATAAATAAATAAAAATGAATTTTGTTATTTATAGTATCAACTAAGTAGTTAGTTTTCCGCGTTACAGGTCGTCGTGTGGCCCACACATATACGTTACGGTATAACATACACAAGACTAGTTCCAAAGTGAAAAAATACTAAAGCGTAGTGTGAGCCGTTTTTTTCTCGTAGTCACTGTATGATAAACGAACTTAATAACAATAAAATTCCAAGAAAACATAAAGATAAATTGTAGGGCACTAAATGTAAGAGCAACATTATATTACGCATCTCCGAACTTCTAACAAATATAATCTAGAAATTATTGTATTTTTTCTCGTAAGAAAGACTACCAGACTTACGACCGTCAATGAAAAGTAGGATATTTAATTTGTTAAGAATACTATGTGCTATAAAAATAACGTCATATATTTTTGCGTCGTATTTTTCGCAAAAGTTTTTCCTAAAGATATTTTTTATTAAAATAAACAGCATAATGTAAGCACAATTTTCGTAAACATCATTTATGTTATTTAACAAGTCTCATAACCAACATTACCTCAACGTGGCTCTTCGTTTAAGTTTACCACCTCTCGTTGACACAAGGTCTCCAAAATGTTTAAGTTTGAATGAGGTCTTTTAAATAAATAACCTTTCAGGATAAAGATTTCTTTAAACTGATAAATAACGGCGTCGTTTATGTTTTAGAAAATATTTGAAGGAAAATTTTGATGCTACTTTCTGTGAAACGTGATGAAATATAAAGAACAATTTTATCTTACTTAGAATTTTGTTTTATAAAATAATATATTATCTTGGCACAAGACTCGGTTTTATTGGTATGAAAGGAGTCTCTTTATATAAAACAAAAAGATAAGAACTCTAAAGGTCAATGTCATCAATCATCCACCGCAAGATCTTGCTCAATAGTAATAAAACTCTCTATTCAATAATTAAATAGAAAAACCATATCAAACAAAGTAAGACGTAAAATTATGTTTATGTAGTATTGAATTGTCATTTCTGAAGCAGTTAAATAATAGATGAAGATAGTTGCTACTATATTACAAACCACGCAACGAACTTACTTAGCACCATATTTTATAGATTGGAATCATGGCAAATTAAGGTTACCCAGCCTATTACAAACTACATCACTAAGAAACATTGCTACAATCTTATATTCAGTACATCTAAATCACGAAGTTCTTCTAATGCTGCTCCTAACGTCTGTATTTCTCATTCACAGCGGATTTCATCCACCCATGCAACAACACGGAGCCGGCATGTCTAATACAAGCTACTAGAGACGCTATACCGGAGTTCTCAAAAGGTTTGCCTCACCTTGGCGTCCCCTCACTGGACCCGTTCGTTATTGAAGAGCTGCCTATTCAACTGCCCGGTATCAAGGTCACTTTCTATGGAGGCAAGGCTACCGGCTTGAGAAAGTGTGAAGTATTGAACGTTGAGTAAGTTTTTTTTACAGTTTATTTTAGTTTGATTCGTAATGATGATGGGATGTTCGTATATGCCTGATTATAGATTATTGTACACAATGACAATAGTGGAAAACCCGTTTTAGTGATTTAAATATGTGTACGTATTTCGGGCTCATTTTGTGTTATATAGATTCGAGCAGGCCGGCAAAATTTTGTCGACTGGTGAGAGACAACTTTCGCCTTAAAATTATAGTCTTATTGGATTCCACTGCTTTTAACATCAGGCTCATTATACATTCTCGTGTCAATGTTGAACAAAACATTAGTAATACATAAATTACGAATACGGATGTGGAACCCTTCTACTCATGAAAATAACGTTTACCAATAGGAGTATACTAGAAATTGATTCATGGGATACCTATATTTTTACCAAATTTCCCAAGATATCGATGAATTTTTAAATCGGGTATTTCAATGCACGACATTTACCGCGTACCCAAACATATCATATCGTGCCAGGAATTTATCCCAAGGTCCACCATTATTATAAATTGTTCTTTAATAAGTAAAGGCGAATTTATTGCTTCAGGCTAAATCCTTGAATATTCGGGCATTTTACAAAAAATATTTTCAATAACCACTCTTTCATTACCTACGTAAGCTGGCCTTTGTATAAAAAAACCTGGTTTGTAAGTAACAAAACATCCACAAAACGATTAGAAACTGTAACTCAAGGTCTTGAAAATGAAGTAGAAACGCTTCGTAGCCGAATAAAGTTAATTACAGATTTTGCCCAAACTTTCTTTAGGCTTAACATATTATACACAGTTTCACACTTTCAGGCCTAGAACAATTATTTACTTTAATTAAGCCCCGCTGACTTTAATTTTCGGAGCCATAGAGTCCTTTGAATAATTAATTTAATTTATCACACCATATTAAATTTTCAATTACACTTTATAATATTGTATAATAGACTTATTTAGGTAAAATACTAAAAACGTTAATTCTCTCACTCAATTGGCCAAGCTTAGAAGATCTGTTATTTGGATAGTGTTATGAATAGTCAAGAGGTCTTGTTTAATTTGTGTTTTCAATTGTTTGCCGCAACAGCGATTAGGAAGGAAACCTTGCGGCAATAATGCGGTTTTATTCTCACGGTTATTGTACAATATGCGTTGACGAAATCTTTTGTCTTGTACTATAACGTAGAAAACATCAAGGGCACTTAGAATGCCTACCTACTGTGTTAGTAAATATGGAATTTTGCGTGCGTGTTGCGTTTGCAATGGTGCGTATTGCTAACACAGTGAAAGAATTCGTCAGTTGTATTATAGCTAGAAACCAAAGCTTCAATGCTATAATTTGACACTTTTGCTAGACATTATTCCGCAGTCGCATAATTCAGAAATATTTATATTTCTAACTTTGTCATTAGATACCTAGATCAATATACAAGAAACGTAACTTACTTAGTGAATAAGATTCTCGCAGTCATCGACTCACAGTAGAGTTATGGAGTAATAAAATTTTTAGTTTATAGTGGGCCGGCCCGGCTCCCCCGAGGTGCAATAATTTTTGAGTCCAATCCATTTCAGCAACATATTATTTCCCGTACAGTTTTATTTATATTCAAACTGTTTCCTGTCCAATCCCATTCTTTTCTAGTTTAAAAAGTAACAAATATATTTGAATTCCTTGCTCATCCCACAGGAACACACTTTAGGGGGTAAAAAGTAGCCTATGTGTTAATGCAGGGTGTTAGCTACCTCCATACCAAATTTAAGCGAAATTGGTTCATCCGTTTCTGATATTAACGTGCACACGGCCCAGACAAACTGACAAAAATTCTAATAATCATTGTTTTGGGTTCTATTGCGTTAATATAGTCCCCCATATTAGCTTTTCTCATTTATCTTCCATATACAGAAATCGATCGGTTACACATTTATTATATGTTCCGATATTAATGTTTCCAGGGCATATTTGGAGAAGAATATGTTCATGCTGGAGGTGCGATGCAACATCACTATCAAGGGGAAGTACACAGCCGAGGGCAGGTTGCTTCTCTTCCCCATCAACGGAGAAGGAGACGCCAAAATTAAAATTGGTATTGTGTTCACTCAATATTAATATACCAAACATTTACATGATTGAAAAATTCAAACAGGAATGTCAGATTATGACTAAAAAACAAGACGAATTAAGAATCCTTAATCAAAATGCAGTATTTTATATAGAAGGATTTTTAAAATTTCCTTTAAATATATGAAAAAATTAAATTTATTCGATAACAAACTTGGTGGTAATAGGATACTACATACAAAATATGGGAAATAAGATTAAATTAAAAATATAGCCAACTATGATAGAAGATTTCCTTATAATTCTCTCTTAATTTCTTTTTTCAGTGAATTCAGTAATCAAACTGGATATCAAAACGAAATATTTCAAGGATGCCGACAACCGCGACCACTTCGGCATCAAAAGCTATAAGTATACGTTCGATTATGGTGAACGTATCTTCTACACCATCACGAATCTGTTTAAAGGAAACCCTGAATTAAGTAAGTAATTTAAGTCATCTCTCTTTAATCCCAGAAAGTCCACTGCTGAAGTATGCCTTCGCCGGGGATTTCTATAGAGACCTGGTGGTAGTGGCCTGCATCTAACAACTTCCTTTAAAGTCCTTTAAATTCAGGCTCTACAATTATTTAAAATAGGGTCACCCAGCGGTCGAATTCCGACCGTAATTCATCTTTAAACTAATAATATTTATTTATGAATAGTATCTGCATACAAATGAATAAAACCTTCAATCTGCCTTAACAGATGACCTAAGCATAGGAATAACGTTAAAAATATAAGCTGCCAACCAACGACAGACCATCCTATATTAATTGTTCACCCCATCCTTGAGCAATTGAATTAATATAATTTAATGAACACTAATTCTTCTTCATATTATAATTTTCAACTGTGCTAAATTCCATGCTCCTCCGTCGGCGCAATTTTCGTAAAAATGGGTCCAAAAATTTTCCTTCAGGTATTACTATAGAGATAATTTGTTCCGTAATCAGTGCGGTTTACACCAAAGGGTTAAATAAGAGCCTGATTATGAAACAGCATCATTCAATGAAATCTTAATAAAAATTACACATAAAAAGTGTTCCACAATTCAACTCACGATCCATAATCAGTTGATCTACCCCCTCTTCTAAATATATAATGACAGAGGACAATGATTCATGCAAGAAATTCCATTACGATTACAATGGATCATAATTCGTTTCAATCCCTCATAGCGAGATGAGTTTTCCAAAATCAATGATTTTTGTTTGCCCCAAATTCGACATCTTTTAAACCGTAACTTATATTTTATTTTTCAAGTATACATATTTTTTGAAACTATGTCGCTAGTTACACTTTGGGCGCAAGAGTTACGGTTCAGTTAGTATTTTGTAATGTCGGGTTTGTGCTCACGAACTCCAAATCATATTTTGTTTTCCAAATTTGTAAGAGTCAATTCTTAGTTATAATTTTCTTTAATGAAGGAGTGTAGAACACTTATCAGAAACCCTTACTACTGAATATAAATAACGATAAAGGGATGAATACGCGATTAGTTGGTCCTACGAATACATAGATACTATGTTATTCCTAGGACTTATACCACGACGGTTTTCGGAGAAAATGAGTAATTCTACATCCAATCGATTCATGATCTAACCATAAGTCATTTGCTCTGCTACCTATTTTCATTCATAATAACATTTACTTTTACAGGTAACACAGTACTAGAATTCCTGAATGAAAACTGGAGGGTGGTGACTGAAGAGTTTGGGAAGCCAGTCGTCGACTTCGCGATCAACGTCACAGTACATACAGCGAAGAAATTCTTCGACGCCGTGCCGTACGACGAGCTACTAAACGTACCGATACCTAAATACTGACATATTAGTTTATAAGAAATAAGTATTATGAAAAGAATGAGGCTATTATAAGTTTCGCTTGTGTATTAAAATTACAAATCCCGCCTGAAAATTGCCGGCTTAAAAGCTCAAAGAATGGTTACGTCTTGACGCGAGCAAATATTGTGTGCTGCTGAATTTATAAGGGGATTTAATATTATAATATTAGATGTATATATAGAAATAAAGAAAAATATAAATGTGTAAATACGTACACATATTCATAATATTATTTTCACTCTACTTAAGTTTCATTCTCTTAATTCTATACTTTTCGTACTTGTCAGTGATTGGATGGGAATTTGAAGTACCCAGATGCTTTTTATAGACAAAGTTGTGATTGATGTCTTTTGGAAATTCTTGATATTTTTACTGCATTTCTCCTTATTATGGTAGAATCGAAGAATAGTAATTTCGATTTCGTTAGTATTGAAATCACGGTTTTTAGAGCTTATGAGGCAATTATGAGGCTTAACGACACTTTTTTTGTATATTAAACTCTATAGAATTCGAATGTATAATAAAATATACCATTTTCTAACGGCCTTATTCATAGACAGATTTAAAACCTATTTTAGTAAAAGATTTTTTTGTCTTCTTTGCTCAATCTGAAATCATTAAATCTCAATCTGAATATAATTGCCTGAATTAATAATGTTTGGTTTGAACTGTCGTTCACTATTATCTTTTTATGTGTTCTGAAGTAGAATTAATCTAAGTTTAGATGTTAATTATTTATAAATAATATATTTTAAGCTAATGGCTATATAATGTCCACCTGTATTTAATGTATAATTTGAAAAATATAGTAATTAATAATAGTAACCAAATAAATTAAATGTTAGTTGCTCAAGTGTTTATATTATACCTTGTCCCAGAACGCAACGATAAACTGGTTACGGCAGCTAAACCAATGACGGCATGGCAAAAAAATGATATACAGTCAGGTCATAAGTATTGTCACACAGTAAAAAATTTTCTTTTAGAATGCTGGCCACAAAAAAGGTATATTGGTCTCTCGAATATAAAATAATACAAACTTGTTTTCTACTTCTAATACAGAATTTTAGAAAAAAGACCAAATACAAACAGTCGCATTCGCAACAATCATACCTACCCCTAGTCTAATCTTAATATAGACAATTCGATTCATCGGGAGAGCCATCTATCCTTAAATAAGAAGAAGAATAATGAAGACATTAATTATGCGATTATCTTATAATAATGCTGTTATTTTTTAGATGTTGATGTCAATGCGTAAGGGAATTTAGCTAAAACCTTGTATTCATATTATATCCCTAATGAAGCAGTTTACATTTTATAACATTACATTTTATTTGTTAGTTTAAGCAGAAATAGATTTTTAATTTTCTATTGATTTTACTGTTTTGTTTAGTCTGTTATTGGGAAGAAATGTTTAGTAAGTGGCTTCGAACAATGTATATTTTATCGAAGGTAAGTGGTATTGTTTTGATTGACTATTTGGTAAAAAATTTAGTAAATTGTGTATATATTATGTATGGATCCAATTTGAGAATGTTGTTTTCCTTCTCAATGAGCTTACAATGCACCGTTTCGATCGCAACCCTTCTTTTTTCACAACGCCTGATAAAACTTTAATAGCAATTATTTTATACCACACATCACTTTTACATCATCTCAAAATAGTAATAATAATATATATAACGTATGTAATTATTTGATGCGAAATTTTTACCTCTCATAAAATTATTAACACGTCATGCTAATTCATAAATACTTCCGGAAACTTATTACCGACGTTACATTTAAGCACCTTGCAGCATCAAGTTGCTTTACTTAGAAACAGTCTCAGTTAAACTAAAGCGAAAAGCGCTTTATTTTATATTTTACACCGCTGGGGCCAACCCGCATTATACACAGATATAAATACTACTGGGATTTTTCGTATACCTTATGGTGTGTCAGTCTGTTCTGACTTTATGTAAACCGGCGAGCAGCTTGTAATAGATTTTTTACAACTTAAGAGTCAAAGATAGAAATATTTAAGCTTCGTGGATGCTACTTTAGTAAACCAGGGTTGTAACAACGTCTTCCTGGAAAATTGAAAGCTCTCCCTCTCTCTCTTTGGCCACAGGAAGTCTATTGCAGAATTTAATATGTAGGCCTCTCCCAAGTGCCCATATTATTTATTATTGTCATGTAGTAATATCATAGTGAACACGATTGTCGCAGATTTAAAAATCCTCCCACCGAATGCTCTATATCCAACAAGTTTCTAGCCGCGTACCCGAATTAATATAAGTGTATATTGGGCTTATGCCTACAGACATAAGCCCAATATACACTTATATTAATTCATACATAAAAGGTTTAAATTTATTAATAATATATAAATAATATAAAATAAATGCACCTAACAGTCACATACATAATCCCATAATAGGATCGAGTCTTATGTCCTGGGTATCAAAAATTACGAGAGATTTCGGTCTCATAAACACCCAGACGCGAAACAAATACATGTGGTTCACACTAACATTTGTTTCAGTTAGTATTCAAGTTACAGCTATGTGACAATCGAGTATCAACTAACTACGAAATATTAATCAATAATAAAATATTTAGATACATGCGCATGACATACCTGATTTAATAAGGAAATAAACAAAAAACAACTAAAAACAAAAACGTACACCCAGAAAAAATTGACACCGGTTTAAAGCGATTTTGTAGTAAAAAATATAACCATAAAAAAATGATTTTTAAAACAAGTTACCCAATTATTCGTCATCATCATATCATTAAAGTGTTTGTAACGGTTGAGTGCCTACACGTAAAACATTTTTTACTGTGGATTATTTTTGGTTCAAAGCTAGCGACAACCGAAAAGCTAGAAATAAAATCACATAAACCAATGAATTCTCTTTGAAATAAAACTATTTTTTACGGATTTTATCACGATTTGGTTTAATTTTTACATTTTTTAACTTCCCGACGCGACGTTTTGATTGGTTTCCAGCTTTCGTGGTCACGGGGCGGGTGGTCCGCCAGAAACCAAATCACGATAAAATCCGTAAAAATTAGTTTAACTTCAATGTGTAACATTCGCGTAAATCTAAGAAACCATAATGAATTATTATTTAATTGAAGTTGGACATTTCTTTACGTTAGAGTCGCACAAAACCTATTTTTGTTCAAATTTAATAGTACTAAAATACCATTGTTAAATAAATAAATAAAAATCCAAAATGTTGGCATACCGTTTATACTTCCCTATAAGAGTGCCCCGTTTTTCAGGTTCAACCTATATATTTTCAGTACCAAGTAGAACGGCATAGTTGTATAAACTAGTGAGAAGTAAACAACTTTGACTAAAATATTTTTTGTGTCAAGAGGAAAGCTGCCAAGCTCGCCTTTCAGTACTCCGGAGGAGACCGAAAGGGGTATGTGAGTGTCAGTAGCCATACAGCCCGGCACGCTGCGGATAAAATATACCTACTCTAATTAATTTTCGGTTACGTTGTTGAGGTGATTTGCTGTATACCTTGCGTTCATTCTTGCTCTGTGGAAATAGAATGCATGTGATGAGAAAATAATACGAAACTCTTACATTTGTAGTATTTATTTGTTTAAGTCTTCTTTCAATTCTTGTCTGGATTTTATAGTAGCTTCGATTGAATCTGTTCGATCACTAGCTAAAAATACACATGCGATGTTGCATTGGACTACACTGATTACTATATTCGGTTTTAAAATTGAAACAATCTACTTACCAGAAAGCTTTCGCGAAAACATATTTTTATTTATCTTGTTATTTTTAGCAGAGTTAAACTCTTAAAACTCTTTCCTCCATACCAAAGTACTAATTGAAAATGATCGTTTATACTAATTAAGTAGCCTTTTACGTAGTTGTTTTATATATAACTTCAATGTTTTGAAATGGACTATTAATAATAAATCATGATGTAAAGTTTTTATTGGAACAAATGAATATGAGCGTCTAGAGCATTTAGTTTTTGTTTTATACCTGTCAAGCTTTTTATAGCGTATGTATTTTTAAATCAGTGATGTATTTTTATTAAAAATATAAAATATAATAATTAAGTAATCACATACTTAGGTTAAGTTGCATAAACTAACTTTGAACATAACTTTAATGTTGACAATGTCATTGCCATACATTTGTGACGTATTTGACACTGCTAATTAAAAATTATATTGCGATCCTACATTTATATCAAATGTTTATCTTCATTAAGCAAACGAATGTTTTCCAACTTCCACATGAAACCATAAAGAGGCAATTGTGGCATCAAATCAGCGCGGTTCGGACTATCCCTATTAGCATAAGTTGAGTCATCCTCTCATGCTGTGCTTTATATTTTAACATTGTATATCATTTTTACGTTATTAGGTATAGGTAAGAAATTGTTCTTAACGTTACTGTTTCAATCTGAACCGCTATTAATTTACATGGCATTGGAAAACAGATTCGAATATTGGTAATAAAATAAAATAATTATGTCAGGAAATTATTAATACAAAGGTCATTCCTATGCATAAAAACTTATTAATTACAACCACTAAAATCATCTGCAAAAACTCAAAACCAAAAATCCTTGGCAGTTATTGTTAATTAAAGGCAATAACGGTCTATAAATTATAGACACAAGAAACGTGAGGATTATGTCCATCAATGCTCTTAAGATTTTTTTTCATCAACTGATATATACAGGGTTTATCAAGACTGCGACCGAAAATGAAACCAGGTGGTAGTATTAGTGACTTCAGACACAATGCAACTAAAAATTTCGAAAAAAAAACCGTATTTTGTTTTTGTAATTTTTTTACTTATCGTCGTATTTGGGTGATATATACATATTTTTTCCAAAATAATGATGTACACCTTTTTATTTTTAAAGACGCTGTGGTACCTCAGGGTTTAAATTACTATTTTCACAAAAACTAAGGATTGCCCACCTAAAATCGATGATTTTTAAAAAATTGCAAAAAATAATCTGTCGCTTTTTTTGCGAAAATTTTAGTTGCATTGTGTCTATAACTACTGAAACTGACACCCGGCTTCGTTTTCGGTCGCGGTTTGATATATCCGGTATACTCACTAACGGTTCAGGCCTGCAAGCCAGCTTCGCCTGAGTGCAGATTTTTTTTAACTCCACTCCACACAAGATACATTATTCATACATTACAATTATTCATACAAACTTTTGTTTAAGTATCTAAACTCGACTTAACTATCTTATCGTCCCTTTTCCTTTCCTCCACGACTTGTCCTGCTCAATTCCGTCACGTCCCGTAGATCTCGTCACTTTACATTACAATGTAATAGTTAGAAGGGGACCCCTCCTAGACTTAAAAAAAATACATGCAACACTTTCATTCAATTATAACAATTCCATTCCAACAATAATAATAAGGTAATATAATATATCCCAAGGTAATGGCAACTTAGAACAAAAAAAAAACACGCGCATATATAAGTACTGCCTCGGTAGTGCAGCTGTACTACGGTACGATAAAGACGCTGATTTCTCGGGTTCGAGTCCCGGGTCGAGCAAAGTGATACTGGAATTTGGATGATTATATTCATTATCATGCCGGAGTCAGGAATTTTTGCCCAATATGACGATAGGCTCGCTTCCTATCACATCGTAGGATGGAACACACAAGGCGATAAGTAGGTATCCTGGTAGCACCTCTGACTACCCCTTCTGGGAAAAAAGGCGAGAGTTTATGTAAGTATTATTGTACAAAAAAGTCTATTCAAATTCCTTACGTGTTTTTTGAAGATTCCGTTTTCAAGATAGCCACTTATTCATAATTTTCATTCAGCGGATACAAATGTATGACCTCTTGCAAAATAATTAACGATACACACCATTGATTGCTCATATGTCTATCGATGAGCCTGTGATTATAAATACATATTTCCTTCATCGATTAGCGTAAATTATCAGCTATACGCTTTGTTGCATTTGTGTACAAGGCTTTCCTGGGCTCTTTGCCTAATTATGCTTCCATCGAACATTTACAATGTTTTCCTGTATGTGTGCATTTCTAGAGCCTCCTTCCTTAGAAACCACGATCTTAGCATAGTAATTGTCGGTATTTAAGTATGGTGCATTAAAAACAGGATATTATGACCCCTTAATGCAATGGCAATTCTAATTGTTTACTTCAACTAGTTATAAAAAACTATATTATGCAACTTAGTAATGAATTGGTTTAATGCTAGTTTCGCGTCCTTAATCAATAACAATTATAATTAATATACTTTTAGAAGGAATCATGAAGATGTAATTTCTGCAATTAAAATACGGAATTTAATGGTCAATTGTAAGTCTTGGAATATAATTTGTAATATCCATGTAGGAATAGTTTCATGTCGGGTTAAATTAAACTCAGATTGGTCTGAAATTCTTCAATATGTAAGCGTCTTCTTTAATACGTCTTAAATTGTGTCGTCATTCGTCGACCTTAACGTCTTCGATCGTCTTCCAAACTGTTCTCCCTTATTCCGTCCTTTCATACTTATCTAACTCTTTGACCTAACTGCAAAACCACGTGATAACATAAAAAAATGAAATAAAGGAATTTCCTTTAATGCTAATATTTTAGCAAATACATAATTTAAAATACTTATTTACCAACACCTTATAATTTATAACGATTAGCTCAGCAAACAATGAGACATGAAAACAATTATCTGATTCAACGAATAGTTTACATAAGGACAAACACATCAAAATATTGAATTAGTGGTATTTCGGTGAAACCAGTGTCCACCCAGTACGTTTGTCTATCACTAATTTGACACTCATAACATTGCCACAACTGCATCTCAGTATGAATACTCATAATCTATATATCATAATAATCAACAGTCATTGTTGAACGTAAATATTTCCCAAATTCCAGACTAATATATGAGCCCAATAATAAGTATTTTACACCTATCGATGACGATAGGTCATTGTCCAGTCATGATGACAATGATGTCATCATGACTGGACACTCACTCGGAAGACCACTGCTGAACATAAGGGAGGCCTTAGGATTATGTTGAGGAGTACTGTCAGTACTGTCAACTCAGCACGCTAGGCAATCGAGTTGACGAGCGCAACGCATACCTTACGCGCTTATTACCTTGCTGCCAATCTTCAGCCTAGCATTTGGCTGCGCCATCTCTTTCGTGGTTATTTCACCACCACCATGGTTTATAGATTTTTATGTGATTTTTTTTTTTTTTTTTATTGCAATGAATGGCGAGACGAGCATGCCATTCGCCTGATGTAAAGCGATACGACCGCTCATGGACAGTAGCAAAACCAAACAACACCATGAATTACAAGGCAATCCTTGGAATTCCACTGCGCTCGCCATCCTGAGACATAAGATGTTAAGTCTCAATATGTCCAGTAGTTACTCTGGCTACAATGTCCTTCAAACCGGAACACAACAGCGCATTAACACTGAATGTAGGGTTGCCGAATTTAATACTACATATGTGTACATTGTTGTTCATTAGAATATAGGATTGCCGAATTTTAAAGTACATGTTTTGGATCAATGTCCTAATATTCTACTAAATGTATTTATATTATTGTTTACTATAACCATAATTGAATTAAAGCAAGTATACTAAATATCTCAAGTTTTTTTTTACTTTGCAATGTGACACGAACGAGTTATAGTTTAATAGGGTTGTTAACATCTCTATACCATACTACATTGGAAAAGTAAGGTTTTCTAACACTAAACGGAAATTACCCATGCATATGCGTGAACTTTTCATACCGGAGAGCTTAATCTGACTGATCGTAAAATGGGATAAATATCATGATATACTATTTATTAAATTTTGAGATTAAACCCGAGCCCTCTCATTTAACGGCTGTCTACTCGCTCATCGCACCATGGAGGCTTCAAGGGTAATAAACTTAATGGGATGACGAAGTATATGTAATAACGTACGTAATTATAGTTTGTTGAGGATGTATTTCTTTCCACGAGGATGTGTGATAAAATCTAACATTATAAAATCAACGGATTAATCATTAAATGAACTTTTAGTTTAGCAACAATTTATTAAGGTAAGTGCGTTGAAAAAATTTTCAATTTCATACTGTCTTCATCTTTACATTTCGGAGCAACGCATGCCCAGTGCAAGCTTACAAAGCTACTAAATACGAAGCGACAATGCTGCTGATGGAAACGCATCGTAGTCCAAATGAGTATCCGGCAATAGATGGTCCCTCACCGGTGGTATTTACAAACAATCTGCTTGGAACTGAATATACACCCAACAGTCACATACATAGTCCAGACCCCACAATAAGATCAATTAAGTCTTGTGTCGTGGGTATCAGAAACTACGAGAGACTTTCCGGTTCCACAAACACCTAGACCCGAGACCCATATTTGTGGGCATCACAAATATTTGTTTCGGTGCGGGGATCGAATCCGCGGCCTCTCGGTTCACAGCCGGCGTCTAACCAACTGCGCCACGGAGGCTGTCAAATATTATTATTATTATTGTTTTTTTTTTTTTTGATTGACCGTAATATTCTCATAACATCTATATATGATGTTAATACGAAAACGAATACATCTAAACCAAATAGAAACGGCATAAAAGATACTTGAAATATTTTATTCAAAACCATCCATAACACAGTTTTACATTACATTACATCGGGTAGAGACAGATAAAGACACTCAAAGATCAAAATCCTAAATTTAATAACCGAGGCTATTTTTTAATCTCGAGCCATTTTTTTCCAAAGATGTTGAGTCTGAAAAAAAATCATTAAATGCCTGAGCAATCAGCAGATATTTCTTACATCCCATATAGGCTCCACGTTTCAGTAAACGCAAATTCTTAAAGTAATTGTGATAATTCGACCTAAGGTCCGCAACCGGTTGCCCGCTTACAATGATCATAGCCGCGTCGGTGCCGATACCTCGTGTTAGTCGATATATAGCTGCTATTCTCGCAACCGCATCCAGTATTGAATCCAACTTTAAATGTTAAACACTATTATCTAATTAGCAATATGAACGTACACGCAGCGGTGTGTAGTGTGATTTTAAGTTTCATTTTATTCTGCCGGGCTGGATATGCGAAATTAGCACGTAAGTATTTTCATTATTATATATTTTTTTTATTATTTAGAAATATTTTAAATTGATTATTTATTTAAGAATGCATCATCAGCATATTTAAAATTGAATTAATTTACCTTTACTATTTGTCAAGGCAAGCTAGCCAGTCAAAATTTGATCAAATTAAGTTAAAAATAAAGTGGAGGACCTTGACACGGCTTTGGTTCGGCGTACTTTTAAAAATGCAAGTTTATGTTTATCAATATTGACCGGCGCATTTTGTATATATGTAATTGAAAAAGTCATATACATGGCTACGACAATAGCATTGTATTCAATAGAAATTACGTTGCTATTACCGCACGTATAATCATCATTATAAACACTTCAGGTTGTTAATCTTGAATTCATATAAATCAAGGCCTATGTTCAGGTGTGGATTTTTTGTAGCTTACTATGATGAGAATGGGATTATGTATACAGTTATGAGAAGGCGTTGCGTACGTCTTTAAGGCCCATGTTCAGAATATCTCGTAAGTGAACTGTATCCTAATTTAGGATTTCTTGTAGTACGTGCTGACACAATTTCGATTTTGCCTTCGTTGTGCTTGTATCCATTTTCATTCTTTTTTCATTCACTTTGTTTACGACGAAGGGAGAGTTTATGATAATATATTATAATATATGAGGAGTATAAGCCCATACACTTCCCACTGAAGGCACAGGCTCCTCTACAATTGAAAATACGATTAAAACATATAAGTATGATCTATTAATTAATATTTTGTGTATTCTAGATTTTGTGTAAAATGAAAATGATATTCCACATAACATAAAAATATGGTTAAGTAATAAAAAATCAAGATATAAAATAAATATCTATGATAAATTATTTTGCAGAATCTCTTTGCCATGGTGATTAACCGTGTCAAATTTTTATGTTCACAACGCTAAGTTTAGATTGACTTTTTGTCTAAAATTTTACCGTAGGCACACCTATAATATAATTCAGAATCAGGAATAAGGAATATCACATACATAAAAAATTTACAGACATAATTTTTTTCAACCCGATAACGCCATAGATAATCCGGTATAACCTAATTCTTACATTTTAGTAAGGCCATGGATATTTGGCAAAGTTGTTACGGATAAATTGTGATTATATGATGATCATGTTTAGTCCCAGGTCATCATTCCAATTCTATAGCTAAGTCATCTACAAGGTTAATAATAACTCACAATACCGTTCAATATCAACTCGACATTAATTTAAACCTTAAATCCAGAGTTCAATTACTAGCTTATATAGTTTTTTATTTATTTTTAAACATTATTGACTCTGGTTAATATAAAAAAAGATATCGTAGAATAATTTAATTAACCAAACTATCAAACTTTCCTTCTACGAGTATTACCTATCATTTTGAAAGGCCGGTAACGCACCAACGTTCAAAATTTTGAAGATATTTAAAAACGGTGATAACCACTTATCACCACATGCACCAGTGCAATAAAATCAGAGATAATTACCTCTATATTTTATCATTTTAACATCTTAACAAAAGACCTCGTATGCCTTAAACAATCCACAACACGTTATAACAATAGTACAACCTTCAATGTTTAGTTCCTACTGACCATGATGAGGAACAAATACGTAATCAAATCGTTCGCTTTCGTAACTTTTATATAACTTTAACTTTACGTAAGCCTTTATTATTGATATGTATTTGGATTAAGGTCGCTACTATAGTTCAAGGTTAATACACAGTTACGCTCAAGCGTGTATGTTTAAAGGATAGACAGAGGTGTCATTGTACTACCGAGTCTGTGAAGGCATTTCCCAAGATATAAGGGATCCAGTCCGGCTACAATCCGCAGAGTGCCGGGCTGGAAGGCCAGAGACATTGACATACCCGTTTTGGCTCCCCGGGGTACAGAAAGGCATGTGACAGTGTCTCTTTTTTCCCTCTAGTTAGTTAGTATTTTTCCGCTAGTACAAAAAGAAAGATGTGGTAGAAATAGGATGTTCGCTTCCGCCCGGGTAGCGACCGCCATAAAGTGGTTAAGTAACCGTCATTGCAACACACGTAAGTGTGTCGCGTATCGAGTTCAACCTGTATATTCGGGTACAATCAGCCCTACAAAACTGTAAATACCGGCGAGAATTTACCATCTCGGGTCGGTAGACACTCTATTTTGGCACCACTTACCATCGGGTATATTGTAGTCATTTCGTCTGCTGGGCTAAATGCTAACCTCGGGAAACTAATGGAAGATTTCTTATATTGCCTATTTAAATCAGGGAGAGAGAGAACGGGAGAAAGAGAGTGAGTAGATATTTAGACCTGGGAATTCAACTAAATTCCTCATCCAGACAAACCCTGACACTAGATGAATGAGATTTTAATCAGTACTCATCTAAAGATTGAGTCAATGATAAGCATTTCATTATCATTGGCAGTAGCCAACAACCTAGAAATTCAATCAGTTAGTAGATTTTTCCGCAGTGAACTTAAAGGTTACTTTGCAACGAGAATAATAAAATAGTTCTCAGGAATAATGTATAATATGGTAGTCATAAAATCAATATGACAATGCTAAAAATAACAGAAGTGCTGAAGCCAATATTGTACAAAATAATATACTGGCTCTACTACGGTGGTAACAATTTATTACAAAAACTTGATTTGTATTATTTATTGTACTATCAGATTTGATTTTCATTTGGTGACTGGTATAACCCCTCCCACATTTTGAATTAAAAGTATTTTTTACGAATGTTATCGCGGATTTGGTTTAATTTTTAATTTTTTTAACTTCCCTACGTTTCGATTAGTTTACAGCTTTCGTGGTCACAGGGCGGACTGATGCCATTTCAATGTGTAACATTCGCGTAAATCTAAGGAACGATTGTGCTCCCCTACATTCCTTTTCTCGTCTCGCCTCGCCTTGATGTTTAAAAATACCCTTGATTTCCAGTTTTTTCATACTCTTTGTAATATGCGAGTTATTTTTGTCGATACGTTTACATACTCCTGGTCAGTAGCCTCTATTTGTGGCTATGACGTTTTAATATTAAAGTAAAGTCAAAAAACTATTTACAGCAGTCAAACATGCTAAATATCTTAACAAACGCAGATTATAAAATTAGCACCTACATATTATAAGACTTTTTTTTGTCTCACAAGTTGTTAAATTTTAAATTTAACCAAATCCTTTAGCATTTAAAGCAATTTAAATAAATAAATAAATACACCCAACAGTCGCGTACCTAGTTCTGATCCCACATTAAGGTCAATTAAGTCTTGTGTCGTGACTCGTGGGTATCAGAAACTTTTCGGTCTCAGAAAAACCCAGACCTGAAACAAAATATTATAGAATTTAACGCCAAAAACAATGTTACATTTAAAAAATATTACTAACATTAAAAATTAAAAAAATATCCCAACCAAACAATATTTATATACTCCATATAAAATTGTAGTCTGGCTGTAGCTCATTAAAGTTATTACCTATGAATCGGTTCGACGGCATAGTTATAGTTCGAGGTCAATACGCATTTATGCTCATGTTTAAAAGATAGACAGAGGTGCCACTGTCTCACAGAAAACCTTTCTCACAATATGTTTTGTTGCGTTATATTGTGTGAGGAAGATTGTCGGAGTTTCTATAGCTAGTGTTCTATAAACTATAGTTCTATAAACTTGACCTTATAACTAATAGTCCTCACACATTTAACACTCTTTTAAAATAAATTATATAAAATATACATAAATTCCAAAATAAATTCCAATATTGGCACATAGCCTCTACTTATATTGTCTTCTCCGTTATTATTGTGTTTTTATTGTCGTATTTTATCGTATTTTATATATATTCAATTTTGTATTTAATTTATTTGATACTGTAAAGATTTTGATAATTATTGTGTAACTAAGTTTTGTGTTTTTTTTTTCAAAAAAATTGCAGTATACATTTTTTTTGTGTTTCATTTAGTTTAGCACTTACAGTAATAAATTTAGTTTTGAGATTGTCATTTGCAGAGCTCTTATGTTGTTGCTTTGTTATGTTTTCATTATGTTTTCGTTATTGTACGTTATTAATCCTCTATACTTTTATAATTGTTAATAGTTTTAATTTTTAGTTTTGTCTTAAGTTCTTCACTTATTTATTTTAAAACATGTTGTGTACATCGTCCTGGAGATACAATTTGAAAGTGTCACAAATGTAATTCCTCATCAATATAAAAAAAATTGTATTCTCTGTTGATGAACCTCAATAAATAAAATTAAAATAAAATAAAATAGTGGTTATAATATATACGTATCTAGGTAGCCACCACTCTATACTAACGTGGAAAGCTCATAGCGGCGTCCAATGCTAGTCTGGTGTGTTTCAAGCTGTATGCACAACTGGTTATAAGCTGGCCGGCAAACTTGTGTAAACTGACGAGAGATTGTCTTTACTCCTGGAGACTATACTTATCACCACGTGCATTGTAGTCATAATGTCCACGTAACAAATGAATTGACACGTGATAAAATAGCCCAATCATTTATCATTAAGTATTGTATACATTTAAATCTTTATGTAACAGAGAATATCACAAGTAGGGTTTATACAAAGTGGCAGTCGTGTAATATACTTAATAACAGTAATAAACAGTAGCCAGCCCCGTGCCCTTGACTTTGAATGAACATAACCACGGGCCAATGTTTATGATTAGCACTGCGTGGTCATGCGTTTTGTTTGATCAACAAACACGTCAATATTAGCGTCTTCGTGCTAATCGTACGTCCACTGAGAACAGTGATTGCATGACTCCTTGAATAGGCTTCTGCTTCCTGTCTCTTAGTCCTTATGTATAACTTTACATGTTTTAATTAGTAGCGATTCGTTCACGATTTCCTGAGTGTTAGGCTGATGTAAATATTGAGAGAATTTCTCAGTTAAATAATGAGGATAAATCAAAATTGGTTGTCCTATTTGTTTAAAGTACATCACCAAAAAAACAACAGAATTCATAAAAACTTGGTGAATCTTCACATTGTAAGAAATAGTTAGGTATACCAAAAGCGATGACCCCGAAACACGAAAAACTCACATAGGTCACTATAAACAAAATCCACTAGCTCGTATAGTGGTCGTTATCACTAGCTATATAAATTATTATTAATATGGGGTAAAAAATAACAGTAACAAATTATAAAGTCTAACATAGCTTTCTTTTAGGTCATCGGTTTTTGATATAAGTATCATTATGGGACTATCACAAGCCGTTCTTGAGATATACCTTCACGGAAATATATAGTTGAAAAATACACAAACATAAATTAACATTTATATACAAATGTTTTGAATACCTTCAAAAACACTGCATAACTTTATATTGAATTGCACCAACTATTTTGTTAATATTAATTTAAGATAGATTAAATTGCCTACTCGGAATTATTAGCACAATAAAAAACGCGCTATTACACGCGAGCGCACCGGGCTGAAAGGGCAGTGACTCCGGTTTACCCCTTTCGACCTCTGCTGATGTAACCGAAGGGGACCTTAACAGTTTCCCTCTTGTCAAAAGGGCTTGCTTTATTTCTCAATGCATTCATCCCCATTAGAGCCCCTCAATGTTGTTACTTCACTCCCTCATAGGCGCATAAATTTACTTAGGGCATTTTAAAAATCGTCCTCTTTATCTTTTTCAGTCACAGGAAATGCACTGCTGAACATAGGCCGCCCCAATAACTTTTTTTTTATTGCTATGAATGGCGAGCATGCGATTCGTCTGATTGTGAGGGATACGACCGCTCATGGACAGTAGCAAAACCAAATTAGGCCATGAATTACAAAGCAATGCTTGAAATTACACTGCGCTCGCCATCCTGAGATATAAGATGTTAAGTCTCATTATAACCAGTAGTTACTCTGGCTACATTATCCTTGAAACCAGAACACAACAGTGCATTTACACTGTTATTTCTCGGGAGAAATACACATTGCGTTGGTACCTAACCAGGCGGCCTCTAACATATGAGACAGATCTACCAAAGCGATCATAGCGGAGAACTTCCATAGCGATCTATGAAAATGACATACATCAAGCGCCTTCTTTTTTTATCTATCAATTTTCTAAAAACTAAACTTTTTACGTTTTTATTACAGCCGACTACATTCACCCATGCAACGCGACAACCAGAGAATGTCTGGTCAAATCTACCCAAGAAGCAATACCACCATTCGTGAAGGGTATTCCCGACCTGGGCATCCCTCCACTTGACCCGTTCGTCATCGAGAAACTGTCGATCCCATTAAGCGGGTTAAAGGTCACATTTTACCAAGGAAAAGTTTCCGGGTTCAGAAATTGTATCGTCGACAATGTTGTGTGAGTATGAAACGATTTTTTCCGTCCCATCGGGATCTGCCCTAATCGGCTTATTCCGGCAATTATAATGAAAGCCCTACGTATGTTGTTTATACTCGGCAATAAAGCGTACGAATTTATTTTTATGGTTTCATAAAATTGAATTTGGTGGTACAGTAACTGCTTTACGAAGCCTATATGGGCGAAAACAAATTGTTTTGTGGAACTCTTATTGGAAATATTGGCTTAAAAGTATTTGTGCGCAATACTTCATAGCTATAAAAACGATTATATTTTATGTGATTTTTATCTATGAGTCATAATTTAGCGTTTAATCCAAGCGAGGTAAATCTTCAGACCTCTAGCGACTAGAATCTTGATTTACAGTTAGGTCAAGGGAAGCTGGCTTTTACCACGTTTTAGAGTTAAGGTAATTTAAGTTATCAAAATGTTACTTATTTTAATAAAAAACTGTTACTCACAATCGCTTAAAGATAAGAAGTGATTTTTATGGTTTTATTAGGTGATTTTTTTTATGTGACCTTAATACACTTATTATTTATAATTTATTACTTAATTACAATACGTGTTTACGTCATATCTAAATATATATTAATGTCACTATAATTTGAATATCAATTTGAAATATTTTTATCAGAAACCACATAAAACAAATTAAGTATATCGTTCTTCTTAGCGATGGCAGTGGCTTATTTATAGAAAACATATTAAGCATGATATCTCCGTTGGTAATGAGATCCGTAAAACAATTTTCTTGTCATAAAAAGGAAAATAGATGAGATAATATCTTTACAATATCGTTTGTTTTGTCGTGGTCCCTTTATTTGTATTAGAAGCAGTACAGTTTTATCTCAAATCGAACACTCGATATCATAAACTTTATGTTATAATTACAAAAGCTAACAACCCGAACTTAGTAAAAGGCCAAAGTTAACAAACTTATTTTTTTTAAATATACTTAAACAAAGATTTATTTCGGGACTAACTACTAATTATAAAATATAATATATAAAATAAGACACAAGAAAGTTTACGAGGACGAAATATAGGAAGAGAACGCACGTAACAGCATTCATTTTTTTGAGATATGAGAATATTTCTGGCCATGTTTCCCTACGAGGGTTAAAGAACCAAATGTATGAAATATTTTTACCATAAATCATAATTTTAATATCACAAAGAAGAAACAACAAAACTGGTGGAAACATGACTCATAGTTTATTATAATTTTCAAATAGAGTTACGAGTCATGATTAAAAATATAAAACTAAATAAAATGATACTCAAATACTAATCAATCTGAAATATAAATCAATGGTATAAATACATTGGGTAGAGTTACCGTGGACTAGAACGTGAAAGAAAAACATCCTGAGGAAACCTCCATACCATAGCGATATTATTATACACCTGTAATAATTTTATCTATAATTTTGTCTTGATACTCATATTAAACTTTTACAGTCACTTTCCAATCCGGCAGAGTTTCGATAAGAAATAAGGCAATATTCTTGCTTGTATAACTTTTATTGTTGTTACTTCTTGCACTGTTGAAATTAGAATGACTCGAAATGCATCCGTCACTCAGTATTTATAGCAATTAATGACGGTGCTCTCCCTCCTTTTATTCCATATAAAATCAATACATTTACTCTTTATAAAAATAATTATCAAATAACATATAAAATATTTTTAAATGCTAATTACTCTAAATTAAATACTTAATACTATTTTTGAGTCATATAAAAAGAATTATATTGTTTTCTTCCTTTTTAAATTATTATTTACTACTACCTCTTCTTAATTTATATTTATTTACATAAAATTACTAAATTTCTCAAATCTTTATTTCGTATACCTAACACTCATTACTACCAACTCAATTAATGATTTAATAGTTCTATTTCAAAAACATATAGATAGTGATCTAGTTCTACAATAAAACTGTCAGCTAAATTCCAAACTGAGGGCTCCAAACAAATTTTCATTTTGATAAAAAAAAACATCGTCGAATGTCGAACGCCCAGATTTAAATAGAGAGCCAGCATATACTTGAATCGATTATTTTATTTGGGTATAAATAACATTTATCAAAACGGCAATGATATATCTGCAACACCCTAAACACCTCAATCCCTTTAACTTTCCATCAACAGTCCAAATTGTCCTAATGTACAACTCGATTGATTTTAGATCGGAACTCGAGAAGCGTCACTTCGTTTTGGAGTTTCACTGCAACCTGACCATCAAAGGACAATACGACGCTGTTGGAAGGCTTCTACTGTTCCCCATTAACGGCGAAGGAGACGCCAAAATAAAACTAAGTAAGCCTTGTTATATTTCTTTCATATTTCGGTAGTGACAGCCTCTGATAATGCCGTCCGTATTTTTGTGGAGGTGACGCTAAAAAAAGTTCGAGTAAACGAAATTTAGAATTTTATAATTTGAATATTTGCAAATGAAAAGTGTATTATTAAAAAAAAATATTAACGATTGTTTACTTATACAGGAAACAATCAATAGGTATGTAACATTGTGTAGAGTCGCAATATTTTATTCTTAATCTGATGTTTTTAGATCGATCTCTCATGATATTACAGTCGGAGATTGTTCATATTAAATAAAAACACAACTTTTAAATTGGGTTTTAAAATATTCTTTTAAAGGTAATCAATAGTCGCATCACTATTAAACGAACGACAGCTTCATAAATTACTCGTGTCCACAGATTTATGTGGAGGAATATTCGACAAGCCCGCATAAAGCCCCAATTTAAATATACAAGTTTTGACTTTCGTTTTGCAGGATTTGAAGGATATAGATCTTTCGTTTTGCCTTTTATATTGCCTATAATAAAGAATATCGTTTTAGAACATATAGTAGCGGCACTAGTACACACTTATTTATTTATTTATTTATTTACTAGACCTAAATTTAATGTGGGTTGTGGGTCACATGCATTTAATATGCTCTTAGTTATTTTTTTTTCTTATCAGTCTCACACGCTAATCCCTTCACTCCTGAGAATATAATATTTAAGAAAGAAAAACAATCGAAATAAATAATATTATTCTTTTCACAGCTAACCTGAGGATGAAAGTAGACATTAACACCAAATATATAAAGGATGACAACGGAGTGAATCACTTCGCAATCAAGAATTATAAATATTCCTTTGATTATGGAGATCGCGTTGCGTTTGATCTTCAGAATCTATTCAAGGAGAGCAAAGAATTGAGTGAGTATTTGTTATTTACTAAACTTATTTGTCAACGCAAATTTTATTTGAATAAGAAAAGTGCTATTTTTTATTATTGGTACATGTACATACATACATAAACTCACGCCTTTATCCCAGAAGGGGTAGGCAAAGGCGCCACCAGGACACCCACATTTCGCATTGTATGTTCCATCCCATGATGTGATAGGGGGCGAGCCTGTCGCCATATCGGGCACAAATTCCTGACTCCGGGCTGATAATGAATAGAAAAACTCAATATCACTTTGCTCGACCCGGGATTCGAACCCGAGACCTCAGCTTTGTAGTCGTACCTTAGTACAACTACGCCACCGAGGCAATTTATTATTGGTAACCGCAATCTAACCTGATCATTTTTACACGTGAAAGTTTAAGTAAATCATTGATGGCTTACTTTTTGTGTTAAAGTACTTGTGGTATAGTAAATCATTAATAATTGTAAAATACTTAAGCAAGTTATATCGGGTTCGTTCCATTGTCTCACAGAATTGTCAATTTGTCGTGACAGTTTTCCTATTACATTTTTGTTTGGTCGGTGAGATTACTGAGGCATAATAATTATTTTCCTACTATTTAGTGTCATCCTCAAAGGGCCACAAAATATGTATGTCGAAGTGAGGTTTTCAAAGCTGTTTAGTCTTTTGGTGATACACCTAAAAATCTTGTCTATACAATTTGTTTCGATACCATCGAACTCAAAACATCAGATTTATGTGATGTTAAATTCAAATGAATTAAGTCCTTACTCTTGAGTTTATTCGTTTGTTTCCTTTTCACCACGGTTACTATTTAAAACGTAAATGTTGTTTGAACTTCACGATTGGCCTCCTTATACGTGACTGGCGTAACATACTTTCCAATGTCTGAGGAAAACGTGGCAAACAATGCACTGACTCACCTCGATACCCTTGGATAAAATCTAAGAAGTAACACATCACACATCTTGAGAGAATGTCCTTTGCACAGAAAAAAAACCTAAAGCAAAAATAAATAAGTCATCAAAAAATACATTGTTGAAATAAAACTATTTTATACGGATTTTATCGCGATTTGGTTTAATTTTTTCATTTTTAACTTCCCGACGGGGCAGTCCGCCCCGTGACCACGAAAGCTGTAAAGTAATCGAAACGTCGCGTCGGGAAGTTAAAAATATAAAAATTAAACCAAATCGCGATAAAATCCGTATAAAATAGTTTTATTTAAATGTGTAACATTCGCGTAAATCTAAGAAACCAAATACATTGTTGTTGTTTTTGTTTCAGGTCAAACAGTATTAAATTTCTTAAATGAGAACTGGAAGACAGTAGCCGAAGAATTTGGCAAACCCATCGTAGACTATGCAGTCGATTTGGCTCTTAGGACAATAGAGAAATTCTTCCTCGTTGTTCCCTACGAGGAACTTATCAACGTCCCCATACCTAAGTAAACCCACAGAATAATATTAAATAGAACATAGATTAGAATAGTACATGTTGTTTTATTTAACTTTAGACCTTTAAGTTTTACGAGTTTAGCGAGACGATCATGCCATTCGTCTGATGGTAAGCGATACGACCGCACACGAACAGTAGCAAAACCAAACAATACTATGAAAACAAAGCAATTTCTGGCATTCCAGTGCGTTCGCCATCCTGAGACATAAAATGTTAAGTCCCATTTTGTCCAGTCTTGCTACCTCTTGCCACTCTTGCTACAATATCCTTCGAACTGGAACACAACAGTGCATTTACACTGCTGTTTGGCGGGAAAAACAGACATTGCGGTGGTACCTACTCAGGCGGCCTCTCACATATGAGACATCTACCTATCAATCATAATCGATGTATTATATTTAATTTCGTTTGAAGTATAATGTCGACATTAAATCATATTAAGGCATGCTTAGATAAACGTTTCTTCCGAAGCAAAACATTATAGGTAGGTATACAGCCTATAGAATTATTAAAACCTAGTTTTATTCTGTATATTGTGATTAATAAGATTTATAGCAACAACTCAACCTTACAGATTAATATTATGTTTTTAAAGAAATACAGTTTAGTCGGTTTTTCAATACTCCGCTTTAATGAACTAACATATCAAATATATAAATTCCTAACACAAAACACTTTTCATGCGACACTAATCCGTGTAGTTTCCCGAAAGCCCGTCACATCCATCTTCTATCACATTTAATAAACCGAAATCAAAATAATCCCGGTGATTTTTCTCTGCCAATTCATTTGTCTTAGTTAACGGGCGACGGTCACGCCCTTCTCGCGTTTTGCTATGTAACACCATCTTATCCCTATTACATGTGACATCTTATTTTTTACGTCGCCTCTCGTTTGTTACGTTTCAGTTAATATCATTTGATGGAGGAGTAATTGCTTTGTGCTGGTGTGGCGTTTTCCCCTAACAATCTGTAATAATACTGTGATTATCACAAATTGATCTACTAACTATTTTCATCTATACCTTGTATTATTTTATTTATAGTTTATCTTTCTGTGTATTTGCTTTCTGAGTGGGCCTATGTTCGTCTTCAAAGCACTAATTCATCTGTACTTATATTTTATATGATCTGATGATCTTAAGCTGATCTGTTGATGTTGTCTGATTTAGTATGACATAAACTGATTGGCTCCCTGAACCTCTACGCGAGGCTATAAAGATAAACTAAAACATGGTCAGTCGACGGCTTGAGTAAATTAATGATGGAGAAAAATTGAAGACATTTTACTAAATGTAGGCATCTTTTTTGGTATAAAAACCTAGAATTTCATTGGAGGCAAGTATCAAAGTTTTAAGGCATCGTAAAAACAAATTTTACATCGCAAACTTTCTTCATTTTTGGTAGACCATAATTTTATACGTAAAATATTACGAGGGTATGCAGTAAGTGGAAACAATTAGAAGAACTGTACATTCATAAACACCTTTTTCCCAGAAGGAGTAGGCAGAGTTGCTACTAGCACACCCACATTTCACCTTGTATATTCCGTCCCACGATGTGACAGGAGGCCAGCCTTGTCGTATGGGGCATCAATTCCTGACTCCGGGCCGATAATAATAAATAGAAAAATCCAATACCACCTTACCCCACCCGCGATTCGAACCCAAGACCTCAGTTTTGTAATCGTACAGTAGTACAACTACGCCACTGAGGCATTACATCGGTAGAAGAATTATCTGTTTATATTACTAGAGCTATTGTTAGCACATCCATAAAACCAAAACAATAATTATGCAATCATAACATTTATTTATTCTGAACCGTGATTTGATCATTATGTTTGATAATATTGTCATAGCAATACAAACATGGTTATGTATCTAAACACGCCGGCAGAATTAGGGGACCACGAGTACAATTATCATTTTTTCGTGCCTTTTAATTCATTGTAAAATTGAAATGGTAGCTAGTACTTCTGCGGACTCTGACCTCTGATGTGTACGAAGATATAACTTTTATGTTTCCAATAATGTAATTTCTGAATAGTCGGTACAAAATATGTCCGCCTTGGACAAAGGCATACACATTTTCTTGGAAGTTTTCCTGGATACCAAATCATATTGTCTTATCTTTCTTTACGTGATGTCACATATGTGCTCTATTAGCTAATGTCAGAATATCGTCTTAATCAAATAATTTTTTCAATCAATTAACAAGCAAAATACGTATTAAAAAACCTGACAGGCCTTGTTATTGTTAAAACGAATAAAATATCGAGAATTTTGTAATACGCTCATTTCTTAAGAAATTTGCAATTCGAAATTTGAACAAATACACAACAAAATAAAATAAAATTCATTTTTGTACCTGTTCCTCTAATTCTGCCAACGTGTGTAGTACGAAACAAAAGGCATTATTATACGAATGTGCCAAGAATTTCGTCTATAGTTGAATGTCATGAATCACATGCGGTCTTTTATAACCATAAGTATTATTAACACAGCTTGTAAAGTAAATAATATTGAAAACGACAATAACTTAGAGTTATGTCTAAGACCCAACAAATATGTATTTCTGTTATAAAATAATTTGGGCGGCTCAATCATCCGTGGTTCCTAAAACATACGACATAGGACACATATTTTACTGTAGAGCCCAGGCCTTGTGAATCCTCGTGTAATTATTTATTTAGTTATATTAGTTATACAGGGTAAGTCAGAAAGGCAAGAAAGTCAGCTGTTCCATACATTTTTCAAATACAAACGATTATTTTTGTATAGAACAGCTGTTTTTTTTTCTCGATTTCAGGGTTGGACCCATAGCAAAAGTTGTTCATTATGATGAGTTTAGCGTACCCCTTTCAGTTTTATATACTCTTTATGCCTAACCCTGTATGTATAGATATCTATAATACTATAGTTATTCTTATCTCTAATACTAGAACTGACAGAATAGCCAGCTATTATAACTTCATAATCACACATATCAGTATCAATCAAATTTTTAAACTAACCAGTTCATAATGATCTCAAGTGATACAAGAACTTGATAAAAGTCACTGGCCTCTTCATACCCGGCACACAAGTTAGGAACTCTTAATTAAATGCCCGACTAGCCCACTACAACCGGGCGTACTATTCTATTTTCAGTAACAATGCACTAGAAACGGTACCAAGGGAGATACAGCTACAAGCTAACAATTTGCAACGAACTGAACTTGGGCAAAGACCTCAACATTGCTATACAATCTGCAGCCTTATTAGTTTCGACTGCGTTTTAATCGATGAGTTGTCGTGCTTTGTATGGTCTTGCATAATTTACCAAATGATCGTTTAGCTACATAGCGATCAGCTCGCCTCCCATCGCAGTAGATGCAAATAAATTCGGCGAACCGTTAGCAATACCGCCTCTTAATCTAGTAAAGTTGTGGTAATTACAGTCTAACGTCTTTGTATATTATGTATATCAATCTTGTTGTTTTTGCTTAGGATTGTATTCCGCATTCTTTAAATTCGTAGATTGTTTCCAATTGCCGCCGGCTTATAACGAGACGCTGAGAATAACGATTCAATTTCTGTTCATAATTTAATCGTTTCTAATCCCAATAAATAAATATACTCTAGATAATAGAAAACAACAGACTTTTTACACATTTCATAAATATTACATCACAAAACAGAAACTCAATTAGCGAATCAAAACACCCGAACGCCACAAACGAACCCTAACGATGTTAGTAAATTATTCAAATCGACGAAATTGGCTGTAACGAGTTATTCCTGCCGATAATTCGACGCGTTCAAAACCAATCAAACATCGACTGTAATTACATTCTGAGTGCAACTTAGTACATTAACTTGCACGAATGTTTCATTGATAAATTATTTGTAAGACACAGAAAGCGAATTAGACTGCGCCCACGATGGCAGCGGGGCGGCAGTGGGGAGCGGAGGAGGCTTGAGGACGGAGCCCTGCCTGCTACCCGCGCTACTGCTAGAAATTTATTTGAACTGTCGCTGTCACTCATCAGCAGTGTGGAATACAGAAATATTGAATAAATATACCCAAGTCGCATGCATAGTTCTGACCCCACACTAAGACCGAGTCTTGTGGCGTCGGTCTCAGAAACCACTATACTCACAAACACCTATGAAAACATATATGAAACAAATACGTGTGGAACACACAAATATTTGTCGCCATGCAGGGATTGAACCCGCGGCTGCATGTTTCACAGTCGGCAAAAGGAAATGTATAATTTACCCAATGCTTCGAATGCCCATTAACGTGACAGCCGTAGTGGCAAGTTGTGTCAACTAATATTGCTAATCAAGTTAAAACTTCCAACACGTTGTTCGGGAGATGAAGTGTTAATCGAGTTTCAGAACGTCGCTGCCATAGGTATAAAGAAGTTTCCCTTCCGGAAGACAAACACTACTTTTTATAACTCTAACAGGACCTAATTGGGACATTTTGTTTGTGTGCGGAGTAATTAAAGGGCGGTATGAAAAATCGCCTTTAAACAAATAAACCTTTTATTTGTATTTTGTTTACCTACACACATTTTTCCAGCCTGAACTAAAGACTAACGGTCTTATTCATAAATAATTTTAAAACCTATATTATTTATCGAATGCTTTGGCCCTTTCGAACGACTTTTGAATTCAGTTTGAGCGAAAAAGACAAACATTCGATAATTAAAACAGGTTTTAAAACTGTCTATGAACAATTCCGTAAGCGTCTCCAATTAGTAGGGAGAAAACTTAGACCTTCAATGGGATATACTTTATGGACTTATATGGAACCTACATGCATATACATACGTCGGATATCATCAATTTCACAATGTTTTACCTCAAAGAATTTGTTTTAAAAACCTGTGAGTTTATTTGCTTTGTGGGTACCAAATTATAAAAAAGCTTAGATTTGTTTATTAAACACGTTCCAAGGCTGAAGTACTTCAAAGCATTTTAGCAAAATCACGCCAAAATTCTGTCACATTTTACCAAGACACCTAAATAATTCTGATTTGTGAAATACTTCCGAGCGAACTTCATATAAATGGTCAACTCTAGCGGAAATCGTGTTTAAAAAATGATTCCAATAAATGTGATTTATCCGCGGCGATCGCTTCTACGAGTATACAGAACGTTTTATTTACTGGTTTGTGATTTACAGGCGCAATGATTGATTTCTTAGATAAAAGTCTGTATGGATCTATTGGTGTATGATTTTGAAAATTGTGTTATCTTTACTTACCTACTCTGTTTCAGTATTGACAACATCAATTAGTCGGTTTGACCAGGATTCGCTAGAATTTGTGCACCTCTTGCTATAGATTTTGTTTTGTCAATAATATTTCTGAAGGGCTAATTACATTTTTCTTGTCTTCCCGTTACTCTTCAAAGATTGACTCCACTCGTATATTTTTTATTGCAAAGAATGGCGAGATGTTCACGCTATTCGCCTAATGGTGAGCCATATGACCGCTTATGGACAGTAGAAAACTAAACAACACCATGAATAACAAAGCAATGCTTGGCATTCCACTCTGCTCGCCTTCCTGAGACACAAGATGTTAAGTTTCAATATATCCAGTAGTTACTCTGGCTACAATGTCCTGCAAACCGAAACCTAACAGTGTATTTACACTGCTGTTTGGGGGGAGAAAATATAGCACTGTAGTCACTTTGACGAGACTGTCTGAATAAATTATCATAATCGGGCTGTATCGATATATCGATATACTTGTTAAGAAATATTATGAGTATTCCATACTTTCGAAAATTGACAATGCACGTTTGCCCATCTAAGAGATCACACTTATCTCGTGACGACGTTTACTTTTAAAAAATTGATCGGTAGTTTTCGGATTTTCCTTGTTGATTCCGTCGCTGTAGGGAGAAAACTTCAATATATCGGTACATGAAAATGTTATTTATATTTGTCAAACCGTATTGAAATGTCTGGCAAATATATAAAGAAATATTTCAAATGTGTTCCGAGTTCAGCAACCCTTGCCAGGCCAGCGTGATGGATAAAAGATTTACTCGTTTTAAATCGCAGACGAGGAACTACGAGACCATTTTCATGCGTCATAAATTCAATTGTTGTTGTTTGTTTTAATGTTGGTTAGTACAAGTTGTAGGCTTTTTATTTATTAACAATTCTTGCTCCTGAAAATCCTAATAACAATTAAACAGCATCATTTTTATTTTGTTTTTTAACCTTATTTGGAAAATTATAAATTTATTTTCCATAAATCTTGACTGCCTCGATGGTGTAGTTGTACTACAGTACGATTATAACGCTGAGGTCTCGTGTCCGAATCCCGGATCGAGTAAAGTGATGTTGGAATTTTCATTTCAACATCAGCCCGAAGTCAAGAATGTGTGCCCGATATGGCGATAGGCTCACCCCCTATTGCATTATGGAACGTAACACGCACGGTGAAACGTGGGTGTCCTGTCCTGGTAGTGGGTATGTATGATTTTCTATAATATATTCAATCATATATAAAAGCCGAATAAAATTTGATTCAATTATATTTAAATGTTCCCCTTGGAATCCCTTCGATATAATGCAATCGCAATTCAATTTGGCATCCGAGTGGATGAAAAAAAAAAATCATACTTCAAAAACGTAACATGGCCTCGTCATGTCGAACGGATCGAAATGATGAACGTGTGAAAGGTGCGAATACCGAGACCTTCATTAAGCTTAACGATATAGAAATATGAAGGACAGCGGCCGTGAAAATATAATTTTAAAAATTCAAATAATGTTAGTAATATTGAGTTTCGACATAATAGGATATTAAATATAAAAATCAAGCAGTAAGATCTAGCTATAAAAGAAGTAGTTGTATGTATAAGTTTTTTTAATAATAAATACTTACATAAATGTCTAGAATTACTTGCTACAAAATTTAAAGGTTCGGTTTCATCTTCTAAGAACAGTAAAATAAATATTATTTTTTTATCTAATTTATTTTCGTCAGAAAATTTGTTTATAAGTACGAGGAAAAAAACATTTGTAATGCGTATTACTTATTATTTTGACTTACGTTCAAAGATTTACGATTTAAAACTCTATATCAGGGACGAAATCATAAACAAGGCTCTGAATTTGGTTATTCGAAGGAAACATTACATTCCCATTAATGAATCTCAAATGCAATATATATTTTATATAACCTGACCCACACTTATTGGTTTATTTGTCCAGCCGGGTCGTCGGTAATATTTCATTAAAATAATAAAGAGAAAATGTTGGTGCATATCTTATCCACCCGATCAGGGATGCTAGTAATTTATATTTATCGGATGGACGGTGACAGTATATCGAACAATTCCTTGATGATAAAAATGATTGGGGATTTTCATTGGTCAACCCTACTTTGAAGCTTATTAAGGAAGTAGTTCGACTGCGCATAGCAGTGTACTATAATGGGGAGACTATAAAGTCTCAGGAAACAAATGTTAAAAAAAAATACATACATACATACATAAACTCACGCCTTTATCCCCGAAGGGGTAGGCAGAGGCGCTACCAGGACACCCACATTTCGCCTTGTATACTCCGTCCCATGATGTGATAGGGGGACGAGCCAATCGCCATATCGGGTACAAATTCCTGACTCCGGACTGATAATGCATAGAAAAATCCAATATCACTTTGGCCGACCCGGGACTCGAACCCGAGACCTCAGCTTTGTAACCGTACCGTAATACAACTACGCCACCGAGGCAGTCAGTTAAAAAAAATTGTTATACTATATCCGCCGATATAGACCGACTGGTGCTTTTGGGTTCATTCTACATATATCTTTCATTTATTATATATCTTTTATTTTTCTTCTGTTGTAAAAAAAAAAGTGTCATTATTTGTGATTAATTTTAAAGTTATCAATTTAGGCATTATTACCAGGCACACTTCGGTGAAATCGTAATTTATCGCTTCAAGTTTTGAATACTAACTCAGTTAAACTACATACCAAGAAACGCATGTTATCTTTCCTATTATATTTATTAGTTAAGGTACAACTCTGTGGCTCTTGTGATGAGTGATACAAGTCGAAAATCATCATTTTACAGGAGAGCAAAAACAAGATTTAAAAAATTCTCGGTCGCAAACTAAATGTGCTAGATTAAACTTGAATACCTTATTTTGTGGGGAAAAAAGTTTTCTTTCATTGTGCGTTTTAGGTTTTTTGATAAATATTATGTTTAAAAAGTAATTCACGAGAAACCTGTGAGATATACCTCGGCTTATGAGTAACATGTGCAAAAATGTTGTGATAAATAATATAAGTGTAATTATATTACGTCGCACCTAAATATTGTGTTTAAAGTGCTTTCGTGTAAACTGATATACAAAAGTTTACAAAATGTAATAACTAATTTTTATGAGTTCCTACGATAATGTTGCTCAAACAAAAGATAAAGGTATAATCCGTAAGATTATGTTTTTTTAATCCGCAACCCCCTACTTTCATAAATTACTTGAATAGTATCTGTTTGCTAATATTCAAGTCTATTGAAAATAAGTGTTAAATGATACAAGTCAAGTTATATCTCTCGTTAAAATGATATTATGTAATGTGTAAATAGATACAAGTTTCATATTATTAAATAATCAACTTTGTTGCGATGTTTTTAATAATAAATAAAAGGTACGATGGGTCTCCCATGTATTACCGGATAGTATAAAAATCCCTTAACTGTTAATGAATAAAATAATAATAATAAATTAACTTTAGTCAAAAATAGCTGCTTGATTTAGCAACTCAATCAATATGGAGTTTGGTGTAGATAAAGTTGCGGTTATCCATGTCAAGCGAGGCGAGGTTGCAGTCTCTGATGACATAAATGTCTCAGAGACTGTAAGACTCAGATCTCTTTCGCAGACGGAAACCTACAAGTATCTGGGTATGCCTGAGGGTCTAGATATTATAGGTGCAGAGGTAAAACAATCAATGAAGGAGCGTTTCTTTAGCCGCCTGACAAAAGTTCTTAACTGTATTTTATCAGGTGGAAACAATATTCGTGCGTTTAACGGTTGGGTTATGCCTGTACTTATGTACTCTTTTGGCAAACTCAGATGGACTCAGACGAAATTGGACGCCCTGGATCGTAAGGTCCGGACTCTACCAAATGCACATCGTATGCATCATACAAGTTCGTCAGTGATGAGGTTGTGCATCCCGCAGAGATGTGAGGGCCGAGGCATTCTTAATGCTAAGGATCTGTATAATCGTGAGGTGTGCAATCTAAGGGAGTATTTCCATCACAGCTACGTAGATATGCATAGGGTTGTAGTTATAGTGTGTAAAGTATTTACCCAGCTCTCATTGGCGAATGAGAACTGGCGGAAGCCTTTGGTGATGAGCGTTTAAGATCGCGAGGAAGTATGGAAGAGCAAAGAGCTGCATGGTCCGTTCTATCGGGCCCTACACGGGCCTGAAGTGGACCGGCCTTCATCTGTAACTTGACTACGTTTTGGTAACCTCTGGGGAACTGAGTGTTTTGCTTTTGCAATCGTGGACGAAGTTATTAAGACTATAGAAAATACATCCTGAAGGACGGTACGGTCGACATTTGTAGGGCATACCAACATCCTGGCGAGCCAATGAGACAAGTAACTTCCGGTTATTCGTATCTTGCTAACGGCGAGTACTTGCATAGACACAACCTAGAAGCCAAGATCATACATCAGCAAATCGCTCTTCGATATGGACTATTGTGACTCTTGAAGTGCCATATTACCAGTATGTTTCCCAACCAGTTCTTGAAAATGCTCATTCAACGCTGTATTGGGATCGGTCTGTTATCACAGATAGGACTATTGCTGCCAATAAGCCTGATGTTGTGATAATAGATCAATTGACGTGCCGAGCAATACTTGTTGATGTTACCATACCGCATGACGATAACCTCATTAAAGCTGAAAAAAAAAACAAATTGTCTAAATATTTAGATTTGGAACACGAGGTTACTGACATTTGGGATGTAGACTCAACAATTATTGTCCCTATTGTTGTTTCTGCACATGGACTGATACCAAAGAGCCAAGACCAACATCTCCAAAAGCCGTTGTTGGTCGTTGGGTCAAGAATCAGATCCAAAAGGCAGTATTGCTGGACATACCACTCATAGTGAGGATGTTCCTTACTTTGTATCCCTAACCACTGCACCGGTGGCTTGGGACTTGAGCCTCGCCACCAAAGGGTTAACTATTTGTTTTATACTTTTTTAAGTAATTTTTTTAAATGTAATATGAATGTACAAAAATGTAAAAAAATCTTACAAAATAAACACAATTACAATAAATTAACTTTAATAAAATTTAGATTCAAAACTAATTTAATTAAATTACAAATTCTTAAGGTACAGTTTTAGCACAATTATTAAAATCTTAGACTGCCTCGATGGCATAGTCGTATTACGGTACGGTTACAAAGCTGAGGTCTCTGGTTCGAGTCCCGGGTCGGGCAAAGTGATATTGGATTTTTCTATTCATTATCAGCCCGGAATCAGGAAATTGTGCCCGATATGGCGATAGGCTCGCCCCCTCTCATATCGTGGGACCGAACATACAAGGCGAAATGTGGGTGCCCTGGTGGCGCCTCTGCCTCTCCCTTCGGGGATAAAGGCGCGAGTTTATGTATGTATGTATGTATTAAAATCTTATAACGTACTTTTATAATATGAATGGTAAAGGTCTCTAATCTCAATAGTATAGTGTCATATACTCAAAAGTTCGAAAACGATGCAAATAATTTTTAAACTAAGAAATAACACAGATGAGTATTATACAAATACTACAATAAGAAAACATGTAAAAATAATTCCAGAACAGTTGGAAAAGAATAAGGAGTTTCTTTCCATTTATAAAAATCAAAGATAACTTGAGTAAAGCAGCAGTAATATTCATAAATAAGATGTTTATTTTACATGTTTTTGTATGTGGTATTCAATAAAGAATTTATAAATAAATTATGTACCAATACCGTTTTGACAACTGCCATTTTTCAATAAAATATAGAATAATAATATAATGTTTCTGACAGCTACGTAGAAAAATTAGTTTTCATATATTTACCTTGGATATTGTATCTGATGATGGAATATAATAATATTATAATAAATCATATTTATAGTACAAAAGTATTATAATATATTTAGACATTTGAATTAGTGGTTCTGTTGTATTTAAATCAATATACTCGTAATAATGTATTGCCGCGCATAATTGTCTCACTTAGCACATTTTATTCGATATAAAATATTTTTGTAATTTGTTTGAGTTTTAGATACAACTTGATTTGTATTCGTTTGCACATAAAATAAAAAAAATCTGTAGAATGATATATGTCGAGATGTATCACTTAGCACATCCAAATCAAAAATTCACATTTGAATTGGTAGGTACATGTCGAGTTGTACCCTAGTCAATATTGGAAAAAAATGGTTCAAAGTGATATAACCCTCGATATATCAATATTCACATTAAATGCACTGAAAAAAAAATATGTGAAAATAGTTATAATTGTACTTATACCAGTATCCACAAAAACTGCGTATTAATCGATTACAAAAACGAGTTATAACTCGAAATATATCAATATTCACGCAATTTTCGCCAAAATAGCAGCACTTGTATCACTTTACACAAAATTATCTCCGTAACTATAGCAGATAGAAAATCGTGAGTTAGACCAAAAAAAAGCTTATTTTTTTCTCATCATTTCTATATAAAAAACTCAAAAAGGGTACAACTCGAGTTGTATCACTTGTAACAAGAGCCACAGAACTATATCATTACGAAACTAGTATTAAACCGACAGCATTTGTTTGTTATCTTGGAAAATCAATTTAAATGTTTGGGTTAATAAATAAAGCAAAGGCTACTATATAATGTGTGAACGGCCCCGTATAATTAAGGTTGCAATTAAAATTGAATTTACCTTGCGGTCGACCACTCGTCGTTCTATCGACAGACCTAATATACGTTGCTAGTTCCGAAAAGCAAAGTTGATGGCGAGATGTAATACATACATATTAGTATAGGAGCTAGCAACGTTTTCGAGAAAGAATTTTAGGTCAGCTGATTTTGTGATATGTTGTCTTTCTTGCACTTTCGGTTAGAATCTGGGCTATCTGGCTGGCGGTAGCGGTTGCGTTCTTTAGTGCGCATCCTACCTGTCCAGGTAATAATCCTGGATTTTAAAAACATTTTAGAAGGCGTAATTTTTAATTTTTTGTTTTTAAATAAGTCTACCTGACATACTTTTTTTATTGCCAGACATTTTTGACAATGCTAACTATGTGCCATACGCGATTTATTTTTTATTTTTTTTATAAAAATTTCAAAGTATTTTATAATGTCTGTAATTTTAATATTATGTTATTTAAAGATAAGAAAAACTTAAAATAAATTTGCCAGACATTAATTCGATTGTTAAGTCTTGAATTAAAATGAAAAAGTCATGAAAGTATTAGCATCATCAGTGATTTGATCTTGTTCTATTTGTTGTGTTATTGAGTTTATGCTAGGTAGTGTGGTTGTTTGTGTTGACGCATGAGTGGACCCCTGCGCGGTTAACATATTATTTTTCAGGATTTGGCCTGATCCAATATTTTCCGTATCGGTGTTTATGGGTTCGGTGCTATCAACATTAGAAGATATTAATGACTCAGAAGTACAATTGTTAACTATTAGTGGGGGCTGGTTGTCTCTCATTTCTTCTTTTAGTTTTTCCGAAACTTCCTTTTTTATTCTGTTTATGACTTCGTCAGACAATAGTTTATTACGAATAATGACTCTTCTTTGATCTGCGATTCTTTGAGCGGATACATTTAACTGTGGATATTTTAAAATAAACTGATCGTGTAGTTTCTTGCAGTACATGGTTTTATCTGTTTCTAAGTTGGTAACATAAAAGTATGTGTGCATGATAAAAACATTAATATCATCACTCCATTTCATGCGCACTCTTGGCTTACCAGCCTTGGTGGTCGTAGGTTGAATAGCTTGAGCCTCCTGCGAAACACTCTCGGCTGGTGTAGCTGCACCATCACAGCTACTCCTACTATCTTGTACATCTACAATATCGGCTGTAGTCCTTGAGGACATTCCCCTACCCCCCGCGTCCCCGACTCCCGCCCAGCCGTCCAGCCGGGAGTCACTGGCTAGCATGCTGTCACGCCCGTGGCCAGCTACAGACGTGCCCCGACGATCACCCTCGGGTAGCGACCCTATACGTACATTTCTTTTACGAGTCTCCATATTAATGGGTTACCTTTGCCTTGTTTACCGTGTAGGTTTAAGTTATACACGTTGCCCGCCCCCCACGTGGTCTGGTGTTCGACACGGACGTAAGGTAGGAGGATTTTGGGGGGCTTATTATTATTATTATTTTTTATTTTTTTTATTATATGCACAATGAAAAGTCATTTACTGTCGTAATGGTTCTCTGTATCATTCTCGACTTATTCTGCAACTGACTCTCTCGGACTACTAGCATTATACTGCAATACTTTTCATGACTTTTTCATTTTAATTCAAGACTTAACAATCGAATTAATGTCTGGCAAATTTATTTTAAGTTTTTCTTATCTTTAAATAACATAATATTAAAATTACAGACATTATAAAATACTTTGAAATTTTTATAAAAAATAAAAAATAAATCGCGTATGGCACATAGTTAGCATTGTCAAAAATGTCTGGCAATAAAAAAAGTATGTCAGGTAGACTTATTTAAAAACAAAAAATTAAAAATTACGCCTTCTAAAATGTTTTTAAAATCCAGGATTATTACCTGGACAGGTAGGATGCGCACTAAAGAACGCAACCGCTACCGCCAGCCAGATAGCCCAGACTCTAACCGAAAGTGCAAGAAGGACGACATATCACAAAATCAGCTGACCTAAAATTCTTACTTTCCAAACGTTGCTAGCTCCCGTACCATATATAAACTCACGACTCATGATACCCTAAATAAATTATCTTCAATATAAAATAAAAAAGGCTCGGTAAGTCACTCTAATGGAATTATCGTAACATGGTATGATGCTATTTCTGCCAACTTATAAAATTAAATGAAAAAAAAAACATAAGAGGAGGTACACACTCTGTGATGAATGCATTGCACTTTTATGAAAAGCGCTAGTTCAATTTCTTTTACGCTTATTCTCAGATCCCTGACCCTCCATGAAGCTTCGATATTGGATATAGCAAAACTTTCTATGTCTATCAATCTATTAAATGACATATTAATAAATAATAAATAAATACACCCATCAGTGTCATACATAGTCCTGATCCCACATTAAGATCACTTAAGTCTTGTGTCGTGGGTATCAGAAACTACGAGAGACTTGTCAGTGAAACAAACACCCAGACCCGAGACAAATATATTATGTGGGCCTCACAAACATTTGTGTCGGTGCGGGAACGTACCCGAAGCCTCGTGTTTCACAGCCGGAGTCTAACCAACTGAGCCACCGAGGCTGTCAATTAAATTCAAATTAAACTTATCAATAAGTTTCCTTCCACGCCAGTTATACGATTACAATCCATTCAAATAATATTAAACACAACTTACCATTAGAAACCAATTACACGGCATTTATCATTACCTTCCGTAAATTGATGAAGTTGCTACCACCAATTTGACTTCCCTAATTAATTTGAAATTTCAAAGGACAGATACATCAGTCAGAACGCAAATTAACTCGAATCGATAGCCATGAAACGGGAAGCATGCCGACTTGTTTTCTATTACAAGGGCTTACGTATCGGACAAGGATATTACGCGATTCGGGCGTAATTAAAAATTACCAAAGTAAATAATTGGTACACTTCGATGTTTCTATATCCATAATATTGTATGGTGGTAAGTAGCTAAGTAAATAGTAAGCTATAACGTTGATTTCTACCACCTGGAAACTATTCGTTCCCGTACGATACGTTCCCAGCGTTCTTTTTTACCACGCACGTGCAGCGTCTGGAATGAACTCCCTTCTTCGGTGTTTCCCGAGTGCTATGATCTGTCCTTCAAACGAGGCTTAAAAGAGTACTCTGCTTACGGTAGTCAGTGACCTGGCCGTGCTAGACCCCTGCACTGCGAAGTTCTATGAGCGATGGTAACCGCTTACTTAGGTAGGCCGCAGACGAGACCGTATTTCATTGTCGCCAAGAAAAACTGAAAATCAATGTAGAGAGATTAAACAAAGTAGATCAAATTGTGTATCAAGAGAAAACCATCCCTTGTCCCTCTACAATCCGACATAATGGTGCCGTTTTTTTTGTAAGTGGATATACACAGGTTGAACCTATAATGGGATAATAGGGTCACTACCGCCAGATAACTGTTTTATTTGTTGACTGCTGTTTGTTCGAATTCATATTATATTCTACCGCTCGCTTTTGAGTCTCCGGCGAATTTACTACCCAAACGCACCAGCGAAGCTATAACTTCACAACGGTTTTATACGCGATAGTCATCCCATCCCGGTCGAGCCGACCTATTTTTCATTATCGATCTGCAGGCTCTAACCACTTATATAAATTGTTAAAGTAAATTCAAACTTTCCTTTGATGAAAGGATTTATAAAAAAAAGATGGCTGTTTCACTGAAAAATATTTTATTTCGCTTTACTTCTCCTGCGTAATAAAGGAAAGCTCCTAGAGTTACATCAGATTTTCGGCTTAGTGACTGGGGAAATTAGAGGGGAAAATGTAGGCACACTTTTAGTAATTACTCTATGCGGCTCAAAATTAAAACGAAGTCTGTTATATGTACAGACCTAGGTGGTTTTGCTTTTATAATTCATTCTTATAGACATTAGCGAGTTTTAAGTATTAATAATAATAATAAAACATTTATTTCAGATAAAATCCATAAAATAATAATACACACACAGTAGTCAGCACACAAACAGTTCAAGAATACAAATAGAGAATGAACGATATAGTAATTCAATTAATTAAATATACAAAGGAAATGAATTAGGAATACACAATTATATCAATACAGTAGTAACCACTCTATGTCAATATTAGCTATCATTATGTCAATCAGTCAATCAATTAATAAAAAGAAAATCATACTCATTTCATAATGAAGAGTAAAATAATAATAATAAGGATATGTCAGTCTTGTCCGGTAATTATACACATCCATTTATGTTGGATCGGACAATCAGCGCGAGAAGCAATCATCCCGAGGATGCTATTACTACTGTCTCTCACTCGTCTTAATAAAGAGGCAACCTTTTTTCGGATTATAGCTTGATAGCTATCCGTCCGAGCATCAGCAAACATTTGCGACGCACTGCAGTAGGGAGGCAGCCGCAACAGCACCCTGAAGATGTTGTTATACTGAACGCGCAGGACCCTGGCAGCCCGCTGAGTATGATTCACCCATAGACTAGTATTAATGTTATATTTCAAATATCTTTCGTGGAATTCGTGGTGTGTACAGCCATTCCATAATCGTAATAGTTGTACTGTTAGTTAGATAATTTTACTTTATTATATAAATAAAGTATTTGAAGTAATATATTACATATTATTCTTCTTTTTATCCTGGAAATTTTTAAAATAAAGAGTCAGTGTATTGCTATTGAAAGAACCGCACGTAAGCCTTTAGATTTACTCGCCACTTGGGTTCACTTAGAAATAATACTTATTTATACGTCTGAAATGAACACTGAGCTGGCAAGCTATCGACTCGACACAAAAGTAAAATTGATATCAGAACAATACTTGTACTTCTTTAGTTATTTCACATCTTTATCGGGTCTACGTTAAGATCAATCCCGAATGTTTAAGACACATCAGGGTTTTTGTGTAAAGGATTCTGACAAATTAGCCTCGAGTCATTTTCATTTGTCGCATGCTGATGCTAGTCGATAACCAACCCATAAAAAGAATATGAGTCACCGGTTAAAAAAATTTAAGTACTGCATGACACTGCAATGGGGTTTTTAAACAGGTTTTATTATGTTTAAATTTGACGCCATTTAGTTTTCTGGTTACTATAACAAATAATACTTGACAGTGCTTACAATATATTTTTGTCTTTCAAAATATTCTTGTAGCTTCTTACATGTAGAACCTTGATTCGAGGCATATGATCGAATATATCTATTATATATTTTTAGAAATTATATGAGGTGTCATCAGTTTTTTTGCTAACAAAAACTTAGAAGCGATAGATGAATATCCTTAATTTGCATAGCTTTTACGTAATCTAGAATCACAAATGTCTAGGTTTATCGTTGCCCCAAATGGTACGGCCTTACGATCCGCGATAGCTGTTTACGATTCACCGCGGATAGTAATGTGTCAGAGATTACGTAAATAATAATATTTGTGAAAATGTCAATGCCACATAAAGTTTCCGAAAGTTAAAATATGTAACTGATAACTATTTGTTTAATTATGCCGTTAAGACTTTCGCAATGTTAACTAAGAAACTTTTGTTTGAGATTAATGAAACATAATCAGAGCAATATGTAGACATATCAATTGTACAATTTTAAATACGTATTATTTTAAGTAAAAGCATTAACTATTTTAATTTACTTGGAATTTCAAACCTTAAATAACATCAAACCAAAGACGGGCTAAAACTGGATTTAATATTTATATTATCATAGACCACATGGATGTCCAACGTAGCGTGGGATATCCTCAGGCCAAATGGCGGGACGACTTGCACAAGAGGGCCGGCAGCAACTGGATGCGTGAAGCAGCAGACCGGACTCTGTCGCGTACCTTGGGAGAGGAATATGTCTTGCAGTGGACTGCAACGGGCTGATGATGATGATGATAGACCACATAATATTTAATGCTAGACATAGAACTCACCCAAAACATTCCGATTGCAATCTGCTGAAAGAAACCATCCCATTTTACATTCAACACTTAAATATTTACTCTATTCTATAAATATATTCTATTTGACTAAATAAGGACCAATTACGAATTAGCTGTCGTCTACAAATAACGTGTTTCTTCTCAAATTAGTACGTCCTATTTCATTGTTACTTACTAATGCTTTTCCTTCCAAGTTGGGACACTAATTCCGAACTTCTACAAACTAAATAATGCTTAGTTGCGTTAAAGACCTTGCAAAATTTAGTCTAATCAAAGACCGTTAAATCGAAGACATTGTAACATGACGGGATTAGGTTTTGTGAATATAAGTAAGACATTAGTTTTTCTTAACATCCAATTTATAATAGGTAGCTACTAGCTTTATTAGATTATTCCGTGGGAATTATATGTTGACTTTGACGCTTTTCTATATTATCTATGCATATAAATTGGGGAGTCGATCACCGCAGTTTATGTAACTACTGGATAACCCCTGGCTAAAAGTCTCTGCAGTTGTGATTATGTGTACTGTTACTTTTAATTTATATTTAAATCAAACTGTATAAATTATGTCTTTAGTTCCATTACCAAACTTTACAAGGAAACTGTAATAACATTTTCAAAGACCTTTCACAGAAACTTTAAGATTTAGGTGGTTTGATCACATTGTGACAATTAAGTTTCTCCCCTGCTTCAATAGACACTGAATTGATGTTATATGGTTCGGTCCCTTTATCTTCCCTAATTAATGAGATTTCCATCACTACAACCAAAACACATTTTTGTTTATATTCGGGTTTGATCATCCACTTATCGTAAAGGAATTATTAATATAAGATAAATATTTTTGAATACAAATTAGTATGAATTGATTTCAACAATTAATAATCGTCTATTTTAAAAGAATTTGAAAAATGCGATGTCTAAGAAACGGTACCTACTTCTGGTGATAAAGATCAGTATCAGGTAAATTGTTTTTATTAGTCGAAAGTACGGCCTATTTAAGTATCGAATTCACACTTCATGTTATGTAGCTAGTACTATAACTTTTGAAGGATCCACTAAAACAAAAAAGGCATATAAACATGAATTTTACATTACATCACTTCCTAAATCAAGGTAATAAAGGTTAGGTTTGTTACCTTCGGAGTTCAATGATCTGACGAGTTACGAAATTTTCTTTATCGTTCTATTCGTAGATAATTTGATTCCACAGAATGTGAATTCAGGGGAATATGCTGATACTGGCTTGATAGTTTGTGGCTTATGCTGATAAGCCATAAAGGTTTAACACATCCGATGAATTTAAAAAACCTAAGCAAGACACGAAAATCTTCTATATAATTTTGTAACTGGTCGATGTCTGTACATAGACTGTACATGAAAGATTTTTGAGAAAAACTATTATGGGGGCACTGTATGAGCGTAATAGAACCCAAAACAATTTTAGATTTTGTGTCTGTTTATCTGTGCGGTTGTTCGTGTTAATCTCAGAAACTGCTGAACGGATTTCGATAAATTTATGTATGGAGGTAGTTGACACCGTATATTAACACATAGGTTTTTAATCCGATTTCTTTTTATCCGAATAAATGTAGTGTTCCTGTGGGATAAGCAAGGAATTCAAACATATTTGTTACGTTATTTAACTCAAAGGAATAGTATGTGACAGGAGAGGACAGGATTACGTGCGTTGAGTCATGAGGCAGAATAAACCGGAACAGGTCAGGATATAACGGGACGGAAAAGGTAAAACAGTACAGGGGACGGCAGGCACGTTTGAGTTTAAATATACAGGGTATATCAAGACCGCGACCGAAAACGAAGTCAGGTGGTAGTTTTAGCGGCTGCAGACACAATGCAACTAAAAATTATGCAAAATAAGCGACAGATTTTTTTTACAGTTTTTTAAAAATCATAGTTTTTGAGGGGTAAATACCTAGTTTTTGCAAAAATAGTAATTTAAACCGTTACGTGTCATTGCGTATTTAAAAATTAAGCGATGTACGTCATTATTTTAGAAAAACTATGTATTAATCACTCAAATACGACGATAAATAAAAAATAACAAAAAAAAATTGACAATTTTTTTTGTAAAATTTTTAGTTGCATTGTGTTTGATATCACTAATACTACATCCTGGCTTCGTTTTCGGTCGCGGTCTTGATATACCCTATATATAAGTAAAACAGTACGTGAAATAATATATTGATGATGTAGACTGGACTCAAAAGGTATCTGCACCCTGGCGGAGCCGGGCCGGCCCCTACCTACTTACCTAATAAATTAACAATTACTGCTTTATTAGCATCATCATTGAGACCATTTAACCTCGAACATATAATTGTATACAATGTACATAATAAATATGAAATATTATGTGAAGCTCTTTTCTAAAGCCACAGCCGCCAAGCGAAAAGGAAAATAAAAGTAATTTGACTGCACATTTTTTAATGGTAAAGGAAGATTAAAAAGTGAATGTAAAAATATATTGTCTAAAAATAAGTATTGTCTAAAAATTACACTTTTTCTATTTTATTTTTTCAGTAAATTGAAACGAGTGGGAACGCAGTAAAAGTTCGCGATGGTTCGCAAACTAAGTAACTCGATTTGTCTGAAAACAGAATTCCAGTTCTAACAGTATTTAAAATATATCACGACGTTTCACTAAATTATGTGAATTTTCCTTCGCTTTTAAAATTGTACTGTAAACATATTATATTATGCACTGTACTTATAATATCAATAGTGACCCCACTGGGCTTATTAATAATGTTCCTTAATATTTCATTACACAAGAAAAAATATTATACTGTGTATATATGTAATGTTACTATAAAGTATATAATTAAAATTTAAATAAAACAACGCCTACTGGAAATGTTATAGCAACGTATTTTGTATAAAACTCTTGCCGCAAGAATCAGTAAGGAAAATCACTAATTATTGTAGCAATAAAACTACAACACTCATAGTTACCTACTTAGAGGAAAGGGTAAGAAAATGATATGAAGACTAGCCAGTTTAAAGTTTACGCAAAATTTTATTCCATATAAAAATCAATTATTTTCCAAATCCAAAAGCACCTAACAAGCAGACTACCGACCTATTTTATGCTTGTCAAGCCATTTCTAAAAGCATAATTGCATATTTATAGTAGTTTATGATATTCTGCTTATGAGTTACCCCGCCCGGTGCCAGGGTCCGCCTTCCGGCTGAATATTCTCCATTTCGCCCGGTTTTCGGCATCCACAACAGTAAGGCCATTAACTCTCATAATATGTTCCTTGACGACATCAAACCAGGGCTTTTGCGGTCTACGTCTCGGTCGAGGTCCTGGAATGTTGAGGCTCAGGCATACATTACCGACGTACTTCTGCACCTTCATAGGACATGACCATACCATGTCAAGCGACATTCCTGAAGTTTATCTATCACATCGTGGATACCAAGGCTGCCGCGGATATGCTTGTTACGAATTTTGTCTAAACGCGTGACGTTGCACATCTACCGCAGCATCTTCAACCTCGCGACATGGACCTCTTACACGTGTCTCCTGAGAGCAGGCCATGTCTCAGGTATTCACTATTATTATAAATACCAATACTGCAGTACCGACTTCACGTGTCTGTGGTACTGAAGATTTCATATTTTCCTACCAACGATGAATACTCAACATCATAATATTTTCCAATGATTTCGCTATAGTAGTATAGTAAAATACGAGCCCATCAATTTAATCACTTAAACGAAATAAAACCACACCATTAACTGAAACTCATCACCGATCAATGCAGATAAACAACATTGCAATCATCAAAATTAAATGGCTCTCCTAATTCCGTTAAGTTGGGGGCATTACCCGGAACTGCCCATAAATCTTTGGTCATTTTCTAAAGTGTGTCCCGGCTTAACAGCAGCTTCCAATTCTCATTGAAACTTTGCTGATAAGGGCGGTTATACTCGGATACTGTATAGTGTGGATAAGTTAGCTGTAAAACTTGAAGTGTTAGAGTTGTTTGATAAATTAATGGCTCATTAAAACTATCGCGTTACTCGAAACTAATGAAGGAGAAACCTGTACTTGTGAAACATTTTTATTATCTAGGATTGGTCTTGCGGTCATATAGTAAACGACCAAAAGTTCATTATTGATGTTAGACTTCATTTTGTGGTGGATAAGAAGCCAATTGTAGACTAAGGGGTATTAGGCATCCGGCAAACTCCCTTACCGAACGAAAAACGACAGCAAACTGACGATCACCTTCGAGACAGTGGTACCGCCCCGGAGGAGCCTGCTCATCCATACTGAGTCATTACTAAAGTAAACAAAAGTGTTTTTATTGAAATAAACACTGTTCTTTGTTATTCACAATTCATGTGTCTTCTTTGTTCCCTCTCTGTACCATCCAAAGGTTGACTGGCGGAGAATGCCTCAGGCATTAAACCTTTGTACTTTGTGCTATATAAAACATAAAGTAAAATAAATAAAACAAAAAAACTCTTCAGGCTCTCATTAACGGATTCAAATATTGATACAAATGAGTCTGAATAACGGCGTTGAAAATTTAATGATATTTTAAACTTAGCCTGATTTTCTTCACTTAAATTTTTACAACTTTCTTGAAATTAATTTGAAGCCGAAAATTTTACAAGCGTATCGTTTCCATTGGATCACATTTCATCATAGTTCATTCATTTAATCATTTCTTTGAATTTGTTCGCCAGCTCGAGCTTTTAAAACCATAATAATATGTTTCCATAGTTTTGTTAAGCTGTTGTTTGTTCGTTGTTTTTATTAAATAGTTCCGCAGACGAGCCATCGGCTCACATTATGATAAGTCATTACCATCGCCCGGGAACATCTACAAAGTAACAATCATAATTAATACATGCCAGCCTTTTAAAATGGAAGGCGAAGGTGGAGGAAAAAGGACGGAGGTAGAATAAAGGAATTCGCCAGTACATTTGCTACGCGAAAAACAAACTTACAAATCATTTTGCACATTACAATAATAAAACTTTCTTTTCAAATGCGCGACTCAATATTACAGGCAAAATTTTGTAATTATATTAAATGGGTTAAAGTATAAGATTAGGTGTATGAAAACTTGTCAAGACGCTGGCCATCTGAGAGTATAGGCGCCTCGCCCCAGTTGTCGCTGTAATTAATAGAAATATGACACGGGAACGGCTTTAAAGTGGGCCAACATGCACCAAAAGTAAATGTGAAAGATATTTTTTTATACTTCTAGAACATTTTATTGAATTGTGTATATTATATATTATAGTTTAATTAAAATTGAATTTAATTCTGTTTATATAAGTCTTATTACGTTAGACTAATTTGCTGTTCTTTGTAGGTAAAAAAAAATATTGTTTATATCATCCTTGAATTGAGTTTTTACAAAGCGATAGTACATACATACCTACTTTAAGTTGCGTTTCTCATACCGACTCAATTCGCACCAATTGATCCCTGAGGCCTAGCTAAGCAAAGCTAAACAATAGGTTTTTTCTTTCCAACGCTTTTTATGTTTACTTTAATTGCAAGCCATTACAATGGTATATCATTGTAATGATTATGTAATTCTTAATTTGTAATTCTTTATTACTTGTGGTCTGGTCTTGAGTGAAAGTATATGAAATATTGTCATAAACACATTTTATTATAAAAATATAGTTGCCAAGTACGTCCCTGGTGGCACATGAACATGACACGCCACCGAGACCCGCTGACCCGTTTCCCTTCAAGAACCTACGACTAGTCAATTTACCTTTAAAAAAATCTCAGAAAACCTCGGCCGAAAGAAAAGCAGTATGTTGACACGACACACATACATACCATAACAGGCACGCGCCCTCGTTTCGTTTGCCACGGGAAAAATCCATTCCAGCCTTTTCACACCTTTGCTATTAAAGTGTATATTGCTGTGAACATTCGAGTGGCACTTGTGTCATTCCGGAATGTAATTTTTGGAGGAATGCTTAGGAATGGTTGAGACCTGAAGCGCGATGTTTACGGTATTCAAATTGCTGCCACATACCGCACAGAGGGTTTACAGGTGCAGCCACATTGTGAAGGCTTAATACAAAAGTATTTCATTCAGCGCACAGTCGTGCACTTTATTTTCACCTTGTTTTAATTTTAATAAAGTGGGCTTTCTGTTAAGGCAAGCGCGACGAATATCTTCTTTGTACGAACAAATCTAAATAGGAGTTGTGTTATGACGATGCAAAGTAGAAAAGACATTGGATAACTGTTTTGTTGCTTTTGATATGTGTAATGTAAAATTAGTAACATATGGTACTGATATTTTTTGGACAAAGTGTAAAATTAAGCTCGATGACCAAATGGAAATCCGTAGTACCACCAATAATGCCTAATTATTATAAAATATAATTTAAAAGATTCACGTTGACCTAATTCATTATTATCATAACAGACAAACAATGATAACCAAGAAGCACCAAATAACGAATTACAAATTAAAATCAAATTCAAACATAGTCGCTCAAAAAAATATTTTGACGCAATTAAATTTTCCAATGTGATAATTACATGGTACGCGATGCACTAATGATGAAAAATCAACATCGTCGAGAATCTGATTTGTAGCGTCAAACATCCAACACTTGCATTATGCACGATTGCATTTCAAATACTATCCGGGCCGGATGCGTGCGCGGAGCTAGCGATGAATTATTCAGTCAAGTTGAATCAAATATATGCAACAGAATTTCGATCGCTAAGTACTTTCAGATTTGTACCTAGGGCTTTCAGGAGTTTTTGTTTTATAATTTTTAAATTTTTAACCTAAAATGAAAAAAAAACAGGCTATTTTTAAGCATATAAGGATCCTAATTTCTACCACCGACTACAATCAATTATTGTTAAAGCTAATGAGTGTTCTGTGCTTTGTGTTTTCGTTTGATCCAGTAATAGATAAATTATATATCTAAAAAAAATAGAAAATTGAAATCTGATCATGTGTCAATGGAAGATTTTCCTATCAACACATTCTAGGAAAAAAAATATTCCAAATATTTACAGAAAACAGTTTCCACTATTCCCTCCATACCTTTAAACTTTCTTCAATGTTATAGGGTACAGTCGGTCCGTTGCGTCCGTGGCGAGAGCACGTTCACACGCATACCGTAGTTTCTGTTACCGTTTTTTTTTTTGTGTACCTACATAATTTCTAATGGTTGAGAGTAATGATAGTGATGACAATTCAGATAAAAGTGACAGTGAAATCATTAAAGAATGTGAACAAGAACTAGAAAGTATGAAGTGGGACAGCTATGATAACACTGTAATGGCGAGTGTAAACAGAATGGTTGACAAGAGGCCCCGAGAAGAAAGTGAAGAAAACAGTGAAGAGGGATTTGTTACAGTTACAAGGAGAAGATCGAAGCGATTAATAAGGAGTGATTCTAGGGATGATACAAATAAGAATACCAGCAGAATTGCAGAAGAAACTCAAAAAAATGAGGGTACATATGAAATTTGTTTGACTTCATTAAAAATATTACCCAAACAAATGGCGTTAGCAAAATTGTTAAGAGGAGAAAATATACGCAATATAATTCGGATTAAATATAAATCACCGTTCAGGGTTTTTGTTCAGTTTAACAATAAGGAAGAAGCTGATAAGTTATTGAGCTGCAATAAAATGAAAGAACTGGATATTAGAAGTCAATACACGGATCAAAATAATCTATCTTATGGCATTATAAAAGGTGTGGATTTGGAATTAAAGGAGGATGAAATTTTGAAAAATCTGAAATCTTCAGTCGAAATACAATCTATTATTAGATTAAAACGAGTGAATTTTGATGGAAATTGGGTAGACAGCGAGTCTATACGAGTATGTTTCAAAAGTTTAACAGTGCCCTCGCATGTATATGCTTTTGATTGTAGATTTTCGGTTCATAAATATATCTTTCCTGTAACCCAATGTTCGGCTTGTTGGAAATTCGGTCACTCAAGAAAATTCTGTGGGTCCAACAAAATTGTATGTCCCAAATGTGGTAAGGATCACGGAAATTGTGACACAGAAACATACAAGTGTCCTAATTGCAAAGGACCTCATATGGCGCTAAATAAACAATGTCCAGAATTCTTAAAAGAAAAAAAACTGCGTGAAATTATGAGCTCCGAAAATGTAACATATAGAAAAGCTTTGGAACTTTTTTTGAAAGATAAAGGACGAACATTGGCTTTTAACACAAACAATGATAGAATTAATCAAACTACTTTGCGAAATAAAAACATTATAACAAGTTTTACTGGCACACAAAACTACGAAAATATCTCAGATGAGAGTGAGGAAGAAGATAGAGGAACACCACAGAATCAAGGACATAACAAAAATAAAAAACAAAGAAGAAATAAAAAACTACACAATACACGAGACGAGGAAATACCTGAACAAATATGTGAAGATATTGAAAAGCAGGTAAAAAGGAAAATAGAAAAAGTTGATATAAAGAGAATTTGTAAGAAGATAAAAGATGTCTTCGTATCAGAAGGTGATATTAGTGATAAGTTTGTATGTATTTTTAAAATAGTATTTTATGAAATTAAGCAGTTCCTTTTATGTTATATATCAGGGGAAGATTTATTTAAAACGCTGCTCAAAATTTTCAATGGATAATATTCCTATAGATCGTGCCTTTAATATTTTTCAATAGAATTCACAAAGTTTCAAACCCAAATTGTATAGTTTTGAAACCCTACTAGCTCAAGAACAAATACATGTCGCTGTTTTATCTGAAACGTGGCTGAATAGTAGCAAAGATTGTTTTAATTTAAGAGGTTATAATGTATACCGAAAGGACAGGTATGACTCTTATGGGGGAGTCGCTATCTTAGTTCATAAATCTTTTCATACTCAAATTAACCCTATTTGTATCACAAATTCAGGTATAGAAGTCATTCGTGTCGAATTTTTAAACAGCAATACTCTCCAGAATGTTATCGGCGTATATTGTCCGTCATCAGTAAATACTACAATTACTGATTGGGATTATATTTTCCAGCTCGCTCAAAATAAAACAATAATATGTGGGGACTTTAATGGCCACCATACCAACTGGTCTTATAAGACAGATAATAGGGGGCATCAGTTATTAGAATCTTCATTGGAACATGACTTCATATCTATTAATAATGGAAAGCCGACTAGGGTGAAATTAGTGAACGGTGTTGTACAAGAAAGCTCCCCAGATATTACTTTCATATCATCAGATGTGGCCATGTCTTCTAGTTGGAATGTAATGAACGAAAGTCTGGCAAGCGATCATCTTATCATTAAAATAGTTTTAAATTTTCAAGATAATTTACATTTTACTAAAAAAAGAAACATGAAAAGAGCTAATTGGACGGAATATAAAAAGGATCTTTGTACTACTTTTGCTCAATATAGTGAAAACTACTTCTGCGATTCTGAGATTCAGACCATGTATGACAATTTTGAGAATCAAATTAATTTAGCTGCTGATAAGTATATACCATATTTGAAAGTCTGTACCAATCCAACAAACTGTTTCAAACCAAAAAAATATTGGACTCCTGAGTTGTCCAAGGCAGTAGCAGAACGTCGCTTAGCGTTAAGCAAGTTTCGGAGGAATCCAACACCGGAAAATCTTAAAAATTTAGAATTAAAATTAAAAAAAGCAGATACCTTGATACGTCAGGCTAAGAGACGTACCTGGTGGCAATTTTGTGACTCTATTGATGAATCTGAATCTTATTCTACCATGTGGCGTAAAATGCGCTGGTATAAAGGTTACAACAATACTAAATATCAGTTCTCTAAAGAAAAAGAAAATGAAGTACTTAAATCCTTGACTCCAGATTTTGTATTGAATAAAAGTCCAACCTTCAAGTCTTGTAATGATCTATTGGAAACACCTTTCCGGATACAAGAGCTCAACAATATTTTAAAAAAGAAAGACACAGCCCCAGGTATAGATGGAATCACATATTCCATGATTTTTAACCTCCCTCTATCAGGCATATCATATTTAGTACATCTGTTTAATGCTATTCTTAGATCTGGGCAGGTTCCGGTTCAATGGCGTTCTATTGAAGTCGTTTTAATTCCAAAGGTTGGCAATGATTCCAATTTTACACCAAAACCTAGACCAATCTCTCTTATTTCATGTATCTGTAAGTTATTCCATAATATATTGCGTAACAGACTAGAGTGGTTTTTTGAGAAAAATAAACTTTTCTCACAACACACCTCAGGGTTTAGAAGAGCACATTCTTGTGTAGATTGCCTCACCAAGCTTGTTACACATATACAAATTAAACTCACAAAGAAAGTCCCCACAGTCGCATGCTTTTTAGATATTGAAAATGCATACAATAATATCTCAATTGAGAAAGTAGTTCTAATCCTTGAAAATTTGTGTGTAGGCAGTAAAATATGTAGCTATCTATGGTCTTTTCTAAGTAATAGATACCTGATGATTAAGCAACAGAAGTGCGATTCTTTAGCAAAAACGTACAACACTAGAAGAACAGTAAAAGGCCTGGCACAAGGGGATCCTATATCCCCCTTGCTTTTCAATATCGCTACTCTTAATGTTTTCAATCATACCGAAAACGTGCATTTCTTACAATATGCTGATGATTTCGTATTTTATGTTAGTGACAAAAACCTCCAATATTGTGAGAATAAACTACAGATAGCTATAGACTCAATGATTTCCAATATAAGTCAACTGGGTCTTCAATTTTGTGCGAATAAGTCCAAGTACTGTATTTTTAGTCGGGGTCACATAAGACGACAAATTAGGTTGCAAATCGGAAATAACGCTGTTGATATCGCGCCTTACGTTAAATACTTGGGGGTATGGCTTGACAGATCCTTATTATGGAGTAAACACATAAATGATATATCAGAAAAGACATCAAAATATTTAAATTTACTCAAAGTTTTAGCAGGCAAGACGTGGGGCGTTCACCCTTTATTCATGAGACAGTTATACATTTCCCTAGTTAGAAGCAGAATGGATTTTGCAAGTTTCCTGTATGACAGTAGTGCTAAAACCCATCTTTATAAATTAGATAAAATTCAGAATCAGGCGTTACGCATAATTGGTGGGTTTATTAGAACTTCTCCGATACATGTCATGGAAAGTGAGCTCTGTATGCCTCCTCTTTCCATGAGAAGAAAGTATCTTGCATACAAATATAGTGCAAAATGCATTACATGGGCAAACTGTACTACTACTACATTATTATCTGAAATGAATTCTCTCCTCCATACTAGCTACTGGCAATATAAAAATAAACCTCTTCTTCCAGTCACGTATTCAGAAATAAAAAATTACGACATTTCATCCTCTTATCCTTTAGATATGTTTAAATTAGATATTTGGGTTACTTATATAGATGTAGAAAATGTTATATCATATAATTTGGAATGTCTTAAAACCTCTAAGAAAGAACACAATGTCACATCCCTTAAATTTGATATAGTTCAGGAATTAAATGAAAAATATAACACTTGGTTGAAAATTTTTACCGATGGATCAAAAGGTGCGAGGGGCCAGGGTGCTGCATTTTATTGTCCAAAATTAGGAAAATCAGCTATATTTAAAATTAATAATCAAATCTCTATTATGAGTTTGGAATTGACTGCGATCTTGGAAGCACTTAATTATATACAGAGCATTCATTATGAGAACGTTGTAATTTTTACAGATAGTAAGAGCTCCTTGCAGCATTTGGCTCGTTGCTCCTCTGGATTCAGAGGTACACCGATAGCCTATGCTGTCTTACAAACTTTGTATAATTTAAAAAAAAATGGAAAACCTTTAAAATTACAGTGGATTCCGGCTCATATTGGTATACGAGGGAATGAGGAGGCGGATCTTTTGGCTAATTTGGCAGTTTCTCAAGGAGAAGTAAAGTGTGTGAAATTATTTTATACGGAACTTTTGAGTACTTTTCGTTTCAAATGTTTCAATAGCTGGAGGAATAGTTTTGATCAAATTTCTAAAGATAAAGGTGTGTGGTATAAATCAATACAATCCCAGCCTTCACTCATAGTTTGGTTTAAGAATAAAAAAATATGCAGAAGTCGAATTATAATAGCGCTTAGACTACGATCAGGCCACTTTCCAACTAGAAGTTTTGCTCATCTCATGAAAAAAGTCACTTCACCAAATTGTTTAACTTGTGGTGTTTATGAGGATTTGCAACACTTGTTGTTGGAATGTGTGCTTTATAAAGATGAAATAGATTCTATTATCTCCAGGCTAAGCCTCAATCGTTTAGATATGGGCACAATGCAAACTGTATTGAGTAACCCGGCATCAGAACAAGCCTGTATGTTATATGATTTATTTATTCATAGAGACAATTGTTAATATACACATCATTTTTGTATCCTAGCATTTAAGTTTTTTTATTTTATTTTATTATTGTATTACCTAGCTTAAGGTTATGATGGGGCTGGCATGCCTAATCATGGTAAAAGTCCCTAAAAAATAAAGAGAAAAAAAAAAAAAAAAAAATGTTATAGGGTAGCAAACTAAGAAAAAAAAATAGGTACGACGCACAAAAATAGCCCGCATTATTTTTTTAACACATCAAAAACGTTCTGCCATTTCGAATACACAATTTCCGACAACCTTCCACCCTCCTCACATGACAATGATTTTTTTAAGCATACAATAAACGTAGATTTGGAAGCAACATGCATTTTATATGAGAATGTTCTCACTCTGCTGAGCATACAAAGTTTCTTCGCTCGATACTGGTACGCAAATTGAACTAAAAATGTAATTTTCATAACCGGGTGTGGTAAAATATCGAAATGACTTTTCAGCTATTTGGTTTCAAAATTACCAAAATGTATGCATATTATGCATATTATTATGGTTACTTCAATGTAAAAAAAAAGTATACAGGAAAAAAGCATTGGTTGCAATATAGGTTCTGAATGCAACAAGTTTTTATAATTAAAATTATATGGAGATTAAAAGAACTAGAACAAATAAAGACGAACTAGTTTTGCTGTGAACAAGAATAGCTTAGATCACAAAAATAATCATGAAACAATTATTAACAAATACTTTGAGACTAAGCTTCAATGCTAGTTTTAATTTCATATTTTAACCACATAAAAATTACTAAAAATTACTACTAATCAGATTTTTTTTCACCCATAAACTAACGATGTAAGTATGGGTATATTTTAAATAAGTATTAGGGATATTTCTTGGATTATCCATGACTTTATTTGGCTTTACCTTAATCCATAATGTACTTGCACAGCGCACTTGTCTCGACTTATACAAGGAAGGATTAGAACACATAATTTATGCATTCAAGTAATGTATTTCGTCAAAATGTCTTAAAAATATTTCCTCTTTCGTTAAATAAAAAGCTTCTTTATAAATTTTAAGATGTGTTATTTCGGCTCTCAAGTCAATTGAGCTTAAAACCATGAAAATATATATTATAAATAAAAAATAAATCGTATTTATTTATTGATTTATATCAAATAAGTTAGATTTCGGTAGCAGTAGACGTACCGAACATATAATATCCTTAAGACAATTAATATTGAAAACTGAAAAAATACGAATTTAAAAAATAGGACATTCTTTAAGAACTAATAGACGATATAAATACTTCAGCAGTATCTATTCGTATTTTTTCGAATTAGTTAATATACGTTAAGTTTCTTACTTATCTTATGAAATAAAAAATATGTAACTTCACAAAGCTTCTTTTAAAAACGAAAAGTATGTAAAATTTCAAACGCCGAGTAGCTACAATAATCTACATACTCTCTCCATAATCCAGTAAAGGTAGTGTGGAACGGTCGTGATACGATTGTGCAACGTCGCTGGGCAGACTACTAAGTGCTACAAATCCTTCGCCCGATGTCCCACACCCCCGGCAGTCGCCCATCGTTACTACTCACTTATACACTCGCGGCGGAAATAACAAATACGAATAAAATGTTGTAATGGCTGAGATTTCATTATTATTGGCAATATTGCTCGTAAATCGAGTCAGCCCGCTAACACGCGTAACCAGGTTATCTTCGGAGAGTGAAGTAAACGCATTACCAGAAGGTCGCTCCACAGTTTTTGCCTTGCAAATCCAACAAATCAGGTCGACGTCGGAAGCGACGCCCACGGCTTCCATCGGAAACAATCTAAATGTCATTGACGGCAGCAAACCAAATAAACCAGATGTACAGCGCGGAAATTTCCAAGCAATCTCCAAGATTTACACGTTCAACAACAGTAAAGATAAAAAATATGAAGGCGGGGAAGAAATTGTTGATCCAATTCCCTTAGCCGATGAAAACATTGGCGGTAATAACATAAATTTCAAACATCGTAAGGAAAATGAACGCGAAGCGAAAGCTATGCCTTTAGTGTGGGATAATTGTTTAGAGACGATGTTCCGGGAGAGTCAAGTGAACGTATTGAGAAATCAAGACATGGAGAACGTCCACAATGATTTACCACTTCAGAACAAAAAAATAAATGGAAGCTTTTGGAACAAAAGGAACGTTCGAGCGAAAAATGCTGAATCAATAAAAGTATGGTTAGATAAGTACAACGATTTGAAAAATAGTAAAACGGAGGAACGACGCCAGCAAAAACCTGATATTTTTGTTAAAAAAGGCTCCGAGAGTGAAACTTCTACTACAACTTCAGAGACATTTACGTCTGTGCCATCCTCGCCTTCTGTTCCAACGACAATTTCTTCTACTGCCTCTCCTTCTTCTACAACAGAAACGACGTCAACGCAGACCACAGTAAAAATAATACCGATTACGAGGGAAGTGTTCAAAGAACCAGTTGCACCAAACACGACTCAAAGCTACATAATAGAGAGTGATATAGTGACAAGTTACACAGAGGATTGGTTCGACCCAAAGGATAGGACTAAAATAAGATTTAACGGTCTTCCTCAAAGAGAAACCTATTTGATACCGACGTTGAAGCTTGAGGACGGATTTCACCCTTTCAGCTTTATGTCGCAATTTTTTTATTTGATATACCCATTCGATTTTCCAGTTGGTGAGTATTATTCAATTAGCTAAGATCATAAAAACTTGATTATTTAATACGTTAAAACATTGTGCAATGAGAGTTAAACGATCCATTTGATAATAATAAAGGTAGATAAAAACTGGATATCAAATACCTACTTTTTCTGTACTGCAATAAATTATACATTTATGTAGAATCAAATTTTAATGTTTAAATACCTAAGATGTTTTTGTGGTATGTATAGAAATGGATTCAATTTTCTTAGTTAATTCAATGAATTAATCAATTTGCATTTTAGATATCAGGAATAGGATACGTATTGACATAAAAAACAACCTCTACTGCAACTAAATTGCTGTACGTTTATTATCTTTGTCATTCTTTCTTACAACATAATATTTTTGAACGTATTACGTTATTGAGGCTACCGACAACAGTCGTTACTCGCTAATCTTGTTAGGTTTTCGGGATAATCTTATAAGGCTTTCATTCGCAAACATATAATTCACTTGTATGTATATCCACAAATTGTTACTTTGAAACTAAATAATTTCATTTACTTTTGTATCGTTTATTTACATTACAACTATTTTTCAATGAACTTAATAGATTATTGTAACGAATTTTGGAACTTTCTTTTTGGTTGGTCACAAGTTGCTGCTACTACTAGATTGATATAGTTGAATAACTGATAATTAGTAAAATATTAAGTAAAAAAATAGTTGATCCATTGGTGTTTTTAAAACCTTATCGGACAAATATTAGGTAATTAATAAAATCTGCTTCAGTATTTTATAACCTTTGTTGTGAGGATAACAATATTAAAAATGGGCAATATTGACAATATTTTATTTTGTATATATTCTTGCATCTATTTTAAATTATTTAAGTTGCACAAGCACTACAGTTTAAAGCATAATATAGGGCGAACATTGGAGCAACTTAAAAAAAATCGGTACCGTGTGTCGTAATTTATTTTTGCGTACCTATGCTGTTTATGGAATTAGTAATATTAGTTTTTCTTAAAGCCAGTAAAGCTAGTAAATATTTTCAAAAGCGACAAAATATTTATTTTATTATTTTGTACGTTTCAGGTCTCGTCAAAGACATAGTATGGGGCGAATTCACTTTTCCGTATTCATTTTTGCAGGTACGTATTAAGTCATAGAATTTTTATTACACGATACATTTTTAGGTTTCATCTTCCCGTTTCTCTCTGCTTTAACCTAAATCATATATATATACTACTAGGTTTACACACATTGTAATGCTCCTCCAATGTTAACCATTACTGTGAGATCAATGTCACTCACTTTCAGAATCTTCTACCTTTATTTATTTTTTCATTTAATTAGTGACATGAGACTTTCGATAGCGAAGTCGTCTAAAAAGCGGTTTAAATCTGTTGTGACCATCAAATCCGTTGCCAGCTTTTAAGATTGGCAAATTCTGTATCAGCCTATATACGTCCCACTGGAGATTACGGGCCTACTCTTCAATCGAGAGCACGATTGAGAGAGGATAGGCCATATAGTCCACCACGCCGGCGTAGTGCAGATTGTCGGACTTGACACACGATAGAAATTATTTCCTCACGATATTTTCCTTCACCGTTATAGATTGTGGTGATTGACACTCAATACACACATGACTTCGAAAATACAGAGGTGTGCCCTGGGATTTAAACCCGCAACCATGTGAACATGTTGACAGCCGCGTCAGGTTACCAACAGGCCAACACGCATTTTGGGCTAATTATATATGAAAAATAAAACATTCTCTTTTTATATTTTACACAGAAAATATAATAATTTAGTAATTACTGAGGCATAAATTGTAAGTATTTATACTTAAAATAATTCAATCACAGTTCTCTCATATAATTAATTAAACAAACAGCTCATCTTTAGGAACCTTTTCGAAGAACTGACCGAGTTCTGAATAAGCTATATCGACCATTTTATCGAAAATGGGCTTTCCGAATTCGTCTACGAGCTGTTTCCAGTTTTCATTCAGGAATTGCAACACTGTTTGACCTGGAACAAAGAAGAAAATATCTCACTTTAAGAGTCTATCGATAATAATAAGGTGTTAATATTATAATAACAGATTTTTTTACGTTTTTACCCTAAATATAAAAAAAAATTAACGCATACTTGGATTATAATTCGTGATTTCAAATTAGTGCACAATTACGTTTTCTAGTATATCTGAATACAATATAAATACTATTAACATTAAACTTTCAAGAAGACAATCTATACTAAAGAAATATTTAATTTACAATGCATGTCTCTGAGTTTGGCAGTTAAAGTTTATTGTATTCAAATGGAACTAGTTCGTTTCCTTTTGCATATCATCATATTTACTTACTCAACTCAGGATTTCCTTTAAATAAGTTAGTGAGAGCAAACGATACTCTGTCGTTAATTTTGTACTTGACGTCGTATTTTTCGACTTCGTGGTAGACAACGCCATCTCTCGTCACATCACGGAACTTAATCTTTGTAGAAATCGCCGCATTGCCTGGAATACATATTACATTAGGATATTGTTAACCTTCGTGATGCAGTTGACTACGAAACTTGCTAAATAAGAAGCTCCGGGTTCGATACCCACAGTGAGACAAATGTGTTGACCCACAAGTTGTTTCTAAACTACATGTTATGAGACCGAAAGGTCTCTCGTCCTTTCTGACCACCATCAACCGCGACACAACCTACAATTTTATGTTTCGTTTAAATAATAGGAATTACTATTTTTTATTATATTAAAACATAATGTTATAATGCAATAAAAAAGTAACATTGATACAAATTATAATAAAAATAATTGCTCCTTCAAATACCGTCTAGAATATTTAGATAACAAAATGTGTTAGTTCAAGGTAAACATCAATTTGAGTAAATTATACAATGAAATCAGTTGGTCAACTATTATACCTAAAAATACTTCTTAATATTCATTTCTTAAATAACTTTCCATTATATAAAATTCATAAAACCGGAAAATTTTATTAAAATTGTTAAGTCAGTATCATAATATATCCTTTAAATTTATTTTATTAGTCGTATTCGTTTGAAATATATTTCCATTTGAAATATATGTACAGCGCAAAAACATTAAGCGGAATAATATTACTTATATTGATAATAATAATGGCCGATTGTCATCCACAAATCAGATGTCGAAATAATTTGTAAAGTTTTTTTTTTTTTTTTTTTAACCTGGCACGGCATAGTGACTGCATTGCACCTGATGGTAAGTGCTAATGCCGTCCAGATAGAGTATCGAATGGTATCAAACGGTAGTCTCATACCATTCGATACAATCATGCCGGCCCGCTGAGATGCCTCTTCACGCTACGGCGGAAGGACCCAGGATTATAGGAAGGAGGGAACACGTGCGATGGCAAACCGTTCCACAGCTTGACTGTACGGCAGAAAAAACAATTAGAGAACCTTTTGGTTCGCGCCGAAATGGATTGAACAGTCAAGCTATGGCTCCGCAAGCCAGCACGCGTGGTTCTGTTAAGGAAAGGAGAGGAGGGGATTAAATTGAACAATTCCTCAGAGCATTCGCCATGATACAGACGGTAGAACACGCTTAGAGAGGCGACATCCCTCCGTAACTGTAGCGACTCTAAGTTGCCCGTAATGTCTGCATCATTCACAACGCGGATGGCCCGCCGCTGCAATCCATCCAAGGCATCGAGTAAGTACTGGGCGGATCCATCCCAGAGGTGCGAACAGTATTCCATACCCGGCCGAACCTGCGCTTTATACAAGCGGTAGAGTTGACCGGGCGCGAAAAACCGACGCACCTTGTTCAGGACCCCAACCCTGCGGGAAGTGGCAGATATTACGCCCTCGGTGTGATTCCTTGGATTAAGATCACAACGGATATCCACACCAAGGATACTCAGGTCATTCCGCATTGAGAGGGGAATACCCTGAAGAATGGGGAGGGGAGAGAACGGGGATTTTTTGCACGTGAACGCACACACCTGGGTTTTCCTGGCATTGAACTCAACCATATTCCTGGAGCCCCATGTAGAAATGAGATCCAAGGATCGATTGAGCTCAATGACAAGATCCTCGCGCCCACTCACAGTGTCGACCCGGCAACTTGGGGACCCATGGCAGTATCGCCCATGAACCGTGCTGTCATCTGCATAGCAATGAATGTTGCCAAGTGACAACATATCATTGATATGCAGAATAAACAGGGTGGGCGACAGCACCGAGCCCTGCGGAACTCCGGCATTTACCGACATGAGCGCCGAAGCGTGTCCGTCAACGACAACACGCATTCTACGCCCATGCAGAAAGCCAGAAATCCACGAACACAAGTTGCCGGGCAGACCGTATGCCGGAAGCTTGGATAGGAGACCACGGTGCCAGACCCTATCAAACGCCTTGGCTATGTCGAGGCTCACAGCAAGAGCCTCGCCACGCCGGTCTATCGCCTCACCCCAGCGATGCAGGACAAACGCCAGAAGATCACAAGTGGTAGATTAAGTTGGTAGAGATCAAGTGGTAGAGCTATGTGTATTTTTACTGGTGGTAGGTCTCTCACATTTAGAGGCCGCCTGGGTAGGTACCACCGCAATGTCTATTTCTCCCGCCAAACAGCAGTGTAAATGCATTGTTGTGTTCTGGTTTGAAGGACATTGCAGCCAGAGCAACTACTGGACACAAGTTGGGAGTACAATATACAGCACCTTAAAGTGCAAATAAAATACACTGATCCGTTTAACACCCTTAATTAAGAGTTTTATAGTTATTGTAACCATTTTAAACCATATTGTAGACCAGATCTACAAAATAATAAAATAATATCCCATAGAATCGAAAAAAATATATAATATTTGCTTTGTCCGCCCCGTGACCACGAAAACTGTAAAGTAATCAAAACGTCGGGAAGTAAAAAAATGTAAAATTTAAACCAAATCCGCGACAAAATCATTCAAAATTAGTTTTATTTCAAAACATATTTACTGTTACGCTTCGCACGATTAATGAAAGTGCCACATCCCCAATATTCAGACACAAGAGAGTATCCTTAAACTGAAAATTTTATTTTTAAAATGTTGTCTCACTTTTCGAACGATTATAGGTATAAAATACATACAATAAAATAAATAAATTCTACAAGTCCAACTCTTAATTAAATAATTCGTTCTAGATTGAATAGGCCCCACGAGCAAAAAAGCCGTAAAGTCTTTGAAACCTCAGCAAGTTGAAAAATGAAGATAAATACTAAATCCGGATTTAATATAATAGTATTCCAATATAAATAGGAAATCAAAGTAGTCCTTTAAGATAAAGTATTGCTATTTTAATCCGTCCTTAGCATTTCTAAAGGCGTTCACTTCCTTGCAAATTCTCAACATGTTAAACAACAATTAAACCATGTTTTAATTTTAAAAGGACATGAACTTGACAAACGAATTATAGATATACGATTTTTTTTTTAAAAGTATCACTCGTTTACTACCTACCTATGGTAAAAAACATTAATGAAACAAATAATGAATAAATTCACCCAATAGTCATATAGCCCTTTGTTCAAAAGTATAAGTTCTTAGTAGTTAGTAGTAGTTAGTTGATAGTCAATCACCCGCAGCGGGCTCTGCTACCGCTGCGGTAAACCGGGCCATAAAGCCCGAGAGTGCTCCGCGGACCCGCACTGCGCAATTTGCGCAGATGCCGGAAAACCCGCGGACCACCGGGTGGGCGGCAAAGCTTGCGTTGCCTCCTCGGTCCCGCACCGTTCTCAACGCGGTGTGGGAGCCGAGGTTGCGACGCGGCCGCAACCGTCCCCCCCTGAGGCGATGGAGATCGCCCATAAATAGATGGAACTTAATTTCCTCCAGGCGAACATCAACCACTGCGTCGGAGCGCAACAGTTGCTCGAACAGTCTCTGGCGCAGTGGTTGATCCACGTGGCTGTGGTCGCCGAGCCTTACTCTGTCCCTGCCCGCGACGACTGGGCAGGGGACCTTGATGGCTCGGTGGCCGTCATCACCCGGGGCGCCGCCGGCTCTCCGCCCTTGGAAAAAGTAGCGAAGGGTGCGGGATGCGTGGCGGTCCTGGTGGGAGGGGTGTGGGTAGTGGGAGTCTATTTCTCTCCCAACAGGTCCCAGGCGGAATTCGAGAGCTTCCTGGCGCGCCTGGGGGCCCTGGTGCAGCTTGACAGCCAGCCTCGCCCCGCGCTTGTAGCCGGCGACTTCAACGCCAAATCCTTGGCCTGGGGTTCGTCGGTGACCGATGCGCGGGGCGAGGCCCTGGAGGAATGGGCGATCTCCATCGGGTTGGTCGTCCTGAATCGGGGGTCGGAGAACACGTGCGTGCGGCACAACGGCGGTTCGGTGGTGGACGTGACGTTCGCCACCCCAGCCCTTGCCCGCCGTGTTCGGGACTGGAGGGTTTTGGTCGAGGAGGAGACGCTGTCCGATCATCTCTACATTCGGTTCAGCGTCTGATCCTCCCAGGTCTCCACCCGCCAGTCCGGTGGTGGTCCGACTGCCCGATTCACGGGCGGCCGACGTTGGGCTGCGAAGCGCCTCGATGTGGAGGCCGTGAAGGAGGCTGCCATTGTTCAGGCGTGGCTCCCCGTGCCGGATGGGCCGGTGCGGGTCGAGGAAGAGGCGGAATGGTTCGGGGTGGCGATGTCGCGAGTCTGCGACGCGGCCATGCCCCGGGTCACCCGCCTCCCAGCGAAGCGCCAGGTGTACTGGTGGTCGGCCGAGCTCACTGAGCTGCGTGCGTCCTGCCAGGTCGCGCGCCGCCGACTCGCCAGGCACCGTCGTCGTCGGACACGTAGACCCGGCGACGACGAGCAGGGGCGGCACCTTCTCGACCTCCATAGAGAGGCGAAGAGAGCGCTGCGGGTGGCCATCGCGCAAGCAAAGGCCGCGGCGAACGAGGAGTTCCGGAGGTCTCTGGACAGAGATCCATGGGGGCGTCCGTACTGTGTGGCGATGCGAAAATTCCGCCCATGGGCGCCCCCCTTGACCCAGAGTCTCCGGACCGAACTTTTAGAGGACGTCGTCGCGGCCTTGTTTCCGGCCACTGAGGAGTTCACTCCTCCACCGATGGCGCCACGTCCACCGGCGTCATCGTCGTTGGTTTCGGTAAGGGATATCCCGGAGGTTTCGCCGCAAGAGCTAGAGGCGGCAGTGCTTCGGCTGCGGAGCAAGAACTCGACCCCGGGGCTCGACGGGGTGCCCGGTCGTGTCTGGGTGCTGGCCGTCGAGTCGCTGGGTACGAGGCTCCGCAGCCTTTTCTCCGCGTGCCTTGAGCAGGGCATCTTCCCGTCGCGGTGGAAGACGGGCAGGCTTGTCCTGCTCCGCAAGGAGGGGCGACCCGCGGATTCGCCGTCGGCCTACCGGCCGATCGTGTTGCTCGACGAGGCGTGCAAGCTCTTCGAGCGCATAGTCCACGCGCGCCTCGTCGAGCATTTGGAGAGTACGGGCCCGGATTTGGCAGACTGCCAGTTCGGGTTCCGGCGGGGCCGGTCGACGGTCCACGCGATTCTGCGGGTGAAGGCACAAGCGGAGCGTGCGGTGTCCCGGGGTAGGGTCGTGGTGGCGGTGTCTCTCGACATCGCCAACGCGTTTAACACCATGCCCTGGGCCTGCATCGAAGAAGCACTGCGGTACCACGAGGTTCCGCCCTACCTTCGGCGTCTGGTGCACTCGTACCTGTCTGATAGGTACGTGGTGTATCCGGGCGCCGACGGGTGGCACCGCAGGGAAGTGACGTGCGGTGTTCCACAGGGCTCGGTTCTTGAGCCGCTCCTGTGGAACATCGGCTACGACTGGGTGCTACGTGGTACCAACCTTCGGGGCGTCGCTGTCGTCTGCTACGCGGACGACACACTGGTGACAGCGACGGCCAGGACATTCCAGAGGTCCGCCCTGCTCGCCTCGTTCGGTACTGGACTGGTGGTGGGCAGGATTCGGCGACTGGGCCTCACGGTGGCCCTCAACAAGACCGAGGCCGTGTGTTTCCACGGTCCTCGGTGTGGGCCACCGCCAGGGGCCCACATCACGGTGGAAAGCGTGCGGATTCCCGTCGGCTCGAGGATGAAGTACCTCGGTCTCGTTCTCGACAGTCGATGGGATTTCCTTGCGCATTTTGAGGAGTTGTCGCCGAAGCTGGTGAGGGCGGCGGGCGCACTGGGGCGCCTGTTGCCCAACACTGATGGTCCTGGAATCCCTTGCCGAAACCTTTATGCTGGAGTCGTGCGGTCCATGGCCCTCTACGGGTGTCCCGTTTGGGCCGAGTCCCTGGGCGATCGTTGCGTCCGCCTGCTGCATCGTCCGCAGCGCATGGTGGCGCAGCGAATAATCAGGGGCTACCGCACGGTCTCGCACGAGGCGGCCTGCGTATTGGCGGGAACTCTGCCCTGGGTGCTGGACGCGAGGACCCTCTCGTCGGCTTTCTTCCGGCGAGAGGAGGCGTCCGGGCGTGGGCAGAGGTTGGTCCCCCGTGAGGTCGAGGCCATGTTGGCCTCCCTCCGCAGGACCGCCGTGGAGGAGTGGCGTTCCAGGCTGGAGAACCCTAGTGCTGGTACGAGGACCGTCGCGGCAGTGCGACCTGTCCTCGAGCAGTGGCTGGACAGGCGTCACGGTGCGCCGACATACCGGCTGACGCAGGTGCTCACCGGGCACGGCTGCTTCGGTGCGTACCTGTGTCGCATAGCCGGAGCCGAGGAGTCCGCCGTGTGCCACCATTGTGGCAACTGCCGTGAGGACACGGCCCAGCACACGCTGGAAGAGTGCCCAGCCTGGGACGAGGAGCGCAGCGCTCTCGTCGCGGTCGTGGGAAGCGACCTTTCGCTGCCGGCCGTGGTCGCCGCCATGGTCGGCAGCCGGAGTTCGTGGCGAGCCATGCTCTCCTTCTGCGAACGTGTCATGTCGCAGAAGGAGAGCGCCGAGCGGGATCGGGAGCAGACCGATCCCGATCGTCGCCACAGGAGACGTAGGAGGCGCCGGGACGCCAACTAACCCGGCGCCGCAGAGGCCACGCGGGGCCGCGCTCCCTACCGTGGCGGCCCCCGAGACGTGACGCAACACGCGTCTGTTGCCGCGTCGCTTAGCGGCGGTGCACAAAGAGGCGGTCCTGGCGCGTCTGTTAAACGGTATCCCGGGGCCGTCTCTCAAGTGCACCAATGGTGGCCGACGCGGGGTTTTTAGTCGGTATTTCGGCGCATAGGTTTATGGTAGGGACCCGACCCAGCGGCCGCCCGTCCACATCCACGGGCGGCACAACATCTCGCTGGGCTCGGAAGGCGCCGGTGAGTCCGACACACCCTCGCCCCTTGGGGGGTGGGATGGTCCGTAAAGGGATTTTCCCCGCGAGAAAAAAAAAAAAAAAAAAAAAAAAAGTCAATCACCACGCACTTTAACGGTGAAGGAAAACATCGTGAGGAAACCTGCATACCGTAGCGATTTTAAAGAATTTCTACGGTATGTAAGTCCGCCAACCCGCACTGGGCCAGCGTGGTGGACTATATGGCCTAACCACTCTCAATCGATTCTCTCGATTGTAGAGTAGGCCCGTGCCCTGCAGTGGGACGTATATGGGCTGATATAGATAGATAAGTTCTTAAGCTCCCTTTTTGGTACCTCGGGATTGTAATAGGTCTAGTATTGCTTCACACATCGCATTTGCAACTATTCTGTAGCCTTACAGTACCTATAAAGTTACGTAATCAGCTTATTTGCTATCGAGTGCAAGGCTCTGGCCTTCTTATGAATAGGGATTTCGTTCTATGTGACTTTAAGGACGGATTTTTCATAGTAGTGAGTGAATATGTGAAAATGATGAAGGCTGGTAAATTTAAAAAACTGCACGAAATTATAAATAACACGGAACAGTCACATACATAATCCGGACACCACACTTACATCGAATCATGTGTCGTCTGTATCAGACACTACGAAAGACTTGCCACACAATACCCAGACCCGGAACAAATGTTTTAATAAATATCATTTCATCCAACTACAAGCCATATCAACCCATTGCAAGGCCTTCTATCTTATGTATAGTCCAGTCAGTATTTTTATCTGGTAATGGTAAAATTTGGGCGTTAAGTAGTTAAGCACAAATATTTTTGATACATCTGTGAAAATAGTTCCCCGTAATTTCTGAGGCCCGCGACACAAACGTATACTATTAACATGGAGTACCTAATGACTATATGTGCGAGTGGTCCGTTAATTATTTTTTATCAGTATTTTTTTAATTAGAAATTTCATAATTAAATTGTAAAAAATAACACTTACCAATTCTTATTTTCGCATCTCCATCCCCGTTGATTGTGACAATTAAAATTTGTCCCTTGGCCTTGTATTTTCCTTTGATGGTAATGTTGCAGTGGAAATCGATGAGTGCTTCATTGTTTTCGTACCTAGAAACGAATATTTAGAATTAATTTAGCATACGTATTACAAACTTATAACTTATATACACGATAAAGTGGCTGTACCGCACCTGATAGCAGATACAATATCGTTCAGGAAGAGTGCGAACAGACTATCATCTCTTGCCAGCCGACATGATTATATCAGCCTTCTTAACTACTTTTTAACGATGCAGCGTAAGGAACCGAGATTTTTTTTTTAATTACACCCAACAGTCACACACACTATGATCGGATCTTGTGTCGTGGGTATCAGAAACCACGAGAGACTTTTCGGTCTCGCAAATACCCAGATCCGGAAAAAATAAATGTGGATCACACAAACTTTAGAGGTATTTTTTCCACCAAGTTAGCAAAATGGAGGTTACTAAACAACACACGGGTAACTTCAACATCCTTTTAAGGAACTATCAGACTTATTTAAAAGGTTGTCAATCGTTAAGACCTCAAGAGGGTATCTCAAGACCGCGACCGAAAACGAAGCCAGGTGGTAAGTATTATTAGTGACTTCAAACACAATGCAAACAAAAAATTTCGCAATAAAAATTGTCATCTTTTTTTTTGAATTTTTTCTGATCATCGTATTCGGGTGATAAATACATAATTTTACTAAAATAATAATGCACACCTGTTTATTTTTAAAATCGCAATAGTACACAAAGTCTTAAATTACTATTTTCGCAAAAACTAGTTATTTACAACCCAAACACGATGATGTTTACAACATTGCAGAAAAAAGCAGTCGCTTTTTTTTTGCGAAATTTTTCATTGCATTGTGTCTGTTACCACTAAAACTACCACCTGGCTTCGTTTTCGGTCGCAGTCTTGATATATCCGGTATATTATTTAATAGTGGCTTTGAAAGTTTAAAAATTCCACTTTCAATTAGGTGTAATAAATAAATTTAATGTAAATACATAAGGAAGATCTAGTTAACAAAATTGATTGATTTAAAACCAACGCAAATATTTTAATATGTTGCTTTTTATGGAAAATATCACGTGGATCGATTCTGAATTAAGAATACAATCAATTTACCATTATAAATGTGCATTTCAGTGATTTTCTCGTACCAGCGTAAGAAATATGAACGCATACATTTAATAATATGTTACTGTTTTTTTTTTATATTTAAAACAAGGCACGGCATTATTGAAATAATATTGTAATTTGGTCGACAACATAACTTCGAAGGCTAGCTTGTCAAATCAGTAATCACCAAAATCAGTGTCACTTATATAAGAATTCGGCAGGTTCAGAATAATTATTTTGTATCTTGTTACAAACTTGTGTTTTAGCTCGAATTGATTGTGCACTGAATTTACCGACATCCTCAGTGTCAATGATAACATATTCATTAGATATAAATTGTTGTTTATTATTATGTATGGCCCGTCAGACATAATCCGGGCCTTAGAAAACACCACTGAATTTAATCAAATATTATTAAATCAAATAATAAATTACGTTACATAACATACCACAAAATAATATTATTATTTATCTTACAGTCACTGTGTATTTCATACTTTATGAGATTATAAAGACAACCATGTTTTGTAAATTAAACGAGTTAAATAATCAATATTTTTTTCTTTTATTTAATATGTAAATCAAAGTTTAACCAATCACTTTGTGCCTTGTATGAGGACAAATCAAGAAGGACATTACTCATAAGAATATAATGTTGAATAATTACTACCAACGTGGCGAGTTTACATCAATGTATTAACTTAGAAATACAACCAACTGTGCATTTGTAATCAAATACTTTTTTTTATCTATACATATAATAAATTGAAACCGATCGATGTCTGTACATGGAAGATATATGAGAATAACTAATATGAGGGGTCTATATTAACGTAATAGAATCCAAAACAATGATTTTTAAAATTTTTGTCTGTTTGTCGGTTTGTCTGTGCGGTTGTGCGGATGAACTCAGAAACGGCGTAACGGATTTCGATAAAATTTGGTATGGAGTTAGCTGACACGCTGGATTAATACTTAGGATACTTTTTATCCCGAAAAAAAAGTGTTCCTGGGGGATGAGGAAGAAATTCCGATCTATTTGTTACTTTTTTACTGAAATGGCCGGGATAGGACTGGATTACATGCCTTGAGTGAAAATGAGACGGGACGGGCGCGGTATAACGGGACGGGATCGGAAATTCCAAATAAAGTTAATTTCAAATAAATATAATTACGCAGACTAAGTTTGCGGGCAGAAGCTAGTTGATAATACCTATATGTACAAAAACAATATGTATGTTAAACATTTTGTATTGATGCACGAATTTAACAACAAGTTATTATATACCTAACAATCAAAAATATACACGACATAGTTATTAGTTCAAAATAAAAGCAATTTATACAAGAAAATAATATGTGATTGAAAACAATGCAACTGAAATTAAACTTATTTACAAATATACTAAAGAAAAACAAAATATTTTTTACTACTTTCCTGCTTAGCTTCCGCCATATTTTAAAAGCAAATAATATAAAGCTGTGAACTATAAAACGCTAAGGAAAGAGTTCCTCGGTTCACATATTGTTTTGTGTAAAAATAGTTCATTGTTGCTATTAATTTTAGTTATTAAAAAAACTATATGATAAGCTCAATTTCGGAATGTATGAATAAAATTGTCTTACAAATGTCAGATATTACTCGTAGTTACATTGTTTGAAATACCATTCTCGGACTATACATTTTCCATTGCTACTTATCAACATAAAATGCAATCGGAATTAATGAGTGATCAGCGCAGGAAACTACAAGTTCCGTTCCTCCGCCGGAAGGAAGGAAATCACTCGGATGAATATTCCAATTGCACAACCTTTACCCATAGCTTTGACTTTGAAAATATCAAATGCAATATCAATTCAATCCATTTTTTTTTTTTAATTATGTCCCTGTCGCAATTGCATTCTCAAATACGTCTCAAATGTCTGGTGATGACATTGTCAATGTCAAAATTATGGGCAGTTAGTTTGTGCGATTGGGCCTGAGTTTTATAGAAATATTTCTGACTGATATATTTGTGTTCGTAAAAGCAACTTCTATACATAATACTACGAGTATAATGGGGTAATATTAGTTAAGCACAAAAACCGTAGTTTTCCATTTGGGTTTTAATTTTCCTCCATAGTTGATCGCGAGGGACACTTAACTTAGATAATTAACACATCAAAATATACTTACGTCACTGAATCCACGATGCATTTTCTGAATCCGTGGACCGTTCCATTGAAGAGTTCCACCTTAAACCCTCCGGGTAGGTCCACTGCAACATAGTCCTGGCGCAATGGGTCCAGCACACTTATTCCTAAGGAGGGAACCCCTTTCACGAACAAAGGTATGGTCTCTTGGACTGTTTTCTTAAGACACTCAGGAGTCTGGCCTGGGCATGGCTTGATGTAGTCCGCTGCAGCAATTTTTTTTATTACAATCTCATAATAATTAACTGCTCAAATAGAAGGAAAATAGACACGAATTTAAATTTTAGTAAATATTTTTAGTCAGGTGCAATCCGGAATATTATAATTAATGTAATAAAATTAATGGAGTAAATGAATATTATTGAATAAAAAACGTGCTTGTTTTTTAGTGTTAACATTCTAATTAGGAATATAAAGGAGGCTATTTTTGAACGGACTATCGTTTTTAAATAAGATACATTTAATATTATTATTTTAAATTCACTCATGATTCAAGATAGAAGAAAATGCATTTTTATATCATTACAGTCAGACAGATCAGTCATTAAAAAAAGCGTAGGAATTTTGAAAACATACAATTCATTTTAGAAATATTGTCCTTCCGATATTCTTTTAAAATTATTGACTAATGAGAACATAACAAAACTTTTTGATTTGTCATATGAATGAATTCAAAATACGACACCAACGCCATGATAATAATAAAGTATTATTATATGAATTAACTATTATGAACTAACTAAAATAATAAACTTCAAACTGAATTTAATTCTAAACAAAAAAGGCAATACTGATATTTAGAAATAAAAAATAAAATACACTCACGTGCCACTCTACCCTCAATCCCATTAGTATAAAATACTACAACTAAACCTAACAACAAAAATATCTTAGCCATATTTATTAAAAATATTTTTCCGAAATATAAATATATTTAATAATAAAAGTCCACACTATACTCTCGCACTCTTTTTATACACTGAGTGAGAACCGGATAATCGTGCCAAATTAAATAGCCTCTCGTCCAGACTATTTACATTTATTTTACATACATATTCATGAACCGGACTATAATAAGTATACTCATACATTATTTTATTAGGTATTTAAAAACAATGCGGAATCTACAAATAAATATACAATGTATTTAATAAGAAAATTATTTTATTATATTATGCAGGAAATCTGCATTTGGAAGCTTCTTTGTTGAAAATAATTGAGCATCATTAGTATACATAACTATAGTATTTTAAAAGAGTATTATTAATGTAACAATATTTTTTTAATTCATATGTCACATTTTAAGTTTTCTTTGTATATTTAAATATTTTCATTTCAATATTTAGTAATCCATAAAAGTGTGCTATCACAACTATAAAGCCTGTAAATTGTCACTATTGGATACAATATTGTGTAAGATAATTAGGGTATTTTTTAACTTAAGCTCCATTTACACGGGGAGACTTTCTCGCCTCGAAGATACGATTTTCGAAAGGATATAAAAAAAATGCTACGTGTAATCGTTGTCGGAACACGATAATCTTATGGAAGTTATGTCATGCGATAATAGCATACGATTCTCGCCGCAAGAAAGAATGTACCCTGTAAATGGCACTTAAGTCTTTGGTAGATATCAATATTATACCTACTTACCAACTCATGACCCATTCGGAATTAATTAAACTTATTGCGACACACTGTGCAAAAAATAAAACGTATGAAAGCCCTCATAGTATAGATATGCGTATAGATTAGCAAACGTCATACACGAGGCATATAACCGACGTGTTCAATGAAGATTGAGAGGTGGTGTAATTGTGGATTCGGTTTCTAGTAGCCTGGCACTGTTAGTGTATGGGTGAGAAATAACCGTTTATTTCCCGTTGATACTCTCTATCTATAATTTGGATACTGCACTCAGAGCCAGGTGCAGAACAGTCACTATGCTAGCCAAGTAAATCCACAGCTGAAAACAAACTTCCCCCAAACACTCTGTTGTTTTCTGGAAAATCGTCCAAGGTGATTGGACGAAAAGGAGTGGAATCCATCTATTCCCTACGATCTTTTTAATCAAAATTTATTTACGGGGCTTTTAGACAAAAGATTCTGACCAGCTCCATTATATCCTAATTTACATTGTGAATCATTAAAACTAGACCTTGACTGCTATCTTATATATCCTACCTATCCTATTTAGATCTTTAATAACATAAAACAGCATTATTATCACATAAGCTTCATGGTGCCAATAAATTATTTTCCAGAAAACAACAGAGTGTCTTCCTAATAATGGAACATTATAGATCACCTACAATTTTTATATTTTAGTCTAGTTTGTGTCGCCAGTGTCCACGGAGAACGGCATTGACATTTTAAAAGAATCGCTTCCTGAAACTCAATAACGCTTTGTCGGATTTAGTCTCCGAAGTTATAGTGCTAAAGTACACCTAAATATACTTTATTAAAATGTTTTTAACCTTTTATAATAGCGGAGGAAAAACATACTCACGATTTTATCCACTTAGGCGTTGCCAGAAGTCCAACTTATGTCATCTACAGTTCCATAATTATCTATATTTCGATAATTTTCTTTTCGTCTATATAGGATAAGAGCTAGCCTTTCATATGCCGGGCCCAAATGGCATTCAGGGTAACACACAATAAATTTTTCAAAAGAAAATATTCACAAAAAGTAAACCATCGGACATAATTATCGAGCACAATGTCTTGACTACGCTATCACGTGTTTGAACTCTACCACAATGCGTACAATTTATAGGAGAAGCTAAAAATAAGGCATATGTGATTCAAATCAAACCACGGGGACTATTGTGACCTATTGATTTGTATCAGCCGTTCTCCTCGATTCTTCTTCAAGGCAACCTAGCGGTTCTTGTTATTGTTACGATTTTATCTATTTCGGTAATGATTTTTGTATTAGCTAGCGTACTTCTTTCTGTTAACATTACATTATTAAACTTTTATCGTTTTACTGTCTTTCTAAATGTATGAAAATCGTGTGATGGACACATATTTGTATAGGAGCTGCGTATCGGGGAACCCAAGTGTCCATCATATTTTTATACCTACGATCCAAATCTCGTATTTTGTTGTTGGTCGAAACTATAATGTGTGTACTGTGTAGGTTGAGTGTTAGTTTGTTGGCTGTATTTTATGTTTCTTAAAAAACCTTACGGGAGATTTGTCGATGTTGTAGTCCTATGAAGGACTATTATTTTATTTAAATGGGCACTAGTTAGGCTCATGTTTGCCCATTCAATAAAAAATGAAGAAACCAGATATTACGTAGTAAGGCTACATAGAAAAGATATTTTTTGCAACGCATAAAAAAATATTTTAAAGTGGTAACCTACGATTATCTGAGGTTACTCTGTTTGGATTGCACTGCATTTACCATCAGGTTATTTGTACTATCATGCAAGTATGAAAATAATAAAAAGCAACATGATGAAGTTAGGTGTAAACTGACTGAACTGAAACTTATAATTATGTTCAAAGTAGTGTCAGGTACAAATTTTTACTACAGGCTGATAATGAAAAGTAAATCCAAAGTCATTATGCCCGAACCCAGGATTCGAACTCGAGAACTCAGGGCTGTGACCGTAGCGTAGTACAACTGCGGACACAAGCAGTCAAAAATATATACGTATACATTAAATATGACAAAGTAAATAAAATAAACCGATACCCACGTGTATATATGCTGGTCCCATTCAAAAGTTTCAATGTCATGAGATTTGAACAATATTATTATTATCATATTCCACTACAATTTTAGATATACCCGGATCAATGAATAATAAAAATCACTTTAGTAAGTAGTGTTCAATTTAGAAATCAGGTTTGTTGCGACTTTCATGTCGTGTTTTTTTCTTTTTACAGGCAATCAAGGTGGAATCTACGTTTCTTGCTTTTATTATTGTATTCGCTTGTATTGCACTTGTGATACCATCGTACCTTCTTATATTGGGAATTCTATCATTATTCTCAAGATCGACAGCGAATGATGAACTGGAAACTGGAGCCTTGTTCCCTGACGTGGAAGAATCAGATTGCAATAACAGGGCTATTGTTGTCGTTACCTTGTTAATTGTTCTGCTCTCCTGGTAAGCTCGTTTTGTTTTTTTTTGTTTATTTGTCATTATTTAAGGAAATCAGAATCATAATGTTATCGTTGTTGCTTTATTTTAATCTGGATAGTGTATTTATTAGGTGAATGTAAACATGATTACAACAAGCAGTCAGATAACGTATGTGTTTTTTGTAATAAGAGTAAGCTGGTAAATTTGCTGTTCGTAATAAAAAAATATTCTTTTATGCTCACTGATTACCTTGATATTTGTGACCGTGCCGCTTGGCAATGTTCATATGTAATTAAAATATAAACACGACAGTAATTACTTCCTACACACATTGTGATGTGATTTCCATTATTTAACACGTTAAGTGCGAAGCGAGGCCTAAATCACCCCTGATGCAACTTCCCTGTGGTGCGGCAAGCAAAAAAGTGAATTTCTCTGTCGTGCGAATGGCATAGCTTTGGTTTGGTCCAGTGTAGGAAAGAGATAAATATATATTTGAGATCACTAAATGGTTCCGGACTCGGTGGTGTACCTACCTTGGTACCGGATGTCTTAGGCCTCGTGCCGCACTGAATTAATATAATTTTAATGCAGTGCGGAACGAGGCTAAAACGTCCCATATCCCCCCTGACCTCGTACCGCACTCAACGCGAGCTTCCCGCGACCAGTGTTGTGCATCACGTCGATACTGATTTTTAATGTTAATTCAAGTTCTAATAATTGTATTTTTAAAGCCCGAGGCAGAATAAATAGGACAGTTTCTTTTCTACTTCTGGTTGCCTTTTTTTACTATTTTGTGAACCGCATTAAGATTTTCATAGACAAATAGAAAGATAAACCTTATGCATAAACCGTAATCCATTATTTTCCAATAATAAGTCTGTAATAGGTGCCTCTTAATGGTATAGAATGGAACGCTTCGTGCGCGAGTCCGACTCGCACTTGGCCGGTTTTTTTTTCTTTATGGCGCCTTCAAGCACAATTTAGATTATTTAAAAAAAAATGTATCCTTTGATAGCTTTGTGTTGTTTTGCCAGGTTTTGCCCTTAAAACGATCTAATGAGATATAATTGATCAAAATCGGTCAAGTCGTTGCGTAGTTAAGACAGTTTAAAAACGTCGATATTATTTTTCCCATCACTAATCGCAGCGAAAATTTGCCCTATTTCAGTGCGTTACGAGGTGCATAAGATCCCATATTTTGTTTTGCTAATAATTCCTAAACTAGCCATTAGATCCCGGGGCGACGGTGGATTAGGGTTCATCAATTCACTGTCTATATCAATAAGGACCAAAATTCTCATTTATCTTTGATTTCGCGCCAGAAAATGGATTTTAGTCTGTAAAAGGAGGTGGGGTCTAATAGACCGCGTGTCGCCCTAACGTCTGGTCACGGTACGGGCCGATTATACCTCGTGCCGCAGGAACGGAAAGTATGCAAAAATTGGTGCCGCAGCTAACGTGTTAAACTAAATCCACGAATATATTACAATATACTACTTTTATTTCATCAAACCTATTCTATGTTGGGTCAGCAGAAATTGTATATTTTAGATTATCCTCGAAACGAATTAGTTAACGAGAGGCTGAATAATCAGATTTTTATACATTCGAAAGGTTTCTAAACCTGCCAACAGAATCCACAAACAATCAACTAAGCAGGGGGTATCCAAGACAGACAATAGTCTTCTGGAAACCTAGTAGGCAACAGGCCAAATAAAATTGTATTGTTTTCAGTGTCCTCATATCGGGCATGGAAGTGAGCAACGAGCAAGCACACATAGCGGCGTCAGAAGGGCGGAATGTGGTCAGCTGTGCGTGTGCAGATATTGCTGCATGGCTCGCGTCGGCTGCTCGGGAACTGCATCACAGTCTTGTACCGCCAGTCGATTTGGTTTTGCACGCATATCAGGAGGATTTGAAAAGTAAGCCATTGAGGATACATTATTATAAATCATCCTTCGAATTGACATTAATAATTTAAAGATGTCTTGCTGTCTATGTTATCGTATCCTAAAGGCTTTTGTAGAACCTTAGGCAGCTTTCATGTTAAATTGCGTTAAGACTGAAATTCACTTTGCTATTAAAACAATGAACTGAACGAAGGGGAGAGAGAGCTGAATTGCGAAACAGGGTATATACCTACGCATAAGTTGCCTAATGAATAGCATAAACGGATTAGCACAAGTAAAGAATTGGAACAGTGTAGAGTGAGGTTTCGCCTCTTCGTACATCGCATTCAGTTACGTTCTATAAAATCTAAACGACAACTTAAAGGTGGGTACCGACCGGTGTTACTGGACGTAATGTAACATGTAACAAAGCGAGATTTCATGTACTCAGTGCTGTAAAACGAGCAATAACACAGACCATCAAGCTGCTGGTTGCTCTTATCGAGTGCACCGCCCGCTGTCAGTTTTTTGAAGAAGCCCATTGACTCTTACGAAGTCCAGTCAGCATGCGGTGATTGTACATTAAGGCCTGTAACACCGATTAATGCTCACGTTTAAGCATCATATTTAATGCCATGGCTTGAAGTTAAACGTTGTAACTCCATATACTAGGCCTTACTGCTACGCGACGCGTTCGCGTACATGTTCGGCGTGAAGCATATATTTCCTTTTACATTGCCACTATTTTTATTGCCCTAATATTATTACGTTTGTGACTCATTTGTTTAATACTAACGGTCTGCGGCGACCTTGATATCTTTATTTGTCATGTTTCCAGAAATAGAGGCCAAATGAGTATTTTTTCTACTTTTTAGCATTTAAAAGTAAGGTAAGGGGTCAAGGGACCAAGTATACCTAATTATTAGAAGGTCAATACGGATTTGTTATTCATAACTTTGATTTTTTATTATCAACATAACAAGTTACTTCATCCGCTATCATACATTTTTTATTATGACTGTTAATGATAATGTAAATAGATAATCCTTTATGTGTTACGGCTGGATACGAGTTTGGACCTCATTATATGAGAAGGACAACAATGTACTAATGGACCGTGTTTATGAAAGAACTGATTTAGTTAGAGGGCTTTTAACATATCGACTACCACTACCATCCGAACAACAAACCAATTGAGATTGTGCTATTACAATTCATTATTTCTATGTGTATATTTTTTTTGTATTAACAAAAATGGATACCATACAATGGAAGATAACTGTGACATAACATTCTTGAAATATTGTCGGATTGACCTATTGTAGGTAAGCGGCTTATGATGTCCATGTGTATATATGTCACCGTAAAATTGTAAATACCGTTACATTACAATCTATCTCGCGAGATTGTGAACTGTCGAAAGATTGTGAACCATAACATACTGCTCACAATTTAACGCATTATTTTTCAGTAGATTGTAATCTATCGAAGTGAAACTGTTAAATCACAATCTTAAAATTGTCAAATTGTAAAATCTAGGTGTATTATGAGTGAAGTACCGCAGTGAGTTACCGCATAGAAACAATCGTTAGGTTAGGTTAGGTTAGTTTATTTCCATTTTAAATATAAACTAACCTGACCAAACCTAACGATTGTTTCTTTGCGGTAACTCACTGCGGTACTTCATTCATAATACACCCAGATTCATTATATTAATCTACGTTAAATTGTAAGCAGTATGTTACGGTTCACAATTTTCGACAGTTCACAATCTCGCGAGATAGATTACAATCTAACGACATTTACAATTTTACGGTGACATATATATATTTTAGTACATTTTACATTTTAATATAAATGCAACAATCCAGCCAAGATTACTGAAAAAAAATATAAGTCAGAAAGTAGTACAAAATAATTAATAATATGAAAAAATTAAAAACATTGTAATAAATGGCAAATTATCAAAATAATTCGTTTTGTTTGCTTTAAATGGTTGGCCATGCTTTGCTTAATACCCAATAGACTTTAATTTACATAATTTAAAACTGGTGGAACACAACTGAGATATCGGTAATAACATAATACTCTCGCAAACATATCTATACATATAATAAATTTGACAGTTCGATGTCTGTACACGGAAGATATTATATGAGGAAAACTAATATAGGGGTTTGTATTAACGTAATAGAACCCAAAACAATTATTTTACAATTTTTGTATGTTTGTTTGTCTGTGCGGTTGTGCGCGATGAACTCAGAAGACGGATTTCGATGAAATTTGGTATGGAGGTAGCTGACACCCTGGATTAACACGTGGGCTAATTTTATCCTGAAAAAAATATGTTCCCTTGGGATGATGAAGGAATTCCGATATAATTGTTACTTTTTAATACTCAAAGCGATATGATAGGACTGGATTACATGCCTTGAGTGAGAATGAAACGGGACGGGCGGGATATAATGGGACGAGAAGACACGGGATGGGAAATTCTAAATAAAGTTAACCACGCAGACGAAGTTTGCGGGCAGAAGCTAGTTCACAAAACGTTATAGTTATACATAGTTATCGATACAACATAGTAGGTATGTACTTCGTTATTTGCGATTGACGCACATATTTATAAATATCTTCGACGCGCTTATATGAAGAGCTGTTGACAAAATAAAAATATTCCCGAAGCTAGAATAAAACCGGCTTTTGCATATGAAACTCATGTGTTTTTCAACGTAAGATTGGCGATTGACTTGCAACGACTCGAAACACGATCGTTGCGAAAGCTACATAGAATTTTCCGCCCACATACCCAAGACTAAAACTTTTGTCAGCCAGAATCAACAGTGGCACGCAGATCGTCGGCACCGGGTACTAAAACTTTGCGAGTCTCTTAGGGTCACTAGCTTGACTTTAACTAAAAATAAAAAAAATGAAGTGCAATTTAAACCATGACTATTCCCTACTACGAGTAACTTCGTTTTATCATCTTCTTCTTATTGCTATGATTGGCGAGACGAGCATGCCATTCGCCTGATGGTTAGCGACATGACTGCTCATGGATTATGGCATAAGAAAACAACACCATTACAAAGCAATGCTTGGAATTCCACTGCGTTCGCCATCCTGAGACATAAAATGCTAAGTCTCATTATGTCCAGTAGTTATTCTGGCTACAATGCCCTTAAAAGGAACACAACAGTGCATTTACACTGCTGTTTGGCGAAAGAAATAGACATTGCAGTGGTACCTACTCAGGCGGCCTCACACATATGAGAATATCACCAATGAATCTTATCTTTGGTTTAATTGTAAGATTCTCTTATAACCCAAAATAGCTGCTGCCATCCCCAAGAATTATAGCTAATCGTGTCTCACGCAAATGAAATGTGGTTGGGGGTCCGCAGGTGTATAGTTTTTTTTTTCTACGTCATGAAACAAGAGTAACGAAAAACAGAAGATGAATCGAGTGTCTGTACGAGGTAATAGCTTTATCTCAAAGAGAAGCGTTAAAACTTAACCATCTTCCTAATTTTTTATTTTCTTACCCATCAGGTCCCAACGCTGCACAACACTTAAGTATAATGAGTGTTTTTAGATAGGCTATAACCATTCCTCATCATGTTGGTCACTTGGTTGATTTAAATATCTATTTCATATATACTCTAGTTGGCTAAATCCGAAAGTCATGGAAATTTCGATAATCACTAAATTGTTGTCACGGATTCTTTTAAAAGAATCTGAGTCAACTGAAGAGGGTGAGTGAATCGGCATGGGGGCTAGATGTATATTGTTCGAGCAAAATATACTACTGTATATTAGGAGAGTTTAGTGATTAACGGAATTCTCCGACATTCGGAATAACATACAAGTACAAGATAAGAAATATCCAGTAACAATGTCAAAATCAGATCAACCTTTTAGCATTCGCAACGAACAGCCACAATAATTAGATGTCACAAACCAATCGCCACATCGACGGTACTAACGAGCCGGCCGGAAAAATTCAACGATACCTTTCTGTTATAACGCGAAGGACACGAGATGTTTCCTGGGTTATGCCTACGTACTGTACATACAGCTTAGTTATTTTCCTGTACAACGGTCTACAAATGTTTGAATTACCTGTTAGATAAGTATATGGTACGGTATGGCGGTTTTACAGGTATGTATGTTGTCAAGTCAGGTTTTATCGGTGTAGGTAGAATTGGGACATTTAACACTGGGTAGAGCATTTTTTGTAATATCACATTTTATCTCTCTATCTTTAAGTCTCAAAACTTACTCTCCACTGCTCTAAATACTTATAAACCATCGATATAACTGCGAAGTAGTTGCTACAATTATAACAGCTACCAATTACGCAGTTAATTAAAAATATTTCAATATATCACGCGCCGGCGATTCAATTTGCGATAAATAAATGGGAGTTTATTTGTTTTTGGAAGCCTCTGTTGAACAATAAGACGGACTTTTTATTGCAGTTTATTCACGATGATATTCATTTATTATCGCGATTTATGAGTATTTTTATTTGCAGATGTTGAAATGCTTCTCGCCGAACCAATACAACAGGCCATCGCTTCTGAGAGTGGGATCGATTTGGTATTTGACTCCTTAACTGACATTATTACAGGTAAAAATACAAATATAAATAAAAACGCACCCAATAGTCGCACAAACAGTCCTCAACCCCAGATACAAGTCTAGTGACGTGGGTATCATAAACCAAGACAGCTTTTTCGGTCTCACGGACACGAAACTTTAGTCTGGACCAGAAACAAATATTGGTAAACCACTCAAATATTTGTCTCAGTTTTGAGATTGAAACGTTAAAATATGTTTTGTATTTATACAATATATACATCTCACACTACTTTGAATGTGGATCACGAAGTCCGGATTTCGGTTCATTCCTGGTAAATAATTTAATATGGAAAACTTTTTCATCCGTAGTGGGAATATTTCCTTAAACAAATTAAAGTAGGTAAGTAAACAAACGTATTGTATAATCATAGGTCACATAGATATTGCGCATCTAGGTTATTTTTACTATAAGAATCATTTGCAAACGAAACACATGGAATTATCAATAAACACATGGAAAAATCAATAAAGACATGGAATATAGAAGTCTTTAACTTTGCAGACTTTATTACTCAAGTCCATTATTGATCAAGCAATAAAAAGTAGATAAAACATTACTAGTAAATTACAATTTATTTACACTAAATGATTTAATAGTTACGACGTAAATCGTAAATAACTTTGCATGTATTCATAAGTTAAATTAATCCATAGTTAATTTACAACATTCAAATAGTTAATAACATTCAATTCATAAACGAAAGCTAAATTCTATAGTAAAATATCTCTAATACTCGCATTTTCAATCTATCCCGCATGTTTTGATATCCTATCATCCTGATATCCGATCCTCCTATCATCTTGTAGCACCGTGCATGAGCCGGAACCCTGGACCTCAGGATTCGATAACTAGGTTCATTCCTATTTGTGAGAAATTTGCTGTTTGAAAAATTCACACAATTGGCCGAACTGAGATTTATGGCCGGTTGCCGAAATACTCGCCCTTTATAATATCTTGAAACAGAAATAATCTCGGCAAAATATGAGAACCACTAAGACTAATGCGATCCCTACCTACCTTTATCGGTATACAGGCGTTAACTTATGTATGTAATATATTTATTGAAATTGTTCTCATTCCTTTTTTATTGCTTTTCTTATAACCATCCCTCTGATTTTTATTAAACCCTCGTGTCGTGTCGTTATCGGGAATTCTATAAATAATAAAAGACTTTTCGATAATGCTTACGCCTACATAAAGGCGTGATTTCAATATCCAATACGCCAATGACCCTAAATTGGATTTCTTATTATCTTTTCTATAATACTTTTTATAATCGAACTTTATCGGTATAATCAGAAATGTAATTAATTAAATAATTCATATTGTCTTCCGTTTATATCAAGGTCGATTACAATATTTAAAGCCTGGGCAATATTCTCCATGAAATCTGTGTTTTTGAATGGAAAACCAGGCACATAAATCGGCCGCATTTTAAACACCCCAGATGCAACTATTGTGTACTTGAATAAACCGATATGACTGCAATGTCTCTCTCCTGCTTCTTTTTAAGATAACTCTTGCCTTACCCTACTGATAAGAAAAATTGAATTTCAGAAAGCGAGGACCTGTCCAAGAAGATATCATCGTTGCGTGACGTCAGTGTCAAAGCTGGTTCATTGGCTTCGGCAGCATCAGACAGAATCAAAGACATTGCCAAGCAGATAGAGAGCTGGAAGAAACAGTGTACCATTAAGGATCTGCCGCTATGTGACACTGTGAACACGAATTCTATGGAGATGAAAATGAAATTCGATTTGGTTTGTATCAATGTAAAATATTTTAGTCAATAAAGTATGACCTGGTTGAAAATAGTATTTAGCATTGGCAATCTGAATTTCGATTTAAAGACTCATACCGTTGCCTGTTATCACACATTGTGTGAATTCTCTGTTAATCGTCTCTTGCTTTGGTGGTATATTAAAACGTAGTGAAAAAACTGCGCACTTGATAGAATTTTTAAAGAATTTCAAACATACGAAAAGTTTTCGGCTTACATTTACCCGGCGTCGTGTAATAAAACCTAGCTGTATTCATTGATAAGTTGAACTCAAATAGACGTCCTGTCGTAAAATTATCGGCCAAATAATTCTACATCATTAATTACAACAAAAGATAATTTTCAAGAACATCTGTATCTTGAAAATTATCTTTTGTTTTCTATTGATAACAGATACTTCATGAGCAACAATTGCTGGAGCTACGCACTCTCGGCGTAGACAACTTGACCAAAGCAATAACTACTGCCAGGAAGGAATTTAGAACTCTGCCCGCTGCTATATCAATACAAACAGCGAATGTGAGGGAAGGTAATAAATAGGAATGAAATAGAAAGGAATCAGCTCCTTGCGTTCAATTCTCTCTAGTATGCACTACGTTGAAAACATGTGAAATTGAGAATTGTATATTTTTTTAAATTATAACTTCAGTTAAAAAATATGTCGTAATGATAAAATGTCAATTGGATTATGAATAACAGTTGTGTGAATTTTGGAAATATTTATACAATTAAAGAATAATATTACAAAAGGTATTTATGGTTTTCTAAGAGGGCAATACAGGATTTCATTAGAGTCATTCAAGCATTTGGAGTGTTTACTTACTTTAATTTATTTTTTTCGTTTTTCTTCATTTCAGATATCCTTAAAGACATTGAAAGGAGAAGACAAACAGTGCATGCATCCGCAAGAATTTTGACGGACATAGTTCGTCATCTTACTTCTGGATTGCACAATTTAGCAAGGCAACTAGAAACGGGATTGAAGCGAATACAAATATATGAATTTAGCAGATGGATTATTATGTTGGGTAATTATGTTACATTATATTAAATGTGGGACAAATTGTTCGCTTAAAGAAAAAAATAATGATCGTAGTGTGTAATAGAATATGTAATATGATTTTTTTTCCAGCTTGCATTACGTTGTGTGGTTTCGTCATGTTACTCATTCTCCTAGCAATGCTTTGTGGCTGTGGAAACGCCAAACCCCATGGTAGAAGGACTTTAATAGCGTAAGTCATTTGATTTTATTAGAACAGCATAACACCCAATATGAATCCACTCAAGTGGAAGGATTTTACGTTTCGGATCAAAAAAACTTACACGATGTACCAATTATACCCTTCTCAGTGATTATACGATCAATACTATCCTTGGTAATTGCCACCGAACAAAAACGGCGAAAAATAACACAAAAAAAAGGAAAAAATCTTTTTGGACTGGTGATGACGTAGTCAGTCCAAACTACTTTCCACAATTTTTATTACACCGTATTTATAAACATTTGGTTCAAAAACAACGAACCTGGCTGGAACAAGACGCAAATCGTATGCAAATGTACTAAAGTAAATAAATAAAATATGGGCAGTAATAACAGCCGTATACTTATACTATGTAGGTAAATGGCGACAGATTTTTATACCTTTTTTTCAGATCAGCTTTATGGCTCTGTTTTATATCCTTGTTATTATGGGGGATGGTATCCGCTATATTTCTTATTTCGGGACATGCGGAAGTAAGTTGACGTGAAAAATTTTAGAATTTACCCAGTAAATTACACGCACAGTAATCAAAGGGAGAAAAACGCACGTTTTAAAATTCCTTTGTGCTTTTGCTTGAGCAAATCGCGTTCGTGTGTATTGCTCTAGATTTCTTTGAAGGCGTTCTTAAGAAGTCATGTTTCGTACAGGCATGTAGGCAAACTGTGTTTTTGAAGTTCGCGCTAACGATTTCCCACTTTGAATGTGTGCTTACCTTTTCATACATTGTAATTTACTTGTCATAACTTTAGAGTGTGCTTGGTGTCACAAATATTTTTGTTAGTATGAACTTTACTCGTTATAAAGTCTTTGTAGCAGTTTGAGTTAGAAATTGCTTGGTTCTTTGTTCAAGTAGGGCTGCTAGAATATGCGTACTTCATAAATAATTTACTTAAAATGAAAAATTATAAGAGCACTTGTACATACCACCCTTCTTTACAATTAAGAGGAATTGAAATCTGAGAATCATGTCGAGAGCATCATATTAACGGCCCTATTCGTAGACAGATTTAAAACCTATTTTAGTTATCGAATGCTTTGTCTTCTTCACTCAAAGTGAATTCTAAAAGTTCGTTCGAAAGGGATAAAACTAAAATAGGTTTTAGATATTATGTCTATTAATAAGGCCGTAATTATTTATTACTCCCCTCTTACAGGTTTGCAGCTGTAATAGCCATGTATAGGGTCCATCACATCCAGGACAAATCAAGTGTAGAACTGATCAGCATTCTTAAAGAGTTGTTTGATCCGGTTATCGAATCTAACAACTAGTTTAGTCTTATATGCAAAAGGTCCTGTTTTTGTTTACAAATTCGAGCTATATCAACCACTACTGGTTATAAAAAATGTTTTACATCTTCCACCTCCTCAAAATATCAGAGATATACCTACTTATAATTCTTATACTTTATGATAATTCATAGCAAAATGACCGTTTCCAGGTGTACGTATGCCATGCTTTATGGGACAGTCCTCAGTACAGCACACTCACAGCATTGCTCGACCGACCGTCGCCGCTTCTTGCCGACAATCGAGGAATATTCGATGCTCTGTTCAAGGAATTGGAAAATATAACGATAGATGTATCTGTTAAAGACGCCCTGAGGTATTTATAAGAAGGGTATAATAAGGGTTTTATTATTTTAAGGGGACTGTGTTTAGTGGATTTTTGTGGCTAAAGATGACGATAATAGTTTCTTAGGTTTTCGCGATTGTTATACACTTAAAACAAACTATTTTTTAAATTAATATATTTATGAAAAATCCGCTATAAAATCCATAAACAATTTTCAGTGTTTTATAGTTTCATCGTAATAATATTTTTGTACCACGTCTATATTATTTAGTGGAGAGACCTGAGGTAGTTCTGCGGCTGGAAAGTATGATCAAAATTTTGTAATAGACATTATATAACGTATCATGAAGTTTGCGTTCCTACAACACAGAAACCCAAAACAAATACTTTTATTTATCACATAATCTTCTCTTAATCCATCTTCTCTTTATTTAATACAAAATATGTTTTATTTAAATAGACCTTTATCAGGTCTTTTGAAATCCTAACATACCTTTTCGGGACGTATTTTTGTTTTGAATTAGGAACAGCGCAAGAAAGGTATCCCACGACCCCTGTTTTAAAGGAGATAGCGGTATATCACGGGGTTTTAGTCGGTAGGACGTTCTAATTTGTATTAGAACGGTGAGCCCGATATACCTATATGGATCCGTAAAGGGATTTCCTCGTGTAAGAAAAAAAAAAAAAGGAAAGGTGCCTACTGTAAAAAAATAACAATTGAAAATTCTAGTTAATTGTAATCCATGTTAAAGTAAATGGAACAATAACCACTAATAAATAACACAATGTTTATTCCAATTTCGGCTAGTAAAATATTAGATTCATATACAGTTTTTTTCTTCGCAGAGATTGCGAAAAGGATAGGCCGGCTTACGTCGTTTTTCAACTGGACAAAGTGCTTGATGTCAACAAAGAGACATCTTATTTCGAATGGGGTGAACTGCAGGCGGATTTGGGAAGACTATCTTCATCCATTGATGTGGCTATGCTGAAGACAATATCAGTTAACTTCAGTAAATTATTAAATGACATGCTGTTCGTGTCGGATGTGAATTTGGCGAAATATAGGTGAGTTTTTGTATGGTGTTTCCTCTAAATCAGACTAGGGTATACACTAAAAGGTAATATTGTTAGTAAGTTTGCTCGGTTTAAACTCTTCATAAAGTTTTGTTTATTATAAATTATTATTAATAAATCGGAATTAGGTACCTAAAAGCGTTTTGAAACTTACCATTATAAGAACGCCTGATATATGCAAGTACTATTGTTGCAATAATAATATAATTTATCCTAATGTGTGATGTTTCAGAATGGATTACAATGTGCCAGTGGTTGGGAAAGATCTGCCATCACTAGTAGACCAACTTGAGAATATAGCTGCGCAATTAACTGACTTAACAACAGCTGGGAGATTAGAAACCTTAGGTAATGTTGGCGATTTTATTTGTAGCATAAATCTCACAAATGATTAAGGATCTCAGGAAGTGGTCATTATTTTTTGTACATAAGCATACAAAACTTTAGGACTTCTAGGAATACGTTACTATGAATTAACAATGGGTGCCCGAGAGATCGGTAGGAGAAAAGGGAGGTGAGTGAGTCCTGTACTAACATGAATGCTACTATCATTAGGTGAGCCTAACGGAACGTCAAAGTAAAGCTGTGTGTTTACGTCAAAAAGACAGTTGCGTAGACTTTATTTTTTATCTCACTTTATCATAAATCACTGAATATTCCTTGATTACATTTTAACCCTCGCTAGTATTTTTTATTTTATTTTTCAGCATCAAGGACTCACAGACTGTACGTTACCAACATCAAACCATTGGAGCAATTACGAGCCGATGTCGTATTCAAGTTGACAGAACTAGAACTCCAACTGATGCCTTTCAGAAGGAAATTGAACATCTCTCTGAGTCATATACACACAGCACAGTTCTACATCGATAACCAAGGAGATGTTATTGCACGAAAGGTAAAGTTTCAGCAACAACTCGTACAATTTTATCAATGATTATTTTGAGAACAGTGAACTTAGATCCGGTAATTCAAATAGCATTAAACCTGTACTAGACTCATGTTCAGTCTAGATTATAACTATAGCAAAGTATATTATTCAGGAAAAACATAATAAGTATTATTTACTAGTAGAATTTAACAACGAACGATCGTAGCAAAGCATAGCACATACACTTAGATAACGAATTGTGGCAGGCGCAGAAAATATTCCTAGAGCCCAATTTGTAAATACTTAAAGATAAATGGTTAAGGTCGCAAAAAGTCCCTGGATGTAGGCCACTTCCAACAGGTCTCTGTAGAGATCCATGTTCACCAGTTGGCTTCCTGTGGCTGAAGAGGGAGAGAGAAATATAAAATAATTCAAAAAAGAGAGAAATATAAATTTGCAAGTTTAAAGTTTTAGACGTAAAGACGTCGTTGCATTTGAAACTATTGGAAACACCATGGATAAGTACTGTTTACCTAACCTGAAATCTGATTTCGACTCAGTCCTACACAAAAACATCCTAAGACTAAGAGAAGTTGCTCATTCTCTGCCCCATAAAAAGCCAATGTTGTCTGTTACAGAAAGTGTCAACTTACGTATCTCGTTTAATATCTCACGCGGCCGGTTGGCGGACCCACGTACTCGTGTCAGCAGGGAAACACGCCGCTCGCTGTAAACCATTGTTCGCTGTTTATGCAGCTATACGCTCGCTGCTTTGCAACAACTATGTCGCTTCATTGGTAAGAGTTGCTTTGATTGACGTGGTGTCCAATATTTAATTAATTTAAATGATAGCTGATGATTATATCACTTTAAAAGTGATAATATAGCTCCAAATGTAGCGTTTTTTTTTTTTTTTTTATTGCAATGAATGGCGAGACGAGCATGCCATTCGCGTGATGGTAAGCGATATGACCGCTCATGGTCAGTAGCAAAACCAAACAACACCATGAATTACAAGGAAATGCTTGGAATTCCACTGCGCTCGCCATCCCGAGACATAAGATGTTAAGTCTCAATATGTCCAGTAGTTACTCTGGCTACAATGTCCTTCAAACCGGAACACAACAGCGCATTAACACTGCTGTTTGGCGGGAGAAATAGACATTGCGGTGGTACCCACCCAGGTGGCCTCTCACATATGAGAGACCTACCACCAGTAAAACCAGCGTTTGTGAGATTCAGTGATCATTTTCCATCGACCCAGTACTGAAGGTTAACATTTGTGTAGTTGGTATCATCCCTCTTGAATGAATCCCACTGTGGTGAAGATAACAATAAACTTAAGATTTAAAAACCCTCTAATTGAACCTTAATGTTCGTTATAAAAGTCTCAAGGGCATCTTATGTCTCAGGATGGCTAGCGCAGTGGAATGCCAAGCATAGCTTTGTAATTCATGGTGTTTTTTGGTTTTGCTACTGTTCATTAGCGGTCGTATCACTTACTATCAAGCGAATGGCATGCTCGTCTCGCCACTCATTGAAATAAAAAAATATCTGCTGAAGTGATATCTGATCAAAACTACTTATTGCCTTTCTAGTGTAGCTATATAAGACAAAAAAGACAAAATATTAATTACCATTGGTTTCTATAGCAACTACATATTTGTACGCCACAGCTTCGACAGTTTTCAAAGTAACATCCTCTATACTTTACATTTTCAGCATGGCTGGTGGGTATGTGGAGTCATCCTAGGCATACTATGGTGTTCTTTATTAACTCCATTATGCGTCAAACTATGGAGATCTTACGGAAAGAAGATTAGGGCTCACGAAGCTATGCATCTCGCTAACTTATCAGGGTAATTAAATATTAATAAATACACTAAATAATCTTATATTTAATCCTAATCCACCAATAGAACCATATCTTGTGTCGTAGGCACCAAAAGCTAGAAAAGACTTCTTGGCTCTATAAAACACGATCATACAAACCTTTGTTTCGAGACGAGGCCTGGGTCCTCGCGTTGATCCGGACCAAGAATCGAATCTGGGTTCGCTCGTTCCCTATTTATCTTAAAATTAATAAAATATCCTAAAAAGAAGGTGAATAGTAAACTATAATTCAAATGCCTCCCACTGATTTCCTTCCTCGTACGTATTATTATCCTATGCGCTCTTTATTTCCTTTTTATTACCAATCTATAATATCATTGGAGGTATTATTAGCTCTCGTAATATCTCTTTATCCATTCCACGATTGCTATGCCGGCTTCAATATTTATTCGAGGTCCCTAGGCACGATCAGATCTTGTTTAATTGTCTACATATTATCGATTTGTAGTTCAATTCGTTGATTTTGTTATTAAATTTGTCTTCTCTTATTGTGAGAGTTATGCTTAAGATATAGCTTCTAATACAAATATTCTACATTGTGGTTCTCATTATTCTCATTAAAAGAGTATTTTTCCTTTATATTTTAGTCAACAAGAAACTCCGACAACTGCTTTGTGTGACGGCAGTAATTGGAATACACCTGGGTAAGGTACACATAACCTTTAGATGCATGTATATTTAACATTAATTTACTATAGACATACACACAATTTTAATGATTGGCTATAGTGTTTGTTTAAAATCTGGACGTTACATTATGAACGATAAATCTCTTGAAGGTTTTGTTACTCACGACACAAGTTTTTATCTTAATTATTTGTGTGACTGTTCTTAATATTATTTAAAATAAATGCATGAGTAGCCCAAGTTACTTTCTATCATAAAAGGTTCATTTACTGCATATTATAATAGGTACACGCATTTATGTGAAGTGAATGGACAGAAAGGCAAGAGGACAAACTATATCAACTTACACGATTATGTCGAAAGCGTATCCGATTTAGATGAACTTTAAGATATCACACTTGTATTCGATTTTATCTTACTATTGATAGGTGCCAGGTCATTAAGAAAGGAAAAAGAAATAATTAAAATGTATTATTGAATAATTTAAATATATTTTTCTTCACAGGCCGCCGCCTCCTCCAAGAAACGACAGTTGGTGAAATAAAATTAAAATTAGTTGAACAATTTGGAAGAGCACAAACCTCGTTTCCCGGCGCTGTATCACCGAATACATGTGATAAAAATCTCGAGGAATACAAACTGCCATCGAAAAATATGTTAATTTGTGCTGAAAATAAAATATTAGTTAATAAAAGTTACATTTATCTTTAATGATTTATATGTGTCAAAGCGACCCGTGATCAGCCATAGAATACATTTTACATACAGAGCCGATCAGCGGATGAATTAACACGTGTCCACGCGTCTCGTCCGTTGATTGTTTTTGAAAATGGAAAAACCCAAAACCACGAATATAATATTGTTTTTTACCAGAGCTGTCAATTTTTGAGAAAATACTGTGCTACCGTGTAAGTGTGCCTTAGCGCAAGGATTTTCCGTTTCAGGTGATCAGGTGTGTATAAATATGTATTTAAATATAACCAATAAAAGCAATGAATAAAGAAGCACGTAATGTTAATCAGAAACTGAAAAAACCATTTCGTTGCAACTGCAAATCAGAATCGATTGACCTAATACGAAAGAACTTTATGGTCCCACATAAATATTAATGCAATGTTCATATTCCAAACAGATTGAGAAACGCCCCACCCTTTCATTTATTCTCAGTACTGAACTTAGATAGAGAACTGGATCAATATTTCTCCCACCTGATATGGACATGAAACTTAATTAATTGAAATTTATTTTTCTTGTGAGTATATTATACATGTAATCATGACCATAAACTTAATACAAATTTGTCTTGTTTTTCTATTGATATATATTTAGTCGACCTTGGCTGGCAAACTAAAATTAGAAGTTAACTTTTTTGAATAGCCAACTGTATTTTTAGTTAATCATCACCCGAAATCTACGTACTAGCGAGTTCTCCTTCAAGAATTTTGTAGAATTTTGTTGATGTATGGTCTGCCAAACGCGTAATACCAGCATGGTGGACTTAAAGGCCTAATGACCTTATGTCACGCAGACAACCGATCTAAAATACTGACCTATCTCACTTTAGCAATAATATTGAATATCAGCTGTAAATAATAAATTATTACATATAAACTAACACCCACAAAAAAAAACAAATATATCACTAAATGGAACCGGAAGATATAAAAATTCTAATAACAAAAATATTTACCTTAAGACAAGGATTTAAATGTTGAATATTTTTTATTCATATTATTTTTAATGTAATTTATATAGTAGACACTCGTTAATCCGATAAACATTTTGCAGGGCGGTGTCGGACAACCGGATTTGCCGAATTGAACAGACCCCCTATAATCCGGAGGTTTTTAAAAAGAGTATTTTATAGTCCGACAAATTACTTATAAAGTGGTAAAATTGTATGTGATATATAAGTTATGACGAAACAAATAATGTAGTTTGGAGTCGCTTTATGAATTTTAGACTTGGCGAATTACAAGGGACGCCGGACTAGCCAGGGACCGGATTACCTGGGCTCCACTGAATTTACTTCAAGGATGGTATTATAAAAACGGAATTGAATTTTTCCTATGCGGTCGACAGTAGTGTATAAATATGGGCCTTTGCAAATTTAAAAAAACGAAGGCACTTTTGAAATTGCAAAGTCAGCAAACATCATAATACTGGTTGCATTAATATTATTAATTAATAAAGGGATATGAAAATTCCGAATTTATGAAATTAAAACAATTTGCAAGGAACGTGATCATATCATTTGCCATCAAGGCACCTTATTATTTTCCAAAACTCTAATACAAAATACTATCATAAGTAACTTCACGTCCAAGTCTTAATACAAAAACAAATATTTCAACAGAATATAATTTTAAATACATACTTTACTCACATTGTGCGATTCTAATATTAGTTAGTTTAATATAAGCATGAAGTACGGACTTCAGAGCGTGGCTTTGAGCCAAAACCGTTTACGGTATGTGATTTAATATATTACCTCTGCGTTTGTATTCGCTATTTCATTTCAGACGAAATAAAAAAGGAATATTGTGCTTCAATGGCATAATAAATGTTTTCATCCGTGTAACATAAATTTATATGTATGGTATTAAATCATATGAATATTATGAATGTATATTGGTTTTCTGTTTAATATTACAGTAGAAATATGTAATAGCCTTCGCTTAAACTGAATTCTAAAGTCGTTCGAAAGGGACAAAACATTCGATAACTAAAATAGGTTTTGTAAATTTCGATAACTCAATTACGTCTATGAATATGGCTAATTACATAGGAATTTTATATCCCAAAATAATTGACTTGACAAAATTAGACTTGAATATGTAGATCGTTTTAGATCGTTTTTTTTTCGCTACGTAGAGTAGAATTTAGTTCTATAAAAAATAAAATCAATATTTGAAATGCAACATTGTTAATTGCTCGTATTATCTTCTCAATAAACCTTTAATATTGTTGCTATAACGGAGTTCTTCAAATGTTTCTACTGTATAGCTGTCGCAAACTATTTCTATTTCTGGTAGAAAAACTCTCTTTGAAATATATTACAAAAAAAAACCACGACCTTGTATGTGACACCTGATGGAAGTTTTATATCAATCGCTCCTGTATCCGCTATATCAAGAAATATCGTAAACACGCCACAAAAACTTGGTGATTTATTATATTTACATGTTGCCTTCAAACCGTGTCAATGGTATAACAAAATATGGAATGTAGGTGGCGATAACAGGAAGGGAATACAGTCTGAATACAAACTTAAATTTGGGGGATAATGTTACTATTATAACAATTGTGATTTGAACAGAAAAAATAGACACGAATGAAAATCTAAGATGGGATAGACCCATTTTCAACCTTATAAATAAATAAAATAAATTGTTAAAGTCAGCACATGAATAAAATAACTTATGATTGTACCTACATTTTGTGCAAATAAATGATTTCTGATTCTGAAAAAGAAAAAGAAAAATAAGGATACCCAATACAATGTAATACACATACATACATAAACTTACGCCTTTTTCCCAGAAGGGGTAGGCAGTGGTGCTTTCAGGACACAAATAATAAGCAATGTAATAAAAAATGAGAAAACTGTAATGTACTTCACAGAAGCTTAACATCAATGGCAGTATGCATTGGTAGTACGTTTAGCTTGTTAGGCTCCGTGTCCTGGTTGGATGGTTTACTTCGTGTGACTTTTTAGTTTTAAAGAAACTCTTTATGAATTCCCAGCCTAGGAATTAAAGCACGATATTGCCCGCCTCCTATCACATCTTGGGACGAAAATTATCTTAATAAACTGCCAATAAATGCATCTTTGTGTACCTTTTGGGGAGTCAGATATGAGTCAAGTATGTATACTAGTATAAGGTGATCTTCACCAATATCAAAGACAACTACTAGAATTAACGCATATAGAACATTTGTTCAGTTACAATTACCAGCAAACCGGATCGATGGGCTAACAATAAAAGATTATAATCTATTCTCTATGTCGCAACTCTTAAGGCCGTTCGAAATGCTACTCGTTGGCTCCAATGGATCATTACTGGTATTTCGAAACATTAATTGTAGATATTTGCATGTTGTTTTTAATACATACTCGTAAGTGCTCTGATTTTGTTTAATGTCATTTTTATGCGCTACTGATTCAAGGTAACTAACTGTGTTTGTTATTTTCTTGGTAATATAAGAGTGTGGTGGCCTGTTGGTAATGGACCAGACGCGGCCGCTAACATCTGACTTTTCGGAGTCAGGTGTGTAATAATAGTCAATCACGACTCTCGATAACGATGAAGGAAAACATCGTGAGGAAACCTGCACACCATAGCGATTCGGAAGAATTTCTATGGTATGTAACTGTCCGCCTTCCGCAGTAGACCAGCGTGGTGGGCTATATGGCGAAACCCCTCTGAATCGTTCTTTCGATTGTAGAGGAGGCCCATGCCCTGCAGTGGGACATATATGGATTGATGCAATACAATGTAAGAGTGTACGTTATTAAGTGGTGATGTGGTTTAGGTTTAGTTAAAAAGTGGTGTGTTTAGCGTGCTCGTTTGGACAATCTGCAAGAAAAAATAATACATTTAAACAATTATCATCATCATCAGCCATAGAAAGTTTACATATGACCGTGGGGAAAATCATTACTGAAAATGACGTTTACAATAGATAATCTTATAAAAATGGCTTTGCAAGACTAGGAAATCTAAATCGCAAAATTACGATCAGCATTAAAGAGTTAATTCTTAATCAGTTTGGTATACTTGATAAAATAACGTTCGTATAAAATATAAAACATTAAATATTCGTAAATCAGTTACGCAAAACCAATACTGTATAAATGTCGTATACAAAACGAGCTCATGAATTACGTCCCTCCACTGACTCAACATAATGTAGACATTCATTTCGGAGCCCAAGTCTCAAATTTTGCGTTTGATCTTTGGTCTTTAATAGGAATTATGAAATAAATGTCAATATTAAAACTACAAATTTTATTGGGTCTATAATAATATGTACCTGCATACATAACATATTACTATCCCAGTACAGGGCAATTATCTCTCTTCCCTCCTGTTATTTCCTATCCAGATGTCTATCTTGCCAGTTCCTTTAATTCTGGTCTGGGACCCTTTTCTTTAAGCTAGCAGCAATAAAGTTGAAAAATGAAGAAAAAATAAATAGTGAAATTTAATCACTGGAATCCCTAAGCTATACAATTTAATAATCTACTTCTATTCATCTCATCCTGTCTTCAATATACAGTCCAAGGAGCCTATCGTTCTAGGATTATCCTTAGGTCATTAGCCTCAGTAACAGCTATACATTTAACAATTCTGCTATAGACCCAGTTCCGATAAACTAGAAATTAAGATATTCTAGTTTTTATTGGTGCTAAAAGCCTATATAACCTAAGCAGGCACACTCATATTAAAAGTCAACGACCGTTCATGTAAGTTACAACATCAATGAATATTTTGAAATGCAAATGTCATTAGGTGTATTCATAGTGTGCCATTTTACATAATGAGATTATCTATGTAGGATGCCCGGGCGAGCATGTTCACTTGTTGGCCTACTTTTTATCTTTATGTATGTATTTATTGTAATTGCTGAGAGCATAAATTACGTTTTGATTAAATGATTTTAATGTAATGACTATTTGAATCCTATCATATCCGCTATTTAGCAATGATTAATTATAGTTGAATGAATGAACCGAAATTAACATAAAATTAAGTTGAGTGTAATTAATGAAAATAATATAATAACATTCCAGCCCATCTTCGTTCCATTTCAAGGCACAAGCCTCCTCCGCAGTCGCGAGTTCGATTGAGAGCGGTTATGCTGTAGTCCACCACGCTGTTAATAATTGGATTTAATTTGGTAGAGTCTGTAAATCTTTGTTGCCAGATGATGTAAAAAGCTATAAAACAAAATCAAGATTGGCAAAACAGTGGTCTGAGATGGCATTGAATTGAGTGATCATCTTCAACCAATACAAACAAAAATATATTATACCAACTTTACTTAATAAGTCATATCCGCAATAAAATAATTTATTAATTTGGCTATCGTTCACAGCAAAACAACGCAGTGGTATTTCCAGTGAAAATATAAAATGACATTCTTGCACAATATAACTTTATTAGGTGAAAGACATCGAACAACCAACAAAAAACAAAACCATATTTTACAAATTATTATTTAATTAACATTTATTAACTTTTTTAATTAACATAATAAAAGCAAATTACTAAACAATAAAATATCAGATCGTAAAATGAACTAACAACCCGTGTTTTATATTAAACACCCCTGAATTACAGCAGGTTAAGATTTTATTACCGCATTTCAAGTGGAATTAGCGCAACTGGAATTTATTTATTAGTAGATATGTTAATCACTTCAAATTTCAAATAAGGAATTTATGCATATTGTTCATAAATCATTTTTACATTGATTGTTTATTGATGTAAAGAGACGCCCTAGTGTCTGATTCTTTATGGAAAGCTCAGTATTCGATCCTGAATGCCTTGACCTAGTGACCCACTCGTACAAGGAACAAAACCTCGGCAGACCATAAGTTTTTATGAGACAGAACACAATAACACCAAACATGTAGGTATCTAGAGAGAATTGCATGACTAGTCCTTTATATAAACATAATGTTATTGTGACTAAAAATAGGCATGAAAAAAGGATTTATATTGTACAGAAATGCACCCACTTTAATAAACCGTAAGTAAACTTCTTAATACAGACATCCAACAATCAATGAAGGAAAACATCGTGAGAAAACATGCAAACCGTGGCGATTTTAAAGAAATTCTACGGTATGTATTCCACGCCAGGCGCGCTAGGCCAGCGTGGTGGACTATACGGCCTAACCCCTTTCAATCGTACTTTCGGTTGTAGTGGAGGCCCGTGCCTAGCAGCGGGACATATATGCGCTGATACAGATCTAACAAACAAGCAAACAGCTTATATGACGATCAGTGAATACAATCGCGTCGCACATAAAAATCTAAACACTAAGATCGTAGGCTTTACCGGCCTCTCAAAATGAGGGCACAAAAGGCGAGGAAAAAACGCGGGAGGGGAGGAAATGCATTGGGCCTCCGCGATCTCAACAAAAGCAGTGGCTACACGTAGGTTTTCTGAGACAATACCATCCCAGCAAAGCCAAACTATTCGTATAATAGTGCAATATGCAATCAAAGCTTAGGCAAAATTATATTTAAAAACAAGAAGGCATTTAATAGCATATTGGGTTTATCGTCTTTAACATATCAGACATTGTTAATTTAATATTAATATTATTACTTTAAGTTCCACTTGCAGCCCAAATGAACATTTTAGTATAACACACCTCCTTTAACTTATCCGTGCTAATTTACCTTATTATTATTTTGTTTAAAGCCTTTGAAAGTGAAACAGCCAGTTTGACTTAACCCGGCCTGAACTAGTGATTACCATTCGAAATGATAATTTGTACAAAATAACATAGGAAATGTTAATATGAGTTGCGATAGGTACCGCCATCCATCACGTTTACAAACATGACTGAAAGGTGTTTGCGGTGCAATTTTATCTTGTATTTCTAGAGTAATTGTTCAACCGTCAGCCTATTAATATCCTGCAAGAGCATTTTCGAATATGCCAACGTGGTCAGGATTTAAGCCATAAATCGTTGTTGAAACCCATCCTTGGTCAAACGCAATGGCTGGAAATACTGCATCACAGGATCAATTTATATTGTAATTAGCTTGTTTGTAATTTGAAATCAAATCGATTCTTTCATTTATTCCTGATAAATATTCAAGCTACACCAAAAAACATTAGCAAAACCTTACAAAACATTACAAAAACAACTATTAGCCTTAAAACATATTAAGCAAAGTATCTTCGGTACTAATTATTCAGGATAATTCATCCTCACAAATGTATTTATTTTATAAAGTTACGGCAAAGCTACAAACTAAACGAACCTATCATTCCTTTTAAATATTAATTTCTGAGTAACAAAATTCCACGTTCTATTATGACCAAACGTTAAATCTATCTGTCCGCCCGTTCCCCAAATAGGCGGCAGTGTCGAAACGATTGCGAACCTAACCGAATTAATATTCATACATCCATACCAAACTCTGGCCGCAATCATTTTTGTATCAAAACACCAATAACTTTCTTGGAACGAAGCAAGTTTACTTGTTAATTGTACCTACGCCCTGCTAGCTTGAACGTGATAACTAATTTGCCATATACGATACTCCTTATTATTTCTGCTCGTATGTTTGAAAACTTGTTATCGTTTGATCATTCATTGGCGTATTAAATTCCATATCGGTTGCTCGTAAAAACGTTGTTTTATCTGGAGCAACATGGTTAGGTGTCCTTGTTACAAGGAGGAGTTGATGTTATGGAATGTTCTGTGTTCATTTAATACGTGAAGGAGTTAGAGAAGACCATAATATTATTATATTTACAACAAACGTATTTACTTTTTTGAGGATCTACAACAACGCAAACCTTTAAGAAATATAACATTGTAAATCTTTAAATCAGATATTAGATTGTATCCATCGCCGGCAGGTTAAGGAGGAGTTGATGTTATGGAATGTTCTGTGTTCATTTAATACGTGAAGGAGTTAGAGAAGACCATAATATTATTATATTTACAACAAACGTATTTACTTTTTTGAGGATCTACAACAACGCAAACCTTTAAGAAATATAACATTGTAAATCTTTAAATCAGATATTAGATTGTATCCATCGCCGGCAGGTTAAAGGACTTCAGGATTACGCCATTCTTGACGTTCTTATTTTACAAGTCGTATTTTAAATCATATCGTAACAAGAGCGAATAACTCTCCGCCCTTATATGACCTTCATCGGTAACGATGTGTAAAAAAGTAAAGTTCAGAATATTGCAACAAGAAGGATAATTTCTTGGCCTTGCTACAGAATGTCACAACAGCTAATTATCGAAGTGAAAATATCGTGCCAATACAAACACCCACACGAATTCACTCTCGACGTTGAACTATATAGAAAGAGTACTAAATTAGTCATCAGGTGTCCATATAATGAGCAGGGACTTCCTGTAGCTGAAGATGATAATGTTGATAATGCTTTTAGAATTAAAATCAAACTTTAATTTGTTATTTTACAGACTAACAGATGAAGAGCTTTGTACGCCTTTGTTATAAGACAAGCAGGAGAGCTTATCAGTGTGATGTAATATCTGATAAACATCGGTTAAGCTGTAAAATAGCAGTACCCACAGAGTATTGTGTATCCATGTATCAGTTGCATCAATGATACCCCGCCTTCATCGAGGCGCAGGATCTCAAAAATATTTATGTATGAAACATGAATATTTTTTCGCAAAATGTTATCGTCCTTTTGGGTTCCGAGCAGCAGGAAAAGGGGCCTTTCAACAAGCTTTGATATATGACTTTTACAACTACCTTTGGGACTGTATCTATGAGGAGGACCCATTTTTTAGTAACTCATCCTACATTTACAATACAAAATATATTCATAACCAGCACCTGTATAATAGAAACACCATATATCACGCCAATAAACTTTAATGGCTGCCTCGGTGGCGTAGTTGTACTAGGGTACGATTACAAAGCTGTGGTCTCGGGTTCGATTCCCGGGTCGAGCAAAGTCATATTGGGTTTTTCTATACATTTACCAGCCCGGAGTCAGGAATTTGTGCCCGATATGGCGATAGGCTCGCCTCCTATTACATCACGGGACGGAACATACCAGGCGAAATATGGGTGTCCTGGTGGCGCCTCTGCCTACCCCTTCTGGGATAAAGGCGTGAGTTTATGTATGTATAAACTTTAACTATCTGTAATAACAACACAAACTTCTCAGTAAAGCCGACAGCATGGATTAGCGATGTTAGTCATACTTTGGAACGAATTACTGTTATCCTATCGCGAATCAGTTCAGCTGATCGCCCAAAGCGTTTGCACAATCGGTGACGTTGGAAGGCCGTGCAAGTAATACTATAAGCACGAACAGTCACGGTGCATTAACTTGTGAAATAAATTGATATGCAATTCACTTAAGTGTTTACTTTTATCAGATAAAAAAAGATCTTATAATTATACAATATTAGTAGCTGAAGTATAAGTCCTCAATAGTCGATTTTTCCTAGGAAATGCGATAAATAATATTTAATTTAAGAACGGGATTCATATTTATTTTTGTGCCTGGAGTATTTATTTTTTAATGATTACTATAATTAAGAAATACCTGCAAAAATAACTTGTCGCCTGGATACAACGGCGATACAAAACGTTACTGCAAAAATATTTTTAACACTAGATCGATTGTTGAAAGCACGCCATTTCTTAATACATATGAAATACACTACCCATCTTTGATATGTATTTCATCGTAGCCTACTACTAAACCATATCAATATAAAATTGTTACATAAATTTTAATTCACCCATAAAAACGCTACAAAACAAAACAGTTTTATAACAAATAATAAAAATAAATCGTCGGTTTGTTTACATTCGCAATAACAACAGTAAAGAAAGCCTTGAACTGATGCCTTATTGACACACATGTACTGCAGCGAATTGGATCTACTAGACTCGTCTGTGTGATGACATCAATGGACTATTGCTGGACATGGCATTATTTTTAATATTATTAGACAAACTTTTGAAAAAACCATTCATCGTTTGACCTTTTCTTGTCTTACAAAGCTTTGCTGTAGTATTAGTCTCACAGTAAATTAAGGTAAAGTCTTGTTGTCCATTCGTTCAGTCGTTGACATTGCGGAAGTTATAATAATTCTTTAGTATTTTTTAATCACGTCTTGTCTTATATTTTCCTCTACCGGAGATCAATGAAGCCATTCTTGGTGCGCCTATAAACAGCCTTGACCATTTCTTATAAGTGGAAATGTGTAAATACTCGTAGTTATCTTTTAGTTGGTATTTATTAAATTAAAAGGTAAATTAATATTAATACAGTATGTGATAAGTTAAAAATGCACGTCATATTAATCACTCTGTATAGTTATTAATCATATCCAAAAAATAAACAAATACGCTCTAATTATTTCCATCAAATTTTTACAACAAATTAGGCTGAATGATTTTTATGCCACAGTCTAAAATATCGAATATAAAAAAAAAATAACTGAAAGCTAATTGGTACGTCCTATTGTAATACGCATATAATTTTGAAAAAGCTTCATTTATATCGTGGATAATACCGGATATAAAAAATAATAAATTCGTGACACTAACATTAGATTTTAATATAAGATTACGCATTGACCTAATAGAGTACAACTGGTAGTAGGTACTAGGAACTGGAACAATAAGAGACTAATCTATTTGTGATAATAATAATCAAAACTATTTTATAATTAAGTATATATATACCTGCCATAAGATTACTTCAAAATAATTTTACTTCAGTTAAAAGCTTAATACAAGCGGCTGCGTGTTAGAGTAAGGTGTGTTTTTATCGACTTACAAATTTCCTGACGCAAACAAGAGGCTTATGTTAATGTACTCTTAGTCGCAATGTCTTAACTAGCTCGGAGTGTTGCGCAAGCCGGTATAATCCAGAAGCTTGAAATAACCTGTAATGTTATGTCTAGTGTTTAACACGTACCTTATTTACAATTTACTCCTTCTAAGAACTCAAATATTTGAAGATCATAGAAGGCAGTAAGATGTCTTTAAATGGTGATATAAACTGATATCTTTTCATCACATTCAAGAGTCTCAACGACCAGTTAGAAGCAATCTTTCTCCAGCTGTTTCCTGCAAACTTTTTTTCGTCTATTCACTTTGCGAGTGGACGTTCGACGTTGCGCTGAGTCGTAAGTAGTGTCTACTTGGTAAATATTCGAACCCACTTACCATTAGTTCTCCACGCTTCGTGCCCTAGCCACCGCTATTTCTATTATCGAATAACAATTCAACTATCAACGACAAAAGATGTTTAATATGGATTTTTCTTAGTAACACCACCCCAATCGAACTACTTTATCCGTGTTGAGAAGATAAAACAATATGAGGAAAAAACTGTGTACATTATTATATAAAGCGCCGCATCCACATCACCTAATAGACGTTTATGTAATATATAAAGAAACTGAATGAAGACGAGTAGGCCGCGCCTTGAACCCGCTAAGGCCAGTTACCCACAAACCGTGATCGGCTCAAGCGCATCTGCATTGCATTATGAATCACCGTTAGATACAGTCAATGAACTTTACACATCTTTACTGGCATTTATGAATGAAGTTATGGATCGTGAACTACATTTAATGTTATGAATATTATATAATTCTGGTCGTGAAATCCTTTGCTCTTGATTTATTTGAACATCAGTTGCAAGAGGTTTGACTTATTCTTAGTCATGAACAATTGTTTCTTTGTTTCTACAATGCATTAAAATATATAACGCTATAACTAAACAGGCATAATCGCAGGGCACATGATGCGTCGAGATTCAATTTCGCGAATAACTAATGCTTCACATAAATATGAATTTATATAATAACCAAAAGAATAAAAAAAAGTTGGAAAATATCATTGTTTTCTTGATAAAATAATGATGTGCCAGACCACACGTAACAAACTTCTGAATAATAAATCGTAAAGGCTTATTAAAGTGTCGAAACGTTCTATATTACAAATGATAGTTTTAACAGGCTATTCCTACGAAACTCATTGCTATGTTGAGCAAGAACCGGACGGGTTTGTCTGACCTTTCACCACAAAAGTCTAGCAACGATCTAGATCCGTAACCAGATAAATGTATGTGACCGCCCGGCTGTTGCGAAATATTAAACTATCAACTCCTGATTGAGTTAGATTGGCATATCAGTAAAAAAATTGTAAGTGTGTATAACAGTTGGTACGAGATTTTAGATTGTATTGTATCAGCCCATATACGTCCCACTACAGGGCACGGGCCTCCCCTACAATCGAGAGTACAATTTAGAGGAGTTAGGCCATATAATGCACCGCTGCTTATGAACATCTGCAACTGTTATATTGTTGATACGTTGACTGCAACTCAAAATAAGAGGGGAAAAGGATTTTGGAAGGGTAAATGTTAGTAGCCAGCTCTGCTGCAATAAGTAAAGGATAATTACAAAAAATACGCAGAATTTATGTCTCAGGATGGCGAACGCAGTGGAATGCTAAGCATTGCTTTGCAATTCTTGGTGTTGTTTGGTTTTGCTTCTGTACTTGAGCAGCCGTATCCCTTACCATCAGGCGAACGACATGGTCGTCTCGCCATTCACTGCATTAAAAACAAATAAAATATTAAGTGCACTACAAACATTCCAACCTAAACATTGTAAATAAATAAAATATAACACTAATTAAGATAATATAAGCATTTCGTTACTAAATATCTTAATTATGGGTCTAATTTTTGTTACTAAAAACGGAAAATATATGCTACTACAAATTAACCAAAAATACAAATGATTAAACAAAAAAACAATACAATTTATGTAACACATCATGTTATAAACATTGCGCCGCCAGAAGGTCACTGTAACATAACAAAATATGTAAAAAGCAAACTGACAAGTTTTTTTATTTCTTGCTATAGATACTAAAAAGTATAAAGTCGGACTTAATGTCTGAGCCCTTCCCTAATTGCTCTACACACTGCCGGCGGTCTGGCCGCTGGGTATGCCGCAAAACGAGCCGCCGACATGGCCGTTGGGAGGTGCTGGCGGGTTGCGCGGGAAGCATACGGCGTGTTTTGCAAAACTTGAATGCACCGAAAAAAATCCTTCTTCTTTTGTTTCCTATTTTAAACGAATATCACGTTTGCCATGACGATGTTGACTTCTTCAATGTCGTAAATAATTAAAAATACAAAATGTACAATTACTAGCATTCTGTACTGAAATTGTGCTCTGCGGAATTGTATCAAGTTCAAACCAGCGGGCATCGTATGTAGGAGCTTTAACAGCCAAACTTTGGGTAATGTAGAAATGAAGCAAAGCAGGTTTATGTCACATGAAGATAGAAAACATAGTTACATGCATAATTTAAAAACAAGTATATAATATACATAAATAAAAACATACATATTACTGGCCAAAAGTACTTGCTGGCCAGCATTTCTGGCCATATAAACATTTTTAATGAATATTTGATTGAGACAACTATCTATATTGGTTTCGGCACCGTATGATACAAAGTAATTAATTAAAATCCATAAATTAGTATTAACATTTTGACGTTAGTGCCAAAGTAATGTTTAACCACTGTTTAACTATTAATTATATCAGATTTTGGCGAATTAAATTAGAACGACCATTTAGAACCACTCTTAATGCATGCTAATAAAAGAGAACAGAAATATCCACTAGTTTCCAGGATAAGCATTTCAAATAATTTCTTGCCGTTGTTTATAACTGTGCGTGTCATTTATAAGTGTGTTTATCAGAACTATTCATCATTTCGCTATTGCGTAGGTGCGGTGCTTAGGTCCAAGCCAACGAAAGTACAAGTCTGTGGTACAACGCCCTTTAAGACCATAGATCTCTATAATTTGTGCCAATTTATAAATGAAAAGTAAAATAATTCATATAAAATTTCCGCTTACTTGATGCCTTAGTTCCAATTACAATCCACGGGCTGTTTTAAATATAAGCCGTATTTAATAATTTATTTATATCCGACAAAATATCGGTAAATCCTTTTATCCATATGTAATATTATGCCAACTCGAATCGCCTGATTCACAAATAATGACACAATGAAAGAACGAAATATTATTGAACGAGGATTTTAATAACAAAAATACTTTCTTTACATTGTTTACATCTCCTTTCCGGAGAAACCGATGCCATATACTCTATGCCGAGTCGTTTGCTTGTTTGACGTTTGCATTATTATTTTTTTATGAATACATCTCCTTTTTCGCTATTGGTGTAAAATCTCCCAGAAAAAAATCTCACACTACACCGCGTGCTAGCTCTACCAGATAATTAATACACATTTCAAATACTCGTAACTCACTGCAGGAAATTTCGAAACGAGTTCGTCTAAACTAAGTCATAGTTGAAATGATTTAATGGTTTTCGTTGCACTTACTAACCTACCTTGAAACTGATTTAGTTTGCTGGAAAAAACCATGCGTCATATTTCTCCTTGTAAGTATTGACCCTAATATACACTAAACCGGGTATATTCCAGACTGCAACCGAAACAAAGCCATGTTGTAATTTCAGTAATTGTAGACAATACAACAAAAAAAATCCCAAATAAAGCGACAGGTTTTTTTGCAGTTTTTTAAATAACTTCGTGTTTGGGTGGTAAATACCTAGTTTTCGCTAAAATGATTATTTAAATGTCCGTCATTTACCCTTACGTACCATTGCGTCTTAAAAAATAAAAAGGTGTACATTATAATTTTAGGAAAACTACGGTTTTTTACTACCCAAATAAGACGATAAGTAAAAACTATAAAAAAAGACGCTTTTTTTTTGCGAAATTTTTAGTTGCATTGCCTAGCTTCGTTTTCGGTCGTAGTCTGGATATACCTTGTATAAGATTTGTCTACAAATATAAAAGAAGTATGGTTAAATATTTGTAACAATGTGCCATGCGATGACGTCACTTATGACGCAATATATTCAACCCACAACCTATAAATGGTAACAGTTTAAGACATTGTACCCGATAAGGAGTACAGAATACAGGTATTTACTAAACAAGTAAGAAATGTGATGGGCAGTACGATAATTTTTATGCACTAGCCTTATATAGGATTAAGTTTAAGATAGCTATCCAACTAGACACTAAGTTTTTATAGGTTCTTTTGTATAAAAAACTTAAAAAAGGCTTAAATGCCTTAAAGGCCGGCAACGCATATCCGTGCGCTGTGGTGTTGCAGATGATTATCACTTCCCGTCAGGTGAATCGTATGCTCATTTGCCTCCTTTAGTATAAAAATAATAATAGTATCAAACTGCCTCGGTGGCGTAATTGTACTACGGAACGATTACAAAGTTGAGGTCTCGGGTTCGAATACCGGGTCGGGCAAAGTGATATTGGACTTTTCTGTTCATAAGCAGCCCGGAGTCAGGAATTTGTGCCCGATATAGCGATAGGCTCGCCCCCTATCACATCGTGGGACGGAACACACAAGGCGAAATGCGGGTGTCCTGGTGGCGCCTCTCCCTCTGCCTAGCCCTTCTGGGACAAAGGCGTGAGTTTATTATGTATATCAAACAGAATGGTGACTCAAAACAAACCTACACAATGTGAACCCTAATGACTCCACAAATGTGTTGCGGAATCAGCCAGTATTATACATTTGCCCGACAATATTTTATCGAACATCATAGAATAGCCATTTCTCGTGAAAAGATGATCTCTTTATCTAGACAGATTTGCACGGACCACCAGGTGCAACGTCTTTTGCCGTTCCAAGTCAAAACCTCATATAAACACTTGTAAATTCCAATATAATACATCTACGACTCCCGTGATGACGGTAAATAAATACACCCAACAGTCACCCATTAGTCCCTGCGGCGATTCTTTTGATCACGCTACACCCAAACTTGAAGCAAATTTTATCAATCCTATAATATAATTAATGAAGTCTCTGTGCTGGGATTAAACGTCTACTCATCGCATAGCCGACGTCTGGCCACAGTGCCCACGAAGGCTGTCATTAATTGCATAAGCTTTTGATTAGTAAACCGAAGTCAGCCGATTTTTTCCAATTAATTATACCTCTAAATAAGGTTACTAATAACGAGAAAAATATGCTCCGATAAATCTCGAGCAAATCTAATATGGGCTTTAAAACTTGCGCACTAGTTATAAAATATTTAGAGAATGAATACACATGTAGAATTTATCATAATATATGCCGAAAATGGTTGAGAACAGTTTTGTATGTCCAGTGCGAATTACGCACGCGATATCTCACAGGGCGTTGCGCAATACTAGACCAAAAATGGAGCAAGTTTATTGACCATTTCGCACGTGTCGGAATCAACGAATCCTTCTTTTGTAACGTTTAGGTGTGAGAATCACGTACGAAAAAACCAAATTAAAATTGTACCCACTTCTCTTGTATGTATGTGTAGCCTCGGCTCACACCTTTAACTTTCCAGGGTTCAGTATTTATTCATAAATTATATCAAAAGGCAAAAGATAAATATTTTAAGGAAACCTGCAAAATAGATAATTATTTAAACTAGGCCAGCGCGATGAACTAAGGCCGATACCCTCTTAAAAATTGATAACATTTAAAAGTCTCACCTGTATCCGTTATTGCAATCCCAGAATATAAAATATATTACATTTATCCCAGGCAAATTCAACAAATATTAACGCCCGAAGTAATAGGGACAATATAACAGTTCCTACGCAGTTGCTTTCATCATCGCACAACCTCAACTTAATAGCCGGACTGCATTCCAGGCTAGCGTCAAAATTTATTTGGCAACGACAAATTCTACGCCTATTTCTTCACTACAATATTATTGTACTGCCAGGCGAATGACCTATAACATTGACATTCAAACAATGTGTTTTTTACTGCGTTGACGTTTCGTAATATCACCCTGACCATATGCAAATCCTATGTTAAAGAATTTGAGATCATTTTATCAGCATTATGACTACACAAATGTAATATTTGTAATCATTCATGAAACAAAAGACTGCACACCCTATTGTCGCACGGAGACAAATGTTTATGTATGACAAACGATAATGTATGTCTAATATTTTGTGCGCTCCTTAGTACTTGTGTGAGATAATATAAGATCATTGTAATTTCTGACACCCATGACGGAAAATCTTAATATCGACGCTGGAAAGCGATTTTGTCGTATCTCGAAAAAATGCGAAAATGAGTTTTATACATCATTAGATTCAGAAAAAAATACCGCATCAAATGGTCTCGGTTTCATTTCTCTATGACTATTTTTTTTTTAGATACCACATTGATTTTTACATAAATATTTCGAAGTAACTACGAAAAAATGTTGTAACTCGAACAAAATCCGCTTTTTTTATTATTTAAAGTACATACAACAAAATTGCTGCTTATGCTTCACGGAGTACGACATATACGTCGGCCAAGATGCAGTACTTATAACGAGTTACGCCGTTCTCAAGGGCATCGCAATATAATTTTACTTAGTTACAGCAAAATTGCCGCTCGGGATTTATACGCCGGCTTGAGATATTACCAAGTTCGCATTCAGTAATTTACGCAATGTCTACAATTACACCATTTTAAAGTGCACTTTTCTATAAAAATATTATACTTATCCCATTTTAAACGATTTAATATTAGATAGCTACTGGAATATACACGGCATTTGTTATCCCTCTCTCGCGACCGCTCGCAGATGCAGCGCGTACGGCTTATTCGTGATCCAGCACTAGACCGCCTAAGTGTGAATGCGATTACGTAGTGTAAAGACAATGTAGTATTTTCTTGTATAGTCTTGTATGGGACAGTGGACCACAGACCTTAGATATCCAGGTGGTTCGAGTCTCCTTGATTGTGATGAGCCCATTATAATTAAGCGGGGAGTATTCCAGGGTGACAGTTTGATTCCACTATGGTTTTGCATGGCCCTGAATCCTCTCAGCACTTTGTTATCGGATTCGGGGTTAGGCTACCATCTACGGCTCAGGCCCTGTGGCTTGAGCCTATTTCTCACTTGCTTTACATGTGTGACCTCAAATTATTTGAATCAAAACAAACAGAAGAGAGTTTGGTGTAGATAAATGAGCGGTTATCCATGTCAAGTGAGGGAAGTTGCAGTCCCTGATGGCATACAAGTCTCAGAGACTGTAAGACTCATAACCTTCTCTGAGACGGAAACCTACAAATATCTGGGTATGCCAGAGGCACTGGGTATTTTGAATGCAGACGTAAAGCAATCGGTGAAAGAGCGTTTCTTTGGCCGCTTGACAAAAGTTCTCAACAGTTTTTTGTACGGAGTAAACAAGATTCGCGTTTTCAACGGTTGGGTTTTGCCTGTACTCATTTGGCATACTCAGATAGTTAAGTTGTATGGATCGTTAAGTCCGAACACTACTGACTGCACATTGTACGCATCCAAGTTCGTCAGTGATGATATTATAAATCCCGCGAAGATGTGGGCGCCGAGGCATTCTTAATGCTGACCTGCATAATTGCGAGGTGTGCAATCTCAGAGACTATTTCATTCACAGTGGCGTGGATATGCACAGGGCTGTAGTTACAGTGGATAGAGGATTAGCCCCGCTCTCATTGGCAAATGAGTACTGGCGGAAACCTCGTGTGATGAGCGTTAGAGATCGCGAGGAAGTATGGAAGAGCATGGTCGGTTCTATCGGGACCTCAATGGGCCTGATGTGGTCCGGCCTGCATCTGTATCCTGGCTACGTATCGGTAACCTCTTCGGTGAAACTGAGGGTTTTGTCCTTGCAATTATGGACGAAGTTATTAAGACGAACTAATATAGAAAATAAATCCTGAAGGACGGTGCAGTCGACATCTGTCAAGCATGCCACTGTCCTGGCGAGTCGACCAGGCATGTTATCTCGGGTTGTTTGTAGATATCTTGCCAACGGCGAGTACTTGCAGATTGCTCTCAATATGGATTTGTGACTCTTAAAGTGCCATATTAACAGTATGTTCCCCAACCAGTTCTTGAAAATAGTCATGCAACGCTGTATTGGGATCGGCCTATTATCACAGACAGGACTATTGTTGTCAATAAGCCTAATATTGAGATAATAGCTCGATTGACGCGCAATACTTGTTGATGTTACCATCATTAAAGCTTAGAAAGACAAAATGTCTAAATATTTAGATTTGGTACACGAGGTTACCGACATGTGGGATGACTCAACAATTATTGTCCCGATTGTCGTTTCTGCTCATTGGCTGATACGAAGAGCCTCGACCAACATCTACAGAGGCTTTCAATTGGCTGTTGGGTTAAGAGTCAGATACAGAAGGCAGTATTACTGGACACGGCACGTAATCTGAGGAGGATTGGGTCTTGAGCTTCGGCACCGAAGAGTAAATATTTTTTAATATTTTTATTTGTATATTTTTTTTTAATATAATATGTATCTGTAAAAATAAAAAAAACTATTTGCAAAAAAAGAGAAATAATAATAAATTAATTTAGTTTTTATTCAGTTTCATAATTTTTCGTTTTAAATATTTTAAGAATGGCCAATATTTTTAATCATATTGTTTGCATTTTGTTTATTAAAGGGCTTAAATTCTGCTCTTACATTTTTGTTTACATTAAATAAAAACATAGTCTCACATACAGCATTTTATTTGTGATCCACCAATTATTGTAATACTACTTACAACAAATAGCAAAGCCACAAAAAAATAATATATTCATTTACAACAAATTAACTGTCATCATTATTATCCTTGTATCTAGATACAGCAAGTTTGATGCCAGTCATTTTGAACAAGTAGGTGTTGGCCCAAACATTTGTCTTTTGAGATACAGCATGTTCGATGTTTGTATTTTAAAAATCAATTGCTGTATCTGGTATTAAATCCAATAATACAAATCTTAGAGTGACCCTGAGAATTGAAAATGGAAGGTGTTATATTAAAATGTTATCACTAAAAAAATGGTATTCCTAAGTCTTCTAGTTTAGAAGTTATGAATTTTTGAAATAGTTTTTTGGCTCTGGTGTAAAGTTGCATTTTTCGAGATACGACAAGATTGCTTTCCGCCGTCGATATGTATGAGTTCGAAACTATGTGGGTGATTGAAGCTTTGTTATAAGGCAATATACAAAGAAGACAGTAAAGCAGCACAAATATATAATTAATAAGTAATAAGTATAATAGTGTAATAATAATAAGGTGACAAGCTGGGACGACACATACAATACAACCAACAGTCGTCAGTCACATACCCTGAACACCAAATTAAGAACAATTCAGTCTTGTATTTCGAACGAAACCATTTTTTTATTGCGGTGAATGACGAGCCGAACACGCCGTCCGCCTGATGGTAAACGATACGACCGCTCATGGACAGTAGCAAAACCAAACAACACCATGATTTACAAAGCAATGATTCGCATTGCCGAGCACTCGCCATCCTGATACGAGTACATAAGATGTTAAGTCTCAATATGTCCAGTAGTTACTCTGGCTACAATTTCTTTCAAACCGGACCACAGCAGCGCATTTACACTGCTGTTTGGCGGGAGAAATAGACATTGCGGTTGTACCTACCCAGGCGGCCTCTTTCATATGAGAGACATACCACAATGGTATACTTGCTAACGGAGCACATAAATATTTTTCTCGATTCGGGGATTGAATCCAAGGCCACTTGTTTATCAGCCGGTAGGCCAACTGCGCCACGAAGACTGTCAAAGATAGGACGTCGGACGCATAATAAGATTTCCAAATATAATAGAAGAAAGATCCAACTGTCAAGCGCATTTGAAAGAAAAAAATAATTATGACATTTAGTCAGCTAATTCCCAGCTGCAAGCGTTTCACAAGACGTAAACTGTGAATTACGGTGCTAATTGGTGCAATTTTTCTCGCTAATATGAAAGAGATGTTGAAACGATTAAGTAAACTCAAGCTTGGAATATAGCGTGATTAACATTCTGTCTCTTAAATAAAGATATTACACGCTTGAGCTGGTATGATAAGTTCAGTGGTAAAGAGTTCATTGTTCTAGTATTCAACGCGCTTTTGAATTTAGCATATTTTTCTATGTAGCATACCAAATTCAACTGCTCGTACAAATCATCTATAACAACCCAATTATCAAATACATACTATATTTTCTCTACCATCTTTAATAAATATAATAATTATTAAAAAAAAACAAATTCAAACACCTCAGTCCTACATAGATCCAAATTAAATGTATAACCATGGAAAAGATGCTAACTAAACCTCGGAGCAGTAATAAAAAAATTAGATTAAAAGGAAGTGTCTTCAGACGGAACTCTATCAAAACATTAATTCCCTTGGAAAATTCAAATATACACTTCTGTCTTTGGCTCAAGTTTTAACGAAGTTCAGACAATTTTCTCGCTTTGTTTTTTTACAGTTTTCAAATCAACTTATTTATTGAATGAAATACTTTTATAAGATCCTCTCTTTTGGGACAATTTCCTGAGGCTCGTGTACGCCTACGATTCAAGAAAATAAATACATGAAGTGTGAAACGTGCTCGATTTATCTTTTATTTAAGAAAGAAAAAAAAAAAAAAATAAAAATGTTTATTTACACCAAAACTAGACAAACATAGAGAACATAAAGAAGATACATTTTAAGGGAGCAAGGATAATAATTCAGCTTAAATCAATTACATTTGTCTCAACAAAAAAGTGATCTGCTGATACCTATGCTAGGAGAACCTGTGTTATAGGTATCAGTGAAACCTCCAAGACAACATTCTTAGGTATGTAAATCAAATTCAGTTTGACTTTTATATTATTTATCATATTAAAATCAGTTAGGTGAATGAACATCCGCTATTCACATATTATGTACATTTGTGCTTGTAAAACTACGATTGTCCAGTATTACGGTTTTTAATTATTATAATTTTTAATTATTATTTCATTCGTGTGTAGAGTGTGTAGGTGTGTGTATAGGTGTGATGATTGTTGTGCTCTGTGTAATGTAGGTAGGTAGGTATGTATATGAGAGAACAAAGTGTGAATGTGTGTGTAAGTGTTAGATGCCTATTTGGAGCAAGAAACTATTTAGTTATCCTACGTTAGAACTACATAGCAGCGCCTCAGTTTGCATATAGGACAGAGATAAAAGCCATTTCTTAATAGCTCGTTTACAGGAAAATTTCGTCATATTGAAAATTTTAACCGTGGAATTTATTTTATTATACAGTCTGCCACCTAAAACAACGAAATGTCTGTCAGAGAACTTAGTACGTGTTTGTGCTGTAGGAAAAATGCTACATTTTCTCCTACCGTCTGGTTCCTTATGTGGTCTTGTGGCATGTTTACGGAGGACGGTCTGCTGCACAAAAAGCTTTCGAACTGAAAGAACTTGACAGTCTGAATAAAGTTTAGCGGTTGGATATCTATAGGGTTTGTTAGTCATCACTTTCAGAATAGCTCTTTGTGCGATTTCAAGTTGCATCAATGAGGATTTTGGGGCTCCACCCCAGGCCGGAATGCAATACCCAAGCACAGATTGGCACAAAGCATAGTAAACCATTTTAATTGTGTCAAAACTTGTAGAAAAGCGAAGTCTTTTAAATATATAGATGAGACGCCTGACCCTAGCCGTCAAAGTATGTATAAGTTCGTGCCAAGTCAAACACTCATCAATTTGTATGCCAAGGTATTTGACAAAACTAACTCTAGTGAGACTTGAGCAGTTACAAATGTTGGAGTAACGTAGATCACAATAATGCGCTGTTATGACAAGAGTAGGTGGTGGAAGGAAATTAGATCTTATAGCAAAAGGAACAAATTGTGTTTTTGCAACGTTTAAAATAAGATGATTGAGAGACAGCCACTTTAGAACTGTGCGCATCGCACATTCTGCATGTATCCTCGCATGGGACCAACTTTCCCCATCTATGATAAGTGCTGTATCATCTGCGTAAGTAAAAATTCTGCAATTCGGAATTCTAATATTACAGAGGTCATTTATAAAAATTAAGAACAGCGTAGGTCCTAATACGCTTCCTTGGGGGACACCACAAGTAATAGTCTCTTCTCCACTGTAGTAGTTTTCAATCTTCACTATTTGGGTTCGATTTTGCAAGTAGTCAGAGAAAATCTTTAAAGGCAGACCTCTAATTCCAATGTTTTCCAATTTCTTTATAAGATTGGCGACAGAGACAGTGTCAAATGCCTTCGCGAGATCTAAGAATAGACCAAGACACTTGCGTTTTTTGTCTAAAGTTTTCACTACATGATCAGTAAGGGATACCACTGCGTCCTCTGTAGAGATCCCTGGACGAAATCCAAACTGATTTTTTGAGAGAATATTTATAGATGCTAAATAATTATGCAATCTAGAGTTCAGAATTTTTTCCAGGATTTTCGAAAGCACGGGAAGTATAGAGATAGGTCTATAATTATTTACATCGTCTCTGTCACCAGACTTGAAAATAGGATGGACGACAGCCTTTTTGAAAACAGTGGGGAAAACTCCAGTAGAGATCGCTAAATTACAGACGTGAGTTATTAAAGGCGCTAACGTTGACTGACCAACTTTAATTACTTTGGTAGATATACCATCCCAACCTATGGCACAGTCAACCCTTAAGTTTTTAATGATAGTATCCACCTCAGCCACGTCAGTTTCAAATAGAACCATAGAGTTATGGTGTTGGGTAGCAATTACCATGCTAGATTCCTCGCACGTATTCGAAATACTAGTATTGTTTGCCTTCTCTTTTATTTTTTTGCCAATAGTAGCAAAGAAGTTGTTAACTCTGTTCACTGCGTGCAAAGGGTCGGCTTTATTAATGAGTTCCAAAGGAGGGGGTGGCTTAGGTTTGATAGATGTTAAATTATTGACTAACTGCCAAACCTGTTTTGGATTGTTTCGATTTTTATCAAAACTGCTTTTTCGTAAGAAATTTTAAGTTTAAGAAGAAGAAGATTACAGAAATTACGATATCTCCTATATATTAATTCAGATGTAAGATTGTTTATATTCATTTTATATTTTTTATGCAGACGATCACGATGTCGGATACAGCGAATCAAGCCAGGCGTAATCCAGGGTTTTAAATTACGTGATTTGCTCGGTAGTTTGCAAATACAAGTGTTATCCTTAATAATTTTTGATAAAGAGTCAACCAGGAAGTTTGCTGCAAGGTTAGCATCCGAAGTACTCATAACATGAGACCAGTCATTATTTGCTATTTGATTAGCGACATTGTCATAATTGACTCTATTAAATATATGAGGGGGTTTAAGTTTTGTTTTCTTATCATCAATAAACAGAAGTAAAGGCTCATGATCCGTTATGTAGGTTTCTAATAGTAATGTGATGGTTGGGAAATCAGTTTTTAGTAATATATGATCCAAGCAGTTATTTAGACGAGTTGGTAGTGTATGTGTTGGTAGTAGACCGTGCAGTGCAGCAATGGTAAGATATTCTGAAGAGTGAGGATCGTTGTTTCCCGGTTTTATATCTATATTAATGTCTCCTACCACGACAGTCGTGCGGGTTCCGGAACAAGCTGACAGAACTGTATTTAAACTACTAAAGAAATTGGTAAGATTGTTGAAGGAGGGAGAACGATATATAGCAACAATAGAAGTGTTTTCACTAACCTCACATATTAAGCAATTTCCATCTGTAAAAGTAGGTTCACTAATTTTGCATGCGATATTAGATCTTACATATAGAACGACACCGTCATTTTGATTTTTATGGTTTTTAGTAAAGAAGGAAGTGTAACCGTCTAATGTAGGTAAATTATTTACTTTACTCAACCAACATTCTGATAACGCTAAGACATCACATTGAAATCCAATAACTGATAATAGAGCAACCATTTCATCAAAATTTTTATTAATACTACGAATATTCATGTGAAAAATTTTTAGGCCTTTACAACTATTTTTCTTTATTAAATTAGCACATTCAGTCGGGTAACACTTGTTTACGGTAGAAATATCAACTGAATCCAGCTCATTGGATATGTACAATGACTCGATCATTTTTATACTTGTTATTACTGTAGTAATATAATCGACTGCTTGACGCTATGTAACAATCGCAAATTCTTCGAGTAAATACATACAAGGCAAAATGATATATATATGAAACGATATAATACAGAATAAAGAAAAATAGTTTAAGAAAAAACCAAAATAATTGTTTTGTGTATAATAGGCTTGTATATTTTTGTGTATAGTGTATTGTGTGAAGAGTAAATTGAGTATTGTGTGAGCAGTATAAAAAAGATAAACAAAAAAATAATTCAAAATCAAGTCATGCACAGGCCTTAAGATCATCTAATTGTTGAGAGGAACCAATCAGGATTTGCTTTGAATTATTATCCTTCCGAATAAAGATGTTACAATTTGATGACCAGCAGTATTGATAATTATTAGCTTTAGCAAAGTTCCGAGCCAAATAGAAAAGCTTCCCAATAGATGGGGGAAGGTATTCAGCAACGTAAATGGGTTTGCGTTTTCCAGGGAGGCCAACAGTTTCAGAGTTTAACTTGTCCTCAACCTTCCGACCTCTGTTATAAGCTCGAAGCGAGGCGATGAGATCAGTTTTGGTTTGAACCGATGAGAATTCAGCAAATATTGTTTGAGTGGAACCAAGTTTTCCGGGAAGGCGGCGTATGTCTCGGATCATAGAGTGTTTCAGATGGACTTGAGCAACATTACCGATTTTAGTTAGAATATCTAATAAATCATTTGTTGTTTCCTTTTCCTTAGTAGGGACATTCCTAACTTCAATGCTTGATGAGCGTGAAGAGAGCTTTAGGTCCATCAATTGGTGCTCCAAGCAAGCGACCTGGTTCCGAAGACAATTACGCTGTTTTTCTAGATCCTGGATTTGATTTTTCAGCTCCTCAAAACTCGAGTTTATAAAGTCTACCGATTTTTCAATGTCCTTGTTTGATTTTTGTATTGTCATATTTTGACGTTTGAGATCAGCTACATCGCTAGAGAGTTTATGGAGAACACGGTCCTGTTCCTGCTTCCACGACATCAGCAATGATTTTATTTCCTGGAATTGGTCCGAATCGACACATGCGTCATCAGGACGAAGACGCTTCCGAGTGGTTTTATTAAAAATATCGGCTTCAGTCCCTGATAGTGATGTTAGATCTGGTTCCGACTGAACCTCAGTAATAGCGCTACTAGCAGCCGATGAGGGCGGTGTTCTTGCAGTACGCGGCATTTTAATTCTTATACTGTACTTGGTAATAGGTGTTCCAAATAAACAATGTACAATATGTAGGATAATTTCGACGGGCGCGTCACGCCTCACATTAGCTCAGTTGCTCAGGGCCCACTCCCGCGCAGCAGACACCGGGTTCAAAACCAGCACCAAAACAAAATATCCTCTTACTTGAGAAATACTAAGTCGAATTGTAGAGGCACCTCACACAAGATATCTGTCCCTCTCTGGCTCCTCCCAGTAGGCGTAGACCTCTCGTATAAACTCCACGAGTGCAAGCAGGAATCGAAAACCAACTACGGACACCAATCACCGGCACGCACAGCAAAAATACAAATTAAAAACTGCACCAGAGCAACACAGACGTCCGATCAAGTCAAAGGCTATCGGAGGAATGAAAGAGAAAGAGTTCACTTTATGGGGTGTTGGGGATTAATTGATGTGGGTTATTGATTTCCAAAAATACAATAGAAGATTTGATTCGTACTGCATACGAAAATGTTCTTTAAAGTTATTACAAGCAATAAAATATACTATGAACTTTCAAAACTTTTACGTTTATAGTGTCAAGGATAAATAAATAGATCCATATACATACCACATGGTCCTGACCCTACAATATGTCTTGTTTCGTGTGTATTAGTAACTACTACAGACTTTCGGTCTCACAAACAACTTGACCCGAAAAAAATACGAAATAAATCGACAGCCTCCGTGGCGCAGTTGATAAGACGACGTCTGTGAAACGAGAATCCACGGGTTCAATCCCCGCGCGGAGACAAATGTTTGTGAGGCCCACAAATATTTGTCTCGGGTCTGGGTATTTGTGAGACCGAAACTGAACAATAATTTGTCTTGGTGCGGGGATCGAAATCTAACCAACTGCGCCACGGAGGCATATAAACACTAATCTGCTAAATTAAAATTAGAATATCACTATCTCGCCTTTATCGATATTTTTATGGCATCAAATTTATTACAACCTGTATCGTATCGTTTTAAATGTCATCATTTTTTTCCATTCCGTAAAAAAACATAGCTATTAGCATTTTGTTCATTGAGCATTAATTACAAATATAGTACGGTATATATTTCCCTATTCATATGTTGATACATAGGGGAGGCATGTTTATATGTAAATCGTAAATCAACCATGACCAAACGGACGTAAACTAGTTCTATTCATTATGAGTATGAGCAAAAAGTGTAATTCGTAACATCCGTTTCGCTTTTATTATAGTGAAATATTAAAGGAGCTATTTAGAGCGACCATCGTAGAGAAGGGAATGCTGAGAAAAGATTAGCCGAATTTTTGGTTCGGAATAAATGGCATAAGTGCTCGTAAAAGAATGTGAGAAAAACCTGCACTCTATAGCTATTTTCACAATTATTTCTATGGTATGTCAAGTCCCCAACCCGCAATAGGGCCGTGTGGTCGACCTAGTTCTTCAAACGAATCCTTGATTGCAGCAGAGCCTCATGCTCTACAGTGGGCGTATAAATAATTATATCTCTTCCTATTTACGTACATTTGAACATACTAAGCACACACAACAACCAATTTATCAAGATCGGTACAGCCCAATACCGTTCCGCATCGCCAAAACATAAGTACCAATTGTTAAGCCGTAACATAAATCATCGCTGTAACATCGCCATGTTTCGCCCATGCGAGCCTATTTCTAACCGAAAATAGTCCAAGGCGGTACAGTCGACAGCGCAAGTACGACCACATGTCGCATTATAATAATACATTGTAACAGGCATGCTACCTTTCATTAAAAACCCATTGTGGTTATTAATGATTTTATATTGTTTTTTTTAGCAAGGACGATTAGACGAGCAAGTAGCTCTCCTGATGGTAAGCTTCGCGACCGCCTACAAAAACGATAAACATCACTTACATACATATATGAACACACCTTTTTCCCAGAAGGGGTAGGCAGAGGTGCTACCAGGAAACCCACAATTCGCCTTGTATATTCCGTCCCACGATGTGATAGGGGGCGAGTCCATCGCCATATCGAGCAAAATTTCCTGACTCCAAGCTGAAAATTAATATAAAAATCCAATATCACTTCGAACCCGAGACCTCAGCTTTGTAATCGTTCCATAGTACAACTTCGTCACCAAGACATTGACACAGAGAAACATCACTTACGGACTGTAAAACTTAGCTTGATAATTTTGACAGCTCCCGCCTATAAAGTTAGGCATTCTTTTTGTTACGATGTCATACAGATAAATACTGTACTTCATGGATGAGTACCGCCCCCTTAGAGATGTGCCACGCATAACGAATAACAGCAGACTATCAATAATCGGTTTTGAAATGAAAACAATACATAAAAATAAAAATAATTTGTTTCTTAATTGCCGAAATATGTTCCATTAACAGTACTGATTACATGATAAAATATGTGCATTGAATAAAAGTTACCCAGTCATATTTTTTGGTGTTATACTAGAAAATGGATATAAAAAATAGTATCTATTGACTCCACGACTGTAACAATAATATTTCTAGTCCGGTTAATCATAAATAAATAATAAAATAAATAAAGAAGTATAAAGAAAATATTTTATAAAATCCATACCTTAATCACGCGATTATCGATTACAAGTTCCAAAAAATAATAATCGAACAGATTCATTAACGATTATACAACCCTCATCCCTACTGCGAGCTGTCAAAATTATCAAGCTAAGTTTTACAGTCCATAGAACTTATAATTGCCAAACACTGCATGTTACTTCACCGCGCTAGTCAGCTGTCAATCACATAGGTATGTCGATGTACGAGATTTTTTAATTTTTGATGTATGAGCATTTGGAAGGTCCGTGAACTACATTAAGCTAGTGTGGTAGACTAATAAGGGTTGTTCCCGAAAGAGTCGGTTTCAGGAGAATCGTATAATATTAAAAATAATTGTGCTAAGAAGTCATGTTGTTGTTGATTTGATAATTTGTGGTTACCTAATTACCTACCTATATAGGTAAATGAGGGATGCGGACAAGGAAAAATTTCTGTGGTGATAGTATTTATACATTAAAATAACCATGCAACATAGCTGTAATTTAACTTGAACACTTTCATTTAATAGAAACTTGGTAAAATTCTTTAACGAATGCCTGTTTTAATAGTAATAAAAATAAAATAAATTGTTAGCTTGCAAAAATTAAAAATTTATTGTTCATTATGGTCTCCAAATTGTTTCAGTTTCTATTATAATATTCTTAACTTTGTTTCTCGTAAAATGTTATTACTCTGAGCGCTTAATTTATTATTTTACTGCTTGGTTTTAAGTTTATATCGTCTCAGACTTTATTAACATGTCTTAAAGTAATTTGCTAGTAGGTATATTATTCGTCTTAATATAAATTAAGAGTGAACAATGACCCCGGCAGTTTAAATAAAAACACAATTAAAAGTATTGAAAGTTTTTTATCAACTGTGACCATACATTTATTATTAACCTAAATTACATTAAAGGCTATAAATAAAATGATGATGTCTTCGAATATGTTTATGAGACCGAAAAGTCTCTTGTAGTAACTGATACCCACGACACAAGACTCGATTTTAGTTTTAGTGTGTGATCAGGACTATGTATTTGACTGTTGGGTGTATTAATTATTTATTTATATTGCCATCATCACCTAAAGGCTTAGGAAGTCTGCGATTGAACGTAAGCCACTCCTAAGTTCCCTTAGCGACCTGTTTAAAACAAAAGAAAACTACTCGTAAATACAAAAACTAACAACCCAATATCAATACATATACATTATACAGTTGATATGTCATTCGATTCCGCGTCTAGGTAAACACAATCTTGGAGTAAAAAAGAATCGCCTTGAGCCACATTGACCCACATGCGTTCAAGGCTGAGCAAATGTTAACAGGACCTTTGCGATGAGAACCGGGGCACAAGCGCGCTGCGCCGGTAAAATTATAAAACACGCTTTTATATAAATTGCATACTTTTATATTTCGTAATTTTATTATGCCTTTACTGTTTATATTTGCATATATACGTGGTATGATTTTGTAATTGTACGTAGTTGCTTCTTGGAGCTAGCGAGTACAAAGTATTAACTGATACAGATCAAAAAACTACTTTGAAGATAAATCGATTGTAGTAGTTCCGTATTACATAAATACATAAATTTATGTCTTTTTTCCAGAAAGGGTAGGCAGAGGCGCTACCAGGCCATCCACATTAAGCCTTGTAGGTATGTTCCGCCCCACGATAATATGATAGGGAGCGAGCCTATCGGCATATCGGGCACAAATTCCTGTCTGCGGCCTGAATAAATAGAAAAATCCAATATCACTTTGCCCGACCCGGGATTCAAACCTGAGGCCTCAACATTGTAATGGTACTGTAATACAACTGCGCCACCAAGGCAGTCCATCAGTTCCGTATCACAAGTCGCTATAATAATCATAGCGGAAGGCTGTAGCTCTCGCCTTAACATAGTTATAATGAAGCCGTAGTTTTCGTGTGATTATTCATAACGATTTTAATAAAGAGATCCAACAGCACAAAGATAGTCCTGACCCCACAATATACAAGTATTATTTCATAGGAATCAAAAACGACGAGTCTTATGTTGTTCCAACAACGACCAGAATCGAATATTTGTGCAGGGATTGAACATATTTTTATGGCCGCCCCACACGTAATGATATACATACATACATAACTGTGCAAGTCTGAGTTTGCACCAGTATACAGGAACGTGTGTGGCCAAATAACTGCGCAAACTTCATTGCAAATTTTCGATTCGAGACTGGTGCAAACTCGCGTTAGCGCAAACGCAAGTGTATGGCAGGCTTTACTGTCACCTTTTAACCAAGTCCCAACTGCCATGGAGGCTTTCAAAATGACATGTATCCTTGAATAGATTACCTACATCATTATCAGAGTAATATAGGTTTTATAAAAACTTACATCAATGATCCAATTAACTATATGTATTCAAATTTATTGATGTGATTTCCGCTGGCCTTTAAAAATGTTTATAAATCGTTTGAAATATTCTTGGATGTATTTTATTTGCTCGTATTACAATCTCGAAGGATTAGTGCATTTTTATTTGTGAATCACTTGTATTTTGTATAATACATTAATATGAATGGTAATATTAATGTATTATGCAAAATACAATATTAATGTTTTAATCATAATTTTATTCACAATAAATAAATTATTCCGTCACCCGGCTTGTTTTAAATGCTCGTATTATTTAAAACGATGCAAAATATCATTTACATTCGTTTATTACTTCATTAGCAAAAAAAATAAATTCCACAAACCATTCAAGAAGGTTCTACACATCCACTTGCACCCACTTAATTTCTTTTTTGTGAATTACCACCTAACTGATGTCATGGGATCGCGTAGTAGATGTGAAGCAAAACTATATTAGTATCACTATAAAATATAATATGTAGCATTGCTCGCGGTTTCGCCCGCGTGAAAAAGGTTTTCCGGGGTAAAAGTATCGCTATATATTATTTTACTGGGTTAAAAAGTACCCTTTAGCCTATCATAAATGGCCTTTCCAATACAACGATTTTTTTTTAAAGATTTGCGCGTACAAACGAACAAACTCTACAGCTTTATATAATATATATTAGTTTAAATTATTATTTTTACCGCTGATACAATACATATTTATTTTAATATGATCACATCTTGACTCCATGCTATGAAATGCAAACTTATTCTATAAATAGAATCCTAAATTAAACAATTAACGAGTAGTAGTAATAAACCATCCTTCTATCCTAGTGATAATATATGAAAAATGCAAATTGATATTAGAATTCGAACTTATAACAAATTAGATCTCGAATGATCTAAGATCAATTTAAATATCAAGATTATAACTAATCGTATGTATTTGATAGAAGGCAATAATCCAAATTCGTTGACATGCCGACAAAAGCGACTCTTAATAGCCCGAGGCAATTACATTTTAATATGGTTGTAACTTGTATTCTATTCTTTCATAGCCAATAAACTTATTTTATTTTAGTACATTAAAATAAAACTAATTAAATTTAAAAAGACCGCAAAACTAGTTTTATTCCAATTTATTTTGGCAATTGTTTGGACGTTGCAGGCGCGCCACATCTACACAACACTTGGCATAGAGAAGGAGGCATGTGGAACACCAAAAGGCAATATAGATTTTTACTAGTATACCGTACATTATGATAGTGATGATGATATATGATTCTTATAGTGTTAACAAATTTTTAACCACTACTGGTTGTCCTTATTATTAAAAAGAAATAAAAAAATTGATAGAAACTCTTCGTTGTGCTTTGTTCAAGTGCATTTAGCGCACTACACACCAAAACCCGGGAATTCAGCCCACCTACACAGCCCGGCGGTCTATAAGAAAAGAATCATGACGGCAACAATCTGCCCGCCGAATGTTGGCGATCCAATCACTCTGCTCAGTTGCCCGGCGACATTCAACAACATCGTAAAAAGTTGCCGACTTAGGCCAGCGGGTTGGCGGCTTTGGTGTGTACAGCACTTTCCAGACCAATCCGGGTATAACCGGTTCCGAGCAGGCCGGCATAATTGTTTCTATAGAACACTAAATAACCATCGTTTACCGGTCGACATACCAACCATAGCAGTCACTTTGCCGAGCCAGAATAAAAAAATAAAATGAAAAATAGGTCGAGATTGTGTGTGTGTTTTTATTGCTTTATATTGATCAATCGTGTACAATATTATAGAATTCGTTGACACAATTATTTTTTAATTCTTTAACCTCGATATTAAATGTTTTACAGAACCGCTTAACATATTTTCCTCAAAGTAACGAGCGGTTATTATCCAGGTGTGTATATTTTGTAACATTTTTGTACGCATTGTTTTAAAGCCTTGATGGGTAACCTGACCATAGGAATGTAATGAGATTGCAGCAATGTAAGACAATGCATTTGTTTTGTTCCTTATTTTTAATAGCTAATATAATAATAGCACTTAAATCCAGCCTTTAAAATTTCTAAGGATAAAAATCCACGTTGATTGTAAATTATATTATATATCGGTATATATTAGCTTATTATCGTCTTTCTTTACTACACTATTCAACTTGGAAAACGAAATTAAAATTAGTCACAAGCTGTGGTCACAAGTGACCAATCCCTTGCACGATCATGTCTGTATACCTGTACATACTTCTTACAAATAAAATATCTTGCCTTAAGTCGACTACAACAGGCATTTTATTTTCATTTACGACTAATGCTCTTGTTATTTAATACCCAAAGTTTGCCATTTAAATATAAAAGAATCTGTATTTATTCAAAATAAACTATGAGTGAATGTTTAAAACCTGTTTTTATTGTATAATAAATATATTGACCTACGACACCAAAATATGGAGGACTGGTGGCCATTCTAAGTGAAAGCTCAAGGTCACTCGACGATATGTAAACATAAGTGGCTTTATCAACATACATTATATTACAATTATAAAACCGTTGACTTTTTTATCGTGTTAAATGAATATTGTGGAGTTAACAGTGAAAAATTCAGCTATCTATATCAGGATTTTTATAAGGTTTTATTGAATTTGCACTGTTATTCTGTATGGGACAAATCTTGGAGGTTAAATTAGAACCAATTCCTGACGTTTGATCGAACCCACGGACTATCGTTTCACAGGCGGCCTCTAACCAACTGCACCACGGAGGCTGTCGAAATATCTCTATTGTGTTTCGTGTATTCTCCGTGGCGCAGTTGGTAAGACACCGGCTGGGAAACAAGAGGCCGCGGGTTCAATCCCCGCACCGAAACAAGTATTTGTGTGATCCACAGGTGTTTGTTTCGGATCTAGGTGTTTGTGAGAACGAAAAAGTCTCTCGTAGTTTCTGAAATCCACAACACAAGACACGATCTTAGTGTTTGGTCGGGATTGTGTATGTGACTGTTGGGTGTATTTATTGTATCAATTGTTGTCAGTATCACTGAAAGCAAGGAATATAACTTTATTAATACAGGCTTATGTTACTAAAAGGATCTCGTATGAGAAAGGCCACAGAACAGGGCCAAGGACATTATAAAGGCCACTACAATTCAATGAGCACACATTCGCGACCTGTACCTTAAGAAGTAATATACATATCTTTTTATTAATAAATGAATCATATTGACTACTGACAAATTAACTTTATATGTCTGTATGTGATTGTAGAAAGATCCTCATAATGAGATCAAGCAGGTCTATTGTGTATTATTTTCTAGTCACTTTGTCATACATATACATTGCTATGTATAACTTTGTCATATACAAACATAAACTCAAACCGTTTTCCCAGAAGAGGTAGGCAGAGGCACCAACAGGTCACCCACATTTCGCCTTGTATAGGTATGTTCCGTCCCACGATATGATAGGGGGCGAGCCCATGACCATATCAAGCACCGGTTCCTATGTGTCATTGCAATATAATATTAAGTTTTACAATTATATAATAGCATATTATCTCCCAATTTTGTATTTATATTCAAAATAATTTATACTTACACGATTATTACTAAAATCTTCGGTTAGGTTGGTGGAAAATGTATTAAAACTAACTAGCTACGGACGAACGAATCCGAGTATCAATAAATGTGTCATTGGATGGGCCTATCCACATAACATCAAATATAAACTGATAATGATGACGAAATAACGACTCATAAAAAACCTTTTATAACTATTGACAAAAAAGCTGAACTAAAAACACCGAGCAACGACCGCAAATTACTTCTGGACTGTTTCCAACGTATGAGGTGAAGAGGCCAATAATTGCAGTTAAATGTCACCTATCTGCCTATTGGAAGAGCACCAATGTTGGTTAGGCATCACGCCAGTTCTCCGCTAACGTGTATTACCCTTTGACACTTTGCAAATAGTCATTACAAATGCTTTACAGTGTTACACTTATTGGCAGAGGGTTAGCACAAACCTTTGCGTATTTGGTGTAACGAATGTGTGTAAAAGTGGGATGTATAGGTTTCTTTTAAGTGTTTTGTAAAGATAATAGCAGGCCCCTGGCTGTAAAGTGTTCATAATCTCTCAAGAAAACAGTTACTCGTAGAAAATCGTTGGTATTATTAATTCTTAAGAATGCTATGTGACTTTTGTTTAATTTTATAATTAAATGATTATATTAAATAATGACTATTGTAAAATTATATAAAATTTTCAAATAATAAAAAATGTGAGTTATTTAATATTGATCGGATTGTTGAACTTTTTTTTTTTTTTTATATAGAAAATTATTTTTGATACTCGATATAATCTTTAAAAACTTTTACTCGATGTCTATATCTGGTGGCATATGAAACTGACTAAGCTAGTTTCAATAAGGTCAAGGCAATACATCTTTCACTTTTAATGTCTCTATAACAAGAATAACAACTGTCATTTGGCTTTCCATCGTACCTCACTATGCAGCTTATTGTTCTTACAATCAGCTTTAACTATGACGTCTACGTCTTCTTAATTTCTTCCACAAAGTAATTTTTCGTGTATAACTTTTAAATTTAACGATTTGAATAAAATCGCCGGGGATGAAATTGAGGCACTTTCGTAGACCAATTGAAACCTACATGATTAAATATACTTCATCCATGATCTAAATTTGCATTGATTGTAACATAGGCAATGTTACATCGGACCTCCAAAGATGTTTGAAAAATCCAAAGTTAATATAATATCATTGTAATGTTTAGAGTCACATTAAAACCCACTTCAAATATGCTACGATTCCTTAATCCTTTAACATGGGCAGCAGTTATCAGGAGAAAAGCTATATCGGCTGCTAATATGTTATATTTGCAAGATTTCAAACATTCTCTACAATATTTTGCTATCTTCAATTCTGCTTTGCTCCACTTGTCATTACTCTATATCAGTTTTATCACCTGGCATTCCTAATATCTTGTGAGAAAATTGCAAAAATCCAATAACAGATACTAGTTTTTACGACAGCAATAAAAATAGTTTTGCAATTACCAACTTGTAGTTTATAAACCAGTAATATACGTTCTTCTAACAAGGGTACATGTGTCACATCCTTCATGCATATTTTGTGCTCTGAGTCAATGTAGGTACATTAACTTGTTCTGCTAAAGCAGCGAAATTAGAAGCAAATTTTGTGTTTGCATCTATGTGTAGAGGTGTTGGTTTCTGAGCTTCAGCAGTTGTAACATAATATGAACATCATAGGGTTTGTTACATTCCATACTTTTCGGCAAGCATTATTGTAACTTAAATAATTACAACAAAATCGATGTATTGGCTTCTCTGGCTGTAAATGTCTTTATGCGAGGTTATTTACCTTTTTAGTTCATTGTTTTGTCACCCGCTTTATTAGGGAGGGAAGTCGCGAAGAAGACGCGCTGAGCTTCAATGCTCAGTGTCATTAAAATGCGTGCCACTGTTGATCCTGGCTTACAGGAGTTGCAGTGGCGGGTGTGAGGGCGGGACAGTCTCCTAAAAAAATCGATGTATCAGCATCTAAACCACCACTATCTCTCTCTCTCTCTTCAGCCACAGGAAGTCCACTGCTGAATATAGCCCCCCCCCCCCCCCGTGGATCTTCACATAGACCTGGTGGAAGCGGCCTGCACCCAGCGACTTCCTGCGACCCTAATTTTATTAATAACGACCACCACCTATTAATTCGATAGAATTATACATTTTTTTACATAACCTATATTAAGCTTTGAAATAAAACTATTTTTTTCCGTAATAAAGCGCAAAGTTTCAAATATCATAATGCAAACAAGATATTTGGACTTTTATTCAACAGAATCCTTTCTGTGGTTTGGATTATGATCATAGATACTTATACATTGAATTTTGAATTATAGTTTTATAACTGAATTACTAATACAAACTACAAAATATTCAAGTAAGTCCTTGCATTAAAACAAACCGAACTACTAAATGCATTTTGCGCGTTCCGACATGTTAAACATTGCAATCTGTGTGTTTCTAGAACGTTGTGTAACTTATTAACTTTGTCAAGTAAAACAGGAATACTATTATGTATTGCATTTTACATACAAATCCACGCCTGTTTGTAGCTGAAATTACTTAATCCAACTAAAATTACTTTGATATTACAAACGTGTTCTATTTACCTAATCGTCGTGTATACTGAAATTTGACAACGATTCAAGGTATTGGACCTAACATATTAATTTAGTGCTCGATTGTTGAATTACTTATGAAAATTGCAACCAAACCCACTTGGCACTATTAACTACGAGTACGCGCGCAAACTGACCAGCTGGGAAAACGGAACTTGCATGTGAGCTACTGACTGCAAAAAAAAACCAGTTTACTTTTTTAACTTTAATAAGTATAGAAATGTTTCTGGCTTAAAAGGTTAAGGAAGATAAGTGAATTAATGATGTCATAGCTACATTTTTAAATAGTGTTCACTAAAATGTTATGCTGATTAGTACGTCAAAGAAACATAAAATTTAATTGATTCCGTGATGTCATCACTTTGATAGCTATTTTTAAAAACAAATGAATAAAATCTTAAATCAGCCCTAATAAGTTAATATTGTTAATGGTATGCTTTTCTTATTAACCTGCAAAATTGGCTTTGATAGTATATTCCCTTACTGAAGAGAGAAATTAAATTAGTTCGAATTTTCACCAATGCATCCTTCAGCTATATTATGCTAAATCCATATTTGGTTGTAATTATTTCCAACATTACTTATATTAGCCTGAGATAGCTTCGAAATTAATTTATTGTATAACGACTTTTAGAAACAAAATCATTGATATATGCTCCATTTCAAATAATATTGTGCACTTAAGTATAGAAAATATTGTTTTATATAACTTAGCTTCAAGCCTTTGTTAAAACAGCTGAAGGAGCCACATCTGAAGGATCGGTGAAGTGAATCAAATGCTGTGAAGACGTCTACTATCATGTCAATGGATAATTGTTTGCGTAACTTACTATACGTATTTATCTTCTTTCTCAGCAAACGTTAGCTAATTATAATTAATAAATATATGTATATATGTATGTGAGCCAAAACATAGGTGAAACAAATATAAAACTAGAGAAATAATTATATTTATTTTAGTTTATAAGTCAACTTCTTTTTTTCGTGACATTTAGTCTTACTCAAAATATATTACCAATATCGATTTTAGTCTATTTTTATACATTCATAAATTATGGAAAAAGACGTGTGAAAAAATATCTTAAATATTCATATTAATGAACGTCTAATTAATGTTTTAACTTTACGAGACACTTAAAATAAGACTATTAATTTAATCACAATTATGTAGTAATAAGTGCTACTAGAAATACCTGTTTATGGTTCTAGATTTATCCGTCTACTGTGTGTCACTTTACGTCTTTACATCATCCATCCCTCAGCCAAAGGAATTCCACTGCTGAACATAGGCCTCCCCCAATGATTTCCACATTAATTAAAATAAAAGGTCTAACTAATGTATGTAAACGTCATATAAAATGATACATTTCGTTTAAGCGCAATTTATTTGCTATCTGTACGCCTTTTAAAGACACACGCAAGGCCGATGCAAGCTATTATAATTAAGTACCAAAGTAGACATTACGAAGCAAACACTTAAATTTGTCTGTTTATTACAAAACTTTAAAAATAGTAACAAAAATTACACGTTACAAAACCCTAGCGTTCAATGTTAAAAATATTTGCAATGTCTCCATAAGTGGTTATAAACATTCCGATTATCTTTATAATAACTCGTCGGTAAAACGAGTTTTTTGCTCGCCTTAAACTCGCTTCGATAGACAAAATATTATGCCGTGTTACATAACATATGTGGGTAAAAGCGAACTGTATTCGAACATGAACAAACTTAATACAAATACAAATCGGTGTGACGAAATATACATAATCAAGCAAGTTGTGGTACTTATTGGTTCTAGAATCTATTTTAAAGCAAAACTCGGTCTAGGAATACTAATCAAGTTCTTTTACATTTTAGGTTATTTTCCAAATTATGCAGTAACTTTAACCTAAAGAAGACGGGAACTTCCAAATACGCTGCCAGAAGCAATCATATTATTATAATTATTTATAACAGAATTTATGATTACCTTGTTACTAACTTTAATCTTGATATTATAGTCTGCATCTTTGGTGCCTAAGTTGCTTCTAACTTCAATAGGAGACGCTGTGGTGATAGGGTAAACAATTCGAGGTACGACGCTGTAGCCAATTTCGATGACATCCTTTAAAGCCGGCTCTACCAGAGTGGTATTATTGTTAAACAGAATACTAAATTACGTAACGGGTTGTTCGGGTAATGCTCTCCCCGTAAAGCAGATTGAAGGGGTACAACAAGCTTTAACAGACAGCAATGCATGTAAAAATCTTTGAAGATATAGATATTACAGTGATTGTTTGGTCCTACAAGGTACTGGATATGGTACCGAGATCCATATTTTTTTTTATTGCAATGAATAGCGAGACGAGCATGCCATTTGCCTGATGGTAAGCAATACGACCACTCATGGACAGTAGCAAAAACAAACAACACCATGAATTCCAAGGCAATGCTTGGCATTCTACTGCGCTCGCCATCCTGAGACATAAGATGTTAAGTCTCAATATGTCCAGTAGTTACTCTGGCTACAATGTCCTTCAAACCGGAACCCAACAGTGTATTTACACTGCTGTTTGGCGGGAGAAATAGATATTGCGGTGGTACCTACCCAGGCGGCCTCTCACATATGAGAGACCTACCATCAGTAACATTTATATTCGCGTGATACAGAAATACTACAAGTCAACTGTAGAGTCCAATAGTTTGCAATACGCACGATATAAAACATTTATCTTACGGTATATTGTATTCGAAATATTCATTAATTAATTGCTTATATCCTCGTTAAAACGTAGTAGCTTATATCGATGTATTGATAACGTAACGTGTGTACACTACTCGTAGTTACTTCACCGAAAACAACATTTTGTTTTTTTATTTATAATAAAACTTTTCGAGAAATATTTCGATTAATGGACATATCTGAAGACAACAAATGCTGATGAAAATATATTCCGTTGTTACATTGCTTACTTTTAACAGCCTTGACTGATTTTTTTAAAGTATTTTAATGCTCTTGCATTTCAGCTGCTTATACAGTAAAACTCACTAATTAAAAATTTATAAATACATTCCTTGGTAACTCGAATGTGCGTTTCTTTTGGAAGATACACATATATGTTTTAAATTATATTTGTTTGTATTTAAATGGACTCTCTTTCATGTGCATCTTATATTGCAGTATGTAAACTGTATTTTAAGCGGAAGTTTTTATTCATTCAATAAAATGATTATGTGGGCCTGAAATAGCTATTCGCATCTTTCACATTTCGAAACGGAAATTCATAAACATTTTGATAATGTTTGTTTCCCTTGAGTATTTATTCTCATCCTTCATTGCACAAAGACATAAGAGCATAGCTGCATATGGTTTTATCTCTTCATATCATGCATGATGATCCAACAACCTCAATTTATGAATGAATGAATAACTCAGGTGTGTGTGTGATATAGCTGATATTCTTGGCAACTTAAAAATTTAATAGCTAGTTTAATTTAGTGTATAAATAAGTGCCGAATACTAATTTTGTAAAAACAAACGCGAATAAACGAGGAAGTACACAACAATAATCTAGATTTGGAAGTAATCAAAACAGTTGCGAAAGCGTAGGATTATTCTTTCGATCCACAATTAGAATGTAGCAAGGTCTTTGTAAACTGCACGCGATATAGATGTATACTCATCGTTTGTAATGATGCATTATTCTCATTACTTATGTTTTGATTTATGAATGCGAGACTACGGCCATAGATATTAAATTACGCTATTAATTTATATGTAACACTTCATCAATTATGTTTGCTCAACGTTTATTTGATGTTCGAAGATTCTATTAACCTAAGAGGTATTGCAATGGTAAAAAAGTTTGATTTTAATCAATCAGATGGCTTATTTTTGTAGAATGAAGTTTAATTGGTGGAATGCGTAAAAAATTAACAAAGTATAACCTAAAGCATTTAGCGTGTTTTAGAGACTTTATCTGCAACACATGCGTTTGAAACAGGTAACTTAAAAGGCTAATGGTCAGATTGACCAACCATCCGGGATATGTGTCGATTAAAATTCAAATTACTGCTAGAGTTAGGCACCCATAACTACCAATTTATCTCGTTTGAAATAATTAGTTGCTGTATGTAGCTGCATTCTTGTCGCAAATACAATACAGAGGATATCGAATTTATCAAGTACTTAACAATAACGACAACTTATTGTTGTAACGTATATTAAATAATGACTATTGTAAAATTATATAAAATTTTCAAATAATAAAAAATGTGAGTTATTTAATATTGATCGGATTGTTGAACTTTTTTTTTTTTTTTATATAGAAAATTATTTTTGATACTCGATATAATCTTTAAAAACTTTTACTCGATGTCTATATCTGGTGGCATATGAAACTGACTAAGCTAGTTTCAATAAGGTCAAGGCAATACATCTTTCACTTTTAATGTCTCTATAACAAGAATAACAACTGTCATTTGGCTTTCCATCGTACCTCACTATGCAGCTTATTGTTCTTACAATCAGCTTTAACTATGACGTCTACGTCTTCTTAATTTCTTCCACAAAGTAATTTTTCGTGTATAACTTTTAAATTTAACGATTTGAATAAAATCGCCGGGGATGAAATTGAGGCACTTTCGTAGACCAATTGAAACCTACATGATTAAATATACTTCATCCATGATCTAAATTTGCATTGATTGTAACATAGGCAATGTTACATCGGACCTCCAAAGATGTTTGAAAAATCCAAAGTTAATATAATATCATTGTAATGTTTAGAGTCACATTAAAACCCACTTCAAATATGCTACGATTCCTTAATCCTTTAACATGGGCAGCAGTTATCAGGAGAAAAGCTATATCGGCTGCTAATATGTTATATTTGCAAGATTTCAAACATTCTCTACAATATTTTGCTATCTTCAATTCTGCTTTGCTCCACTTGTCATTACTCTATATCAGTTTTATCACCTGGCATTCCTAATATCTTGTGAGAAAATTGCAAAAATCCAATAACAGATACTAGTTTTTACGACAGCAATAAAAATAGTTTTGCAATTACCAACTTGTAGTTTATAAACCAGTAATATACGTTCTTCTAACAAGGGTACATGTGTCACATCCTTCATGCATATTTTGTGCTCTGAGTCAATGTAGGTACATTAACTTGTTCTGCTAAAGCAGCGAAATTAGAAGCAAATTTTGTGTTTGCATCTATGTGTAGAGGTGTTGGTTTCTGAGCTTCAGCAGTTGTAACATAATATGAACATCATAGGGTTTGTTACATTCCATACTTTTCGGCAAGCATTATTGTAACTTAAATAATTACAACAAAATCGATGTATTGGCTTCTCTGGCTGTAAATGTCTTTATGCGAGGTTATTTACCTTTTTAGTTCATTGTTTTGTCACCCGCTTTATTAGGGAGGGAAGTCGCGAAGAAGACGCGCTGAGCTTCAATGCTCAGTGTCATTAAAATGCGTGCCACTGTTGATCCTGGCTTACAGGAGTTGCAGTGGCGGGTGTGAGGGCGGGACAGTCTCCTAAAAAAATCGATGTATCAGCATCTAAACCACCACTATCTCTCTCTCTCTCTTCAGCCACAGGAAGTCCACTGCTGAATATAGCCCCCCCCCCCCCCCCCCGTGGATCTTCACATAGACCTGGTGGAAGCGGCCTGCACCCAGCGACTTCCTGCGACCCTAATTTTATTAATAACGACCACCACCTATTAATTCGATAGAATTATACATTTTTTTACATAACCTATATTAAGCTTTGAAATAAAACTATTTTTTTCCGTAATAAAGCGCAAAGTTTCAAATATCATAATGCAAACAAGATATTTGGACTTTTATTCAACAGAATCCTTTCTGTGGTTTGGATTATGATCATAGATACTTATACATTGAATTTTGAATTATAGTTTTATAACTGAATTACTAATACAAACTACAAAATATTCAAGTAAGTCCTTGCATTAAAACAAACCGAACTACTAAATGCATTTTGCGCGTTCCGACATGTTAAACATTGCAATCTGTGTGTTTCTAGAACGTTGTGTAACTTATTAACTTTGTCAAGTAAAACAGGAATACTATTATGTATTGCATTTTACATACAAATCCACGCCTGTTTGTAGCTGAAATTACTTAATCCAACTAAAATTACTTTGATATTACAAACGTGTTCTATTTACCTAATCGTCGTGTATACTGAAATTTGACAACGATTCAAGGTATTGGACCTAACATATTAATTTAGTGCTCGATTGTTGAATTACTTATGAAAATTGCAACCAAACCCACTTGGCACTATTAACTACGAGTACGCGCGCAAACTGACCAGCTGGGAAAACGGAACTTGCATGTGAGCTACTGACTGCAAAAAAAAACCAGTTTACTTTTTTAACTTTAATAAGTATAGAAATGTTTCTGGCTTAAAAGGTTAAGGAAGATAAGTGAATTAATGATGTCATAGCTACATTTTTAAATAGTGTTCACTAAAATGTTATGCTGATTAGTACGTCAAAGAAACATAAAATTTAATTGATTCCGTGATGTCATCACTTTGATAGCTATTTTTAAAAACAAATGAATAAAATCTTAAATCAGCCCTAATAAGTTAATATTGTTAATGGTATGCTTTTCTTATTAACCTGCAAAATTGGCTTTGATAGTATATTCCCTTACTGAAGAGAGAAATTAAATTAGTTCGAATTTTCACCAATGCATCCTTCAGCTATATTATGCTAAATCCATATTTGGTTGTAATTATTTCCAACATTACTTATATTAGCCTGAGATAGCTTCGAAATTAATTTATTGTATAACGACTTTTAGAAACAAAATCATTGATATATGCTCCATTTCAAATAATATTGTGCACTTAAGTATAGAAAATATTGTTTTATATAACTTAGCTTCAAGCCTTTGTTAAAACAGCTGAAGGAGCCACATCTGAAGGATCGGTGAAGTGAATCAAATGCTGTGAAGACGTCTACTATCATGTCAATGGATAATTGTTTGCGTAACTTACTATACGTATTTATCTTCTTTCTCAGCAAACGTTAGCTAATTATAATTAATAAATATATGTATATATGTATGTGAGCCAAAACATAGGTGAAACAAATATAAAACTAGAGAAATAATTATATTTATTTTAGTTTATAAGTCAACTTCTTTTTTTCGTGACATTTAGTCTTACTCAAAATATATTACCAATATCGATTTTAGTCTATTTTTATACATTCATAAATTATGGAAAAAGACGTGTGAAAAAATATCTTAAATATTCATATTAATGAACGTCTAATTAATGTTTTAACTTTACGAGACACTTAAAATAAGACTATTAATTTAATCACAATTATGTAGTAATAAGTGCTACTAGAAATACCTGTTTATGGTTCTAGATTTATCCGTCTACTGTGTGTCACTTTACGTCTTTACATCATCCATCCCTCAGCCAAAGGAATTCCACTGCTGAACATAGGCCTCCCCCAATGATTTCCACATTAATTAAAATAAAAGGTCTAACTAATGTATGTAAACGTCATATAAAATGATACATTTCGTTTAAGCGCAATTTATTTGCTATCTGTACGCCTTTTAAAGACACACGCAAGGCCGATGCAAGCTATTATAATTAAGTACCAAAGTAGACATTACGAAGCAAACACTTAAATTTGTCTGTTTATTACAAAACTTTAAAAATAGTAACAAAAATTACACGTTACAAAACCCTAGCGTTCAATGTTAAAAATATTTGCAATGTCTCCATAAGTGGTTATAAACATTCCGATTATCTTTATAATAACTCGTCGGTAAAACGAGTTTTTTGCTCGCCTTAAACTCGCTTCGATAGACAAAATATTATGCCGTGTTACATAACATATGTGGGTAAAAGCGAACTGTATTCGAACATGAACAAACTTAATACAAATACAAATCGGTGTGACGAAATATACATAATCAAGCAAGTTGTGGTACTTATTGGTTCTAGAATCTATTTTAAAGCAAAACTCGGTCTAGGAATACTAATCAAGTTCTTTTACATTTTAGGTTATTTTCCAAATTATGCAGTAACTTTAACCTAAAGAAGACGGGAACTTCCAAATACGCTGCCAGAAGCAATCATATTATTATAATTATTTATAACAGAATTTATGATTACCTTGTTACTAACTTTAATCTTGATATTATAGTCTGCATCTTTGGTGCCTAAGTTGCTTCTAACTTCAATAGGAGACGCTGTGGTGATAGGGTAAACAATTCGAGGTACGACGCTGTAGCCAATTTCGATGACATCCTTTAAAGCCGGCTCTACCAGAGTGGTATTATTGTTAAACAGAATACTAAATTACGTAACGGGTTGTTCGGGTAATGCTCTCCCCGTAAAGCAGATTGAAGGGGTACAACAAGCTTTAACAGACAGCAATGCATGTAAAAATCTTTGAAGATATAGATATTACAGTGATTGTTTGGTCCTACAAGGTACTGGATATGGTACCGAGATCCATATTTTTTTTTATTGCAATGAATAGCGAGACGAGCATGCCATTTGCCTGATGGTAAGCAATACGACCACTCATGGACAGTAGCAAAAACAAACAACACCATGAATTCCAAGGCAATGCTTGGCATTCTACTGCGCTCGCCATCCTGAGACATAAGATGTTAAGTCTCAATATGTCCAGTAGTTACTCTGGCTACAATGTCCTTCAAACCGGAACCCAACAGTGTATTTACACTGCTGTTTGGCGGGAGAAATAGATATTGCGGTGGTACCTACCCAGGCGGCCTCTCACATATGAGAGACCTACCATCAGTAACATTTATATTCGCGTGATACAGAAATACTACAAGTCAACTGTAGAGTCCAATAGTTTGCAATACGCACGATATAAAACATTTATCTTACGGTATATTGTATTCGAAATATTCATTAATTAATTGCTTATATCCTCGTTAAAACGTAGTAGCTTATATCGATGTATTGATAACGTAACGTGTGTACACTACTCGTAGTTACTTCACCGAAAACAACATTTTGTTTTTTTATTTATAATAAAACTTTTCGAGAAATATTTCGATTAATGGACATATCTGAAGACAACAAATGCTGATGAAAATATATTCCGTTGTTACATTGCTTACTTTTAACAGCCTTGACTGATTTTTTTAAAGTATTTTAATGCTCTTGCATTTCAGCTGCTTATACAGTAAAACTCACTAATTAAAAATTTATAAATACATTCCTTGGTAACTCGAATGTGCGTTTCTTTTGGAAGATACACATATATGTTTTAAATTATATTTGTTTGTATTTAAATGGACTCTCTTTCATGTGCATCTTATATTGCAGTATGTAAACTGTATTTTAAGCGGAAGTTTTTATTCATTCAATAAAATGATTATGTGGGCCTGAAATAGCTATTCGCATCTTTCACATTTCGAAACGGAAATTCATAAACATTTTGATAATGTTTGTTTCCCTTGAGTATTTATTCTCATCCTTCATTGCACAAAGACATAAGAGCATAGCTGCATATGGTTTTATCTCTTCATATCATGCATGATGATCCAACAACCTCAATTTATGAATGAATGAATAACTCAGGTGTGTGTGTGATATAGCTGATATTCTTGGCAACTTAAAAATTTAATAGCTAGTTTAATTTAGTGTATAAATAAGTGCCGAATACTAATTTTGTAAAAACAAACGCGAATAAACGAGGAAGTACACAACAATAATCTAGATTTGGAAGTAATCAAAACAGTTGCGAAAGCGTAGGATTATTCTTTCGATCCACAATTAGAATGTAGCAAGGTCTTTGTAAACTGCACGCGATATAGATGTATACTCATCGTTTGTAATGATGCATTATTCTCATTACTTATGTTTTGATTTATGAATGCGAGACTACGGCCATAGATATTAAATTACGCTATTAATTTATATGTAACACTTCATCAATTATGTTTGCTCAACGTTTATTTGATGTTCGAAGATTCTATTAACCTAAGAGGTATTGCAATGGTAAAAAAGTTTGATTTTAATCAATCAGATGGCTTATTTTTGTAGAATGAAGTTTAATTGGTGGAATGCGTAAAAAATTAACAAAGTATAACCTAAAGCATTTAGCGTGTTTTAGAGACTTTATCTGCAACACATGCGTTTGAAACAGGTAACTTAAAAGGCTAATGGTCAGATTGACCAACCATCCGGGATATGTGTCGATTAAAATTCAAATTACTGCTAGAGTTAGGCACCCATAACTACCAATTTATCTCGTTTGAAATAATTAGTTGCTGTATGTAGCTGCATTCTTGTCGCAAATACAATACAGAGGATATCGAATTTATCAAGTACTTAACAATAACGACAACTTAATTTTAACAATGTCAGGGCCATTTGGCACATACCTCAATCATCTCAAATGTATGGTACTTAATGAGGTCAAAGTTAAAATTTAGCAAAAGTTACACGATGCAAACGAGTCTTAAATCACTTAAGTTAGATCCTTAATGTAACCACTATTGTATACTGGTTCCTGATGCAGCATGAGTTCTGTCACATATATTTCTTACCCTAAACATGTCACAACAACCTCATTCCATGAAAATGTCCATATTTAATACTGACAAGGATCTATTTATACAACGTATCTAGCACAATGAATAAAGATAAAACAAACAAGCAGTAGCTGACATTATAATAGATACGACGAAGGCAGCAAATAAACCCAATAAGTAAGAGCTAGGGCAACGGAATATCAATTAATATGTGTTGAGGAAAAGGTGGTGCAAACGTGTTTCTTTATATGAACTGTTTGTGAAGTAATATTATATTATCAACCTTGATTATGTCGATTCGGCTATTGATAGCTAATGAACCTGTTTTTGTATAAATATATATATGCAAATGGAATTAACTATAAAAATAGGTTTAGTTGAAACATCCGCTTTACTGTCACCGAGTTAAAAATATGTTTAAGAAAAATATTTTTTTATAAACCAACGATGTTAATAATTACGAAAAGTCTTTATATTATCTGTATGCCTCTAATAGATCGGAAGAGGCATAAATTCGGCAGTGGACTATCTGTGGCTGAAGAAGACAATATTAATGTAATATTATGATCGATTCGTGCCTGATACCCATAATAAATAGCCGTTTATTCCACCATGATGGTATAATTCGGGTTGGTAGAGTTCACAAAATTCGGTACTTCTTTAAAAAGCCAGCAAAACAAAATTAAACTTATGTTGTCAAAATTTTTGTATAAAATATAGATTACTATGATACAACTTAGCTCTTAAAATTCAATTGTGATAGTGTTGTGGTGTGCTAATGCAATTAGGGTTTGGCTCATAAAGGCTATAAATTATACATGAAAATAGTTAAAAATTGTTTGTATAACAATTTATGAATAACCAAATATATTTTTGACACCGCACGCAGAGTATTTGTAAAAGTAAATTGCTGCATTCCAAAGTTATAGCATATTACTTTATTTAATTTAAAGGTGAAGTTTAATCTTATTACCGTGAAATGTGCGACGATTAACACTTGTGGTTTTGTAAACAGGCTTAATTTCCGAAATTTTTTAAGTGTAGTCGAATGGCGGCGAAATGTCAAAAGGATAAAGTCTAACCCAGTTTTACATTTAATAACTTGCGTCGTAAAAGCCTTCATCATTGCAAAAATCATCATAAATCAATGCCGAGATAATGACGAGATTTTCGCTTGACATTTTGTTTTGTACATACTTATGCATATTACTTAGGACTAATCCCATATGGGTAGCCAAAGGCTATGTATGGATCTCGAACTTGACTTTCAATTCGTACTTTTTTATAAAATACATAAGCCTTCATACTATTTTGTTGGTTCAGAATACTTCAGATCTAAGTCTGGTATTATATAACATCTTTATTGCTATTGTATAACTAAATTCACTATAAATATAAATAGTATTACGTTTTAATTTTTTAATTGGTATTAAATATTATAAAATAAAACGTTATCAAAATCATTTAAAATCCGCTCATTAATCTATTAATAACAGCATCACATTGGCACACGAGTTGCAAACCGTAAATTGATTTGTTCGATTCACAATCCGAACTGGCCACTTTGTAAGTTTATCCATATAAAAAACCACCCGATTTTTTCAAATCGTATTTGAATTTTTAATGTCATTGAAAAGGTTGACATCAAGCAACCAAATCGATAGGTGCTACTGCGATATAAATTGACAAAAATATCAAAAACTTAAATTTAAGCAATAAAGGTAAAAATCTCTAAAATAATTCCAAAATAACTTAAACCAGAGATTAAAAGTACTAAATCCTTGTAAACCTCTTTGATCAAGTCCCGTTTTCGGGTTTAATTCATATTCTTGGCGTAAAGAATGCCGGGCGAGTATAGTGGTTCGACAGAGGTTGCCACTTACCATCGCATGTTTTATTGATGCGCCACAAGGCCTTCCCATTACATTTTCATCGGCTTATCACAGTGTATGAGAGCAGTAATTGCTTCATGAAGTCTAATGGAGATGACATTGCTTATATTTACGTAGGTAATGTTCTAATTTTCTCCGGAGAATGACAGTTAGTTTATTTATATACATAAATCCATATGTAAATATCACGCCCGTATCCCATATGGATAGACATGGACTATGGATCGCCACTTATAACTTTCGTTTCATTCACTTTTATCAACCTCTTCATGCATTCTCGACGATTCAGAGTCAATCCAGTCTTGTTATTATACGCAATTATAAACACTATTTTTGATGCACCTAAGCCTTACTAGCTATTACGAATAGGAGGCACTCATAGTAATTCTTATATTAATGACTATAAGAATAACACAAGCAAAGCTATCTGCAAGTCTGAAAGTTGCGAAAGCATTAAGCTTGGGATCTTATTTCATGTAATTATAATATTATATTCCTAATTATTATAGAGTTGATAAGTAAATAAAACAAAATAGACCATAATTTATTCCACGCCAAAAAGATCTGAGGAACATCTTTCTCGCAGCTTTTTTCTTCATGTTGCATACAGCTGATGTCTTTTAGTGCAACTTGTTACTGTCGCCGATTTTAGTAATTTTTATTTTTATCTTCGAAACTGGTTTTTAAACAAATAAAACGAAACCAGTGTAAGATTTATTGCATTCTCCTACATAGGTTTCTTCATAATCTTTTCATATAACGGCCCACTGAATCAAGCATTTTGATGTCATTTTCCGCCCTATCTTACCACCCCATAACATACACGGAACAAATAACGTTGTATTACTATACGAGACCATTGAAAATATGCTATGCTTTGTGTTTGCCCAATACCACAGAAGGAATTATAAACCACCATGCGTTCTACACAGCAATTAAAAAAATATTATCTTTATCTCCTGACATCTTTTATCACATACATACTTACATTAATTCATGCCTTTTCCCCAAAAGGGGTAGGCAGAGGCGCTACCGGGACACCCAATTTCGCCTTGTATGTTCCGTCCCACGATGTGATAAGGGCGAGCCTATCGCCATATCGGGTACAAATTTCTGACTCCGGGCTGATAAATAACAGAAAAATCCAATATCACTTAGCCCAACCCGGGATTCGATCCCGAAACCTCAGCTTTGTAATCGTACCGTTAAACAATTACGCCACCGACTACCGAGGTATCTTTTATCATGACCAACAAAATATTCACTGCTGAACACAGCTTATAGTTATTTCTGTGACGTAGCCAGCATTCGCTGACATCCTGATCATTGCATAACTGACAAATATTATAAAAGCATATTATAGTAGCAGCAAAACAAAGACATGTACCTAGCCATCACACACCGCGCAATACAGTATAGACAAAAGATACAATCTCATTCAAACTTCATATTTAGGTCACGCCTACGCACAAACACGCTAACCGATGCTAATATATAAACTTCATTGACAGACAACATTACGAACATCGTAGTCACAGATAAGAAATTCTGGTATAGCTCATCGGTAGAAGCTTTATGATTGTTATAATTGATAGGAAAGCTAATTTAAACGATGAAGAACCAATTTGTCATCATTTTTCGAGTGTAGATGAATTATATTTTGAACAGCACTAAGTTTAATTAATTAAAATTATTCCGTTATTACTAAAGCTGCCTCAATTTACGATCGCAGTGCAAAAAATAAAAATAACTCAACAATATCTTATACCTTTTATTATAAATAAAGATAGCATAATTGCAAGCCAAATTAAATTTAAACACAATAAACACCGTTTTTTTTCTACACATTTTGCAAAAATAACCTATTTCTTTTATTACAAAAATATTAAACTATAGTCAGTTAGTACTGTTGTGTAACAAATAATAATTCATCAAATAACGCTAGTACAACAACACACTAGTTCGTTACTTAATTTTCTTTTAAATCCTAGCCCCAATCAAGTTCGGTACAATCATAAAACCACGTCAATACAAACAAATAAATAATAAACAAAATACTGCTAATTTTATACTCCATGAACAGATTGATACGTTTATTTTTACAAAACTAACATTAAATATTACGCAACAAGAATAACCAATTCTCCTTCGCCACTTTGTTCAGACATATTGGCGACATCAAAGACATTCGCTAAAGACCACCCAATCTATAACCATAAGTCGTTATATCGACATATATATCAATCCATTCAATACCAATATGAATAAAACATAATCGATTGTAATTCACAAACGCAGATCATCTCGCTCAATTGTTAAGTAAATGCCAATTTAATATGAATAAGCACGAAATTGTTGATATTCACACGGATATCAATTAGTTTAAGGATTATCGGTGATATAATTTATATGAAATATGCATTAAGCAGCCGCAGGGAGTATAAATGTAAATTAAATTATACGCTTGTTTTTAAAATTACGCAACTAGTATGATTATTTTTTAATGTTGTAATTTTTGAAACTTTATGATTGAGTAAAAAATGTGGACAACATTATAAAATATACTACTGAAACAAGATAATAATGTAATATCATGTAAATGTTAAGAATCTACGGGTGGTGTAACAAACATTTTTAGTAGGTTAAAAATTTAAGACAAAATTCTAATTTAATAAAATAGAGTAGAAATATAGCAAATTTCTAAGACCTGCCCTAAGAAAAGATTGTAAGGTACCAACCACAAAGCTTTGTAATATATTAACAATGCCTAGACAATTCTTTACGTAAGCAAAACAAATTAAACTATTCAGTCGTCAGAACTAGTACAAGACAGTTCGCAGGAATCGACCACAAAGCTTTAAAAGTTTTTCGAAAACCTCTTACGAAAAACAGTTAAACTTGAGCTATTACTTCAACATTCTATTATTTATCTTTCAGGAAACTAAAAGTTACACAACCAACGGGTCGTGAGGAGTGAACTAAAATAACGCCTACTGTTACAGCATATTATGAATAATAACGCCATTAAATTTTATGGAGAATTTGCACGACATCTAACAAAGAAAAAAAATGCTCAATTAAGAACTAGTACCTACTCAAATGCACATGAAATAGGATCCACGGGATAATGTGTTTGTAATGGTCAAAAACTTCAATAGGTTTAAGGGAGCTTATCTTGAGTTCGCTAACAACGAAAGTTGATCGAAAATAGTGCAATCTAAACACATTGATACTGATTGGGTACAAATAAGATGGTGGATAAAACCTGACAGCATCGGTAGCGTAGTTGTACTACCGTACGATGACAAAGCTGAGGTCTCGGGTTCGAATCCCAGGTTGGGCAAAGTGATATTGGATTTTTCGATTCATTATCAGCCCGGAGTCATTATTTTGTGCCCGATATGGTGATAGGCTGCCCCCTATCACATCGTAGGATGGAACATACAAGGCGAAATGTGGGTGTCCTGGTAGCACCTCTGCCTACCTCTACTGCGCAAAAAGCGTGAGTTTATGGACATATGTATGTTTGTAGTTAAATACGTATATTAAAAGTGCTCTCACATCAACGCTATTAGGAAACATAGAAAACCATAGTCCACCATTTTGACAGACTACATATAATCGGAATTCTCACGAATCACTTCTTAGTCCCTTACGAAGTGTCCATTCACCATTTATACGGTTGATAAACATGAATAAACATTAAGTAAAAGGTTTGTGCCCTGGACTCGAACCCGATACCTTCGTCTTGATGGCCCGTTCAGTTCCGAACTAGGCTATCGGTTACTTTTGAAAGTAAATCACTGTGACAAATATTTTGCAATATGTTGCCTTCTGATCTTTAAGCGATACAGTTACAGTTCCAATGAAATAAATATGTGATAACTGCAAAGATAATTAAGAGTCGGCTTAATGGAGTGCTATGACGAAATTGGAGAGCCAACACATATTGATAATAAATAACTTGTTGCTCTTGAAAATCTTACACAGATGGTCGATTCCAGGTGTTCAAAATTGAATTGCAAACGTTACGAATGTCATGTTAATTATGTTTTTAATATAATATCTCCTGCACGATGACCGAGTTGGGAGAATAATTGCTTTCCACTATGGTGCGCCATTAAAGAGGTAAGCCTGGGTTTAAGGTTGGACGGTGGTTTGACTGCTATTATGCGTTGATGCATTACTTATTAAGTTGTTCACCAAGGCGAAATAAATAGCCAGATATACAGATATGATGCGGCGGTATTGTATAAAAAGCTTAAAATCACATGAAAGGTTCGTCATTCCCATCGAGTGTTGTTACGAGTGAAGCAATGTCTCCAAAGGTAAGGATTAATTCATTTTTAAGCGCATCATTTGTTTTAAAAATTGTGGAAAATCTTATGCTAATAGTTAAACGACTTCATTAAAAAGGTTCTCAGCTCAACCCTTGTTTAAGTATCATGAGAACTTATCATATTTTAAAGCGACTTTTAGTAATGTATGGAGCTTCTGCTTGAGATGTTTCTAAGAGATCCTTCTTATGTGTAAAGAAACGGATCAAAAGGGTGTAATTTAATATATTTGTCCCGTTAATATCTACCCACTTAGTCCCAAGACTTACTAATCGAAAATTAAAAATTTGAAATGTTTAGAATTACCAAGGAAATGTATGTATGTATTTGTCCCGTTAATATCTACCCACTTAGTCCCAAGACTTACCAATCGAAAATTAAAAATTTGAAATGTTTAGAATTAACAAGGAACTTCCTAATTTACAGGTGGCGATTATCCTTTTCGTGCTGGCATTAGCCAGAGTCGGCATCATTGAAGCGAGCTACATACCCGCTACAGACACTCCAGTATCCCAAACACAAGGCAAGCCCCTCGAAACACCTTTTATCTACACCAGACCCGAAAAACCATCAACACCATCCACAGAAGGGAGAAAATTAACAAAACGCCACGGTGTGGAACAGACAATATACACGAAATCTGTGAATGCGTACACAGATGGCAATGGATACTCCCACCATATCCCTATTTACTCAACAGCCTACCATGAAAACCCCTATGTGTACCAACCTGCATATAATCTACCCACACCTATCGTCCACGCAGTATCCACTCCAACTTTGACTAAATCAATTTCAGTTCCCATCTACACAACCCATTCCATTCCTGTTACCAAAACTAAAACAACTTTGCTAAAGAATATTAAGGTTATTGGACCCGTGTATGGTAAGGCTAAGATAGCTACAACGACTTATGCCACTCATGATCCAGTAATCGTGTCTCAACCTGTCAAGACTGCTTTAGCGTACTCTGACGCGCCAGTGGTGTCGCACATGACTTTCTCTGGCCTTGGAACTTCCTATGGTTGGTAATTGTAAATTGTATTACGCGCGACTGACTTTATGTTAAATTTATTTTTTAAATGTATTTTGTAATAAACTATTTATTTTGCAGCACGTTATTCATTTATTTTATTTATCTCTACTTCCTTTTCTAATTTAACATAGTTCAAGTTTGTTATTTTTGGAATTGCCAGGATATGTGGTAGACATACTTTCTAAACGTCTATTTTAACTATATTAAACGCTCCACTAGCTATTTTCGATTTATTGTTATTTTATCGCTTTTATTTCGACTAAATAGTAAAGCCTTGTTGTAGATCGTGAGATTCTCACAGATCCTAAAACATGCCATAGAGGCTCACTTAAATAATAATTATAAAACGGCGCAACTACCACGTCAAATCATCACCCTCTGTTTGCTCCTCATTTAAAAAGCATATTGCATTAGGTTATAAATATTATACATTGCAAGGTGGTATCGGATGTGGAATAACAGATACTATCCGGGATATGATGCTATAGGCTAATACTAATGATTCCATAGTAACCCGTTTCAAAATATATAATTTAATTGAAACATAAAATGAAACAAAATTTCTGTCCCCTGCAGGGTGGGGCTAGTCTTCTAATAGCCGGTCATTATTAAGCAATATGTTTCAATCACCTCATTTAAGTTCCATGTGTGCATTAAGGTTACCAGCGTCTAGACTAAATCAACATTCTGTGTGCCAATTACGCACTTTGCAAAAATAACTGGACCCTTTTATGTGCTGAGAAAACTAAACGGTTTCGTGTTTCTTAGACTTGACATCTCAAGGGTAAAAGAGATTTAAATTAGTTTCTTTTAATTGAAAATCAAGTGGAGTTACTGTCGGTGCCTTTGAAAGAACTTTTAATTTAAGTGACAGCTCACAACTGTTTGTTTTCATCGCAAAAGATGTCAACAATCAGCTTCTTACTTTGGAAAGATATGCTTTGCTGTCGTATTTCCTATGATTAGTGAGAATTCCGGAAGCCCAATACTTCCTTTCTCTCTCCATGGGTTTTCATTTTCTTTTCCTTCCTATGCTGAGGGACCTGCATAGCACCTAAAATCCCAGAGTAGAAGTTCATGGGCGGCGGTAATAATTTACTGTCATGTGACTTGTTTGCTCTTTTTCCAGACCAATGTAAAACTCTATGGGGGCAAAAGCAGCACATACAATACTGACTTCTAAAAGCTGAAAAAGATGGTAAATCCTACGTATAATATCAAATTATTATTTATGCTAAAACAAGCATTGCAATACAGGTTCTACACACGCGTTCTCTAACAACCCGTATACACATATATCAATCACAATTTCAATTGTATACTTGTTGATAATGTTGGTTATACCTACTGAATTGTGGTCGCTAGTCGCACGATTGACCTGTCCGTGTTACGACACTAAGGGAGAGTACACACTACACGAGGATCTGACGTTGGACGGATATTGCGACATTGCAAGGCGGTATTTTGTTAATCTGTCTTAGAGAAAGCTGTATAGGAAGTGAATAAAGGTGAAATTAATGTCTTATTTGTATGGGAACAAAGATAGTGATGACGTACATATACATACATAGATATGAAATGAAGGGGAACTAAAAAAAATATTATGTTATAAGGAAATTATATAATTTACTAAGTGCAGTGCTAGTATAAGAAATACATCAATAATTGTAATATTAGTTTATTAAATATCTGAAGGTGTGTAAATGTTTCGTATTAATAAATTATTACTTGATACGACAGTTTTAATGTGCTTATGAACAATAATCTCTTAAACTTGTCTTTTATGAATCTAAAAGACCGATTTAATTAACCGATTAAAATATTTCATAGTTTCTGTCAGGTTTAGTATCTGATCTATATATTAGATAGTGGAAAAATATTGACTGCCTCGGTAGCGCAGTTGTACTACGGTACGATTACAACGCTGAGGTCTCGGGTTCGATTGCCGGGTCGGGCAAATTGATTTTAAATTTTGATATTAATTATCAGCCCAGTCATGAATCACAAAAAAATCACACCGTGGTTCGAAAACACAAGGCGAAACGTAGGTGTTCTTATAGCACCCCTGCCTCCCCTTCTGGGAAAAGGCGTTATGTTTATGGGTGTGTATAGAACATAGATGTAAAATAATGATCTTTAAGCAGTAACATGTGCACAGCCCTTAATTCAGCTGCCGCGGTCGCCCTTAGACAAAAGCTCCGCACACGGGTCCTACTTACACAACACAGGCTTGGCTGCTCGTATGAAATGTACGTGAAGCATTGTTGCAGCCTCCATTATAACACTGCATTTCAATTACATTAAGGAACAAGGACTAGGTTAATATTTACATATATTTTACACTGGCACGGCAATATCTTGATTACAATAAATGTACAGTGGAATCCAAATAAATTCTCCACCTGCGAGATAATTTTATTTAATAAATAGTGTATTTATAGCTGATGTTACAAACGTTCCTAGAAAGTTTTATTTAAGCAAATTAAGGAGAATTTGGAAATTAGGAGTCCATATTTCAAGCAGCAAAAAATTAAGAGTATGTTTGCATGTGTGTGCGTGCTTGTGAACGTGTTTGCATGCTTGTTTGTCCTGTTTGTAAACAGTATTTAAGCCTACATGAGCGTGTAGATATAAATTATGAAATAATATACGAATATTTATTACTTTAAATATGAATATCGATTACGTGTACTTATATCAACTCAATGTTTCTATTAATGTTAATACAACATAAAGTAAATATGTGTACTTAATTAACCTTAATACATACTAACTAAGTTATAACTTGGAAAAAATAATTATAAAGCTTCTTTTGAAATATAAACATGTCTGAGATTGATATAAAGTGTGAATAGCTGACCTTTGTTTTGTAAGAAAATTATCAATCAATATTACAAATTGACCATCATCATTATCTATTCACGACACAATTCGAACCCATGACCCTTATACGTTCCAGTGCAATACCTCCTCTACTATCTATTGAGCGATTGAAACGGGTTAGGCCATATAGTCCACCACGCTGGCCTAGTCCGGGTTGGCGGACTTTACAATCGTTAGTAGGCAAATGATATTTATAACTGTTTAATCTTTAAAAGTCCTTCTAAAAATGCAGCAGCGGAAAGTTTATCAACACCCAATTAAGTAAAATATGAAGTAACAGCGAGACAATTTTGTTAATGAAGAAATAATGAAGTGTTAACCAATAGGTCGAAAACTGAACTGACCTACCCTTTTAAAAGTACGATTACTGTCATGCGCCTACATTATTACAATGAGTCATGACCAAAGCTAACGTAAACAGCTATTACCATGTGTATGTATAAAGTAGGTCAGTGTATTTTTATCTTGAGTTATTGCTCCATGATTGATTTCTTTAGTATCCTGGTTGGATTAAACACCTACTTCTTATGCTCATACAGATCAGAAAAAAAATATCACTATACAATTTCAGATGTTTATTCTGCTTCTATTTTGAATAACTAATACATACCTAACGTCACACCAGTAGCCTAAAACGTTAGGCAGATACAGTCTCTTATAAATCGTGATTTTACACGATCCTGACTTATTACTTTCGCTTTATCCATGTTCTCTTCAGTCATAATCGGCTCGAGACACTCTTGACTAGTCCCTTACTTAGACTATCTACATACAAACATACATAAACTCACACCTTTTTCCCAGAAGGGGAGGCAGAGATGCTGCCAAGATACACATTTCGCCTTTTCTTTTCGAGTCACGACGTGATAGGAGGCGAGCCAATCGCCATATAGGGCACAAATTCCTAACTCCGGGCTGATAATTAATGTATAGAAATATGCAATACAACTTTTGTCATCCCGGGATTAGAACCGGAGACCTTAGCGTTATAATCGTACCGTAGTACAACTGTGCCACCGAGGCAGCCCTTAGGGTATCTCCTACGTAGATATCACATTTATTTATATTTAGGGTCCGATATAGATAGATTTGGGGTTCGCTACAGATCAACCATCACTTAAAACCTTTTCGTGGTAATCTGATGAGAGCTGCAGACGACCTACCTTTGCTTTTACACTATCTATAAAATCGTCATGGTATCTGATATTAAGAATCTAGGTAATATTAAACAGCTACTTAACAATTTACCATTACAGCAAAGCGAGCAAAGCTGTGCGGAAACATAAGTCAACTACAAAAACCTTCCGGCACGTTGTTTGTTTCAATTAGTTTTATCAATATTTAATCAGCCGTGGACTATGGTACCGCTAATAGAGTAAGACAGGTTCCATGAAATAATTTTCTTATGTTAGTGTCCCTTAATACCTTACTAATTGATTGTTCGGATAACAACTTAAGCGGTGGTTATAACACCGATTTGCAATTTGCAGTTACGTTTTCTCACCCTTGCTTGCCTAAGTCTGATAAACGACTTATATAAGGCAATGGACTATTCCCGGTTTCTACCGTTCTTTATGAATTATCTTGTTAAGCTCACGATTTCATCAGCAGAGAATTGTAGGTTTATTCCACCGGAAATACTGTCCATTTCTATAAAATGATTGACTATGGGAGTTTTCTATATAGATTATACAAAAAATAAACCTGCTAAGTAAATAAGGTTTATTTCCACAAGAGGGTAAACAGAGGAATCATTAGTGCTAAACTTTTATCCGTTCCAAAAGTGATATGGGACGAGCTTATTGCCATGCCGGCCACAACTTTCAGTCACGAGCAACACATACGAGGTTTTAAAAACTGAAAACTCACACAGAATGGGGTTCCCTATCTGGGAATCTAATATTTTTCTCATTGATGATATTTAAGTTAATAAATTTACATTAAATCTATTAACGAATGTTGCCTAATATGAATTAAACCTTACGGCACTACGGAAGGATGACTCTGTAATCGAAGGTATCGACTACCTTTAGTGTATTGACATCCGTCGTCGACCCGTGATAGAAGACACTCATTACGGAAAATTATTTAAAATGCCAGTTTGAATCGTGTCTCCGGGTCATTACACACTTCCTGTCGCTCTATTGGACAGACAAGAAACTGCATTAGCTATTCCATCACTGTCTCTACATACGCAAAATCTTAGATGCTGTTATATTTTAGTAAAGTAATTAAGCTAATTTACAGATCAAAATAATACCTACGACAATGAAGAATAGTCATTTACCAATTAACCGAAGCCAAATCTTTGTGGCTAGTTTTCGGGTCGGTTCCATAAAACCAATCTAAATCTAAATCAAATGCGTATTTCATAATGCATACGTAACGTATGAGCGGACACCGGCTGTCCATACTATTGGTACAGGGTCTAATATTCAAGAACTGCGGACCACATTTGGCACATAGGCGCGGTGAGCCGACGCACGGGGGTAATGAGACTAGTATAAAAGTCCTCGAGTACACTCAAACCGTATCACTTGCTGTAGTGTATTTTATATCACAAAATGGCCGCTAAGGTATTAAATAAAAAGTTTTTTATCAAAATATATTATAGTAACTTACGAGCATATCTTATCAGCCATGGGATAAGCAATGGCGTGAAATTGGAAAATAATCGTTTTGTCATAACATTTTCAATGATAACAGTGCAAAAGACTTTAAATAAGTCATTAGTGCTTCCTTAATATCTTCATTTCTCAAGCGTGGATTGTTCTAAGGATTCGTGTATTACAAACTTCTAATCCGCAGGTTGATGGTATTAACCAATTTACGAAAACTGCGTTGACCCACATAGCTTCATTTGACATTTTAGACCTGTATTTATAACTCACGCTTATCTCGTTAAACCTGTATAAGCGGACCTTTCAGCCCATTGACCCTACATAGGATAATCACAAAACCATCAAACAAGGCCCATGTTGGCGCAACAAGAAAAATAGTACCACTTAGTACTGACGCAACGACGGCTTCATGAATCACGCGGCATTATACTTACGTGACGTTTCCTTACAGTTTGTAGTACTCCTGTGCGCTTTGGCGACCGCCCGCGCTGGTGGCCTGTACGGCGCTGCATACGGCGCCTCCTATGGCGCTTCCTACGCCGCACCCATCGCCTCCTACGCGGCGGCTCCCATCTACAAGAGCTACAGTGCCCCAGCCATCTCCACATACGCGGCGCCCGCCTACTCCACTTACGCAGCGGCCCCAGTCTACAAGAGTTACGCCGCTCCTGCCATCTCCACGTACGCGTCAGCACCTCTCATCAAGAGCTACGCCGCACCGGCCTACTCCACTTACGCCGCGCCATCCGTCGCCTACTCCGCACCCGTCGTGAAAGCTGTTGCACCTGCTGTGTCATCAATCTCATCATACACCACTCAGACTGCCCACGCCGCCCCTGTAGCCACTTATGCCGCTGCCCCAGTAGCGACTTACGCCAGCGCTCCTCTGACCACTTACGCTGCTCACGCCGCCCCCGTGGCGACTTACGCCGCCGCCGCCCCCGTGACCTCATACGCCGCTGCTGCTCCTGTGGCCACTTACGCCGCCCACGCCGCGCCTTTGTTTACTAAAACCATCTCTGCTCCCGTGGCTACTTACGCTGCCGCCGCCCCTGTCGCCACATACGCCGCCCACGCCGCTCCCCTGGCGTCGTACGCCGCCGCGCCCGTGTTCAAGTCCGCCATCAGCTACTCGGCAGCGCCCGCTGTGTCCCACGTGGCGTACAGCGGACTCTCTGGCCACTACGGCTGGTGATCGCGTTACCAACTATGTACAGAATCTAGTTGTTATATTTTTATACAATGCGAATAAAATTTAAAAAGTCAATTTATAAGATTATTTTATTTTCATGTGAACCTATTTCTCGAATGAATTCAAAATGTACTATTGAAAGTGAATTGATTGAACCACTTTAATGATATTTACAATTTTATGTGTATATTTAAGCCGAGAGCAATGCACCGTGTGCAATATTTCTCATACACCTTGAATAAATTAACATTTATTGACTTTATCAGGTCAACTGGCACACGTTGTCCGTTGCACCAATAAACTTGTTCGTAAAAAAGGTTGGTTTGTTAGGTTGTAAATAACTAAATCCGATCATATCGCTACATGTAGGGACCACGTGTGGAAACTTTACGCCCAATTACTAAATTCGAGATATAGTGTGGTGAACTATTTAGACAACAATATTGACATGCTGTGATTGGCGTAAAACATTTAATACTAGTATCTCATGCGATAAAGAATAAATTCGAAGGTTATAATAAAGTTTCTTACCTTGATGCCAAAAACATCTAATTTATATAATATATTTGTGGTAACTAATAAACCTTGATAACGGCAATCGGATATTCTTCCTTCACTGATGATATAATGTGATTCATTAAGTTATTCAATATTCAAACATTAAACTCTTCCTATTAGCAAAAGGCCGACACTTCCACAATACATAAAAAGTGTTACATCCACTTTGCATAAATTAACTAAGGCTATAATTAAGTATTAAGCAATTATCGTTCTACGTCTCAACAAAGTTTGTTGTAATTTCAGATACATTATATAATACAAAATTGTCCCATCGTTTTAACGAATTTACAACCATAAATCACTATGTTCGATGTGAATTATTTTTTCACGAATTATTAATGGTAGTTTCAAAAGTTTCGCTAGATTAGAATTACTTTATTTATTATTTATTATGTACAATAGGATAGATACAAGTGGTGGGTGATTGCAAACATTATTAATTTTCTGCACCCAAATTAAGGACATATTATGGACGGAAGAACAAAGATGTCGACTAAATATATGCAAGTAGGAAACAGCTATGTCAAAACAGAGTGCAACAAACTTTATACTATGAATAAAAATATTTCAGATTAATACAGACCCCTCATATTAAGGTTTTCTCATTTATCTTCCGTAATATACAGACATCGATCGGTTACAAATGTATTATAAGTATAGATGTTTTTACACCTAAAATAACTTTAAAACTGTAGGTATAACTCCATCCATTATTTAAAATTTTAAAATTGGCACTTATTTCCCATGTTACAAAGTTTATTGACCCAAAAATACGTTTTGCTCTACAAAGACTTCAACTCATTCATAACCTTAAAAAAATACAATTTGCAGACATTATTATTGACTTTTACGACTTTGTAGACTTGGATCATCGTTTAAAATGTAATAATATGATTCAAGAGTAGGACTGCGACTTTATAGCGATGAATGTCGAGACGAGCATGCCATTCGGCTGGTGGTAAGCGATACGACCGCTCATGGACAGTAGCAAAACCAAACAACCCCATGAATATATGTTATACATCTTTTTTAATATTTAACATCACATCAAAACATTGTTGGCAGCATTTTCGTATTTCGTATAGCAATCACCGCATAAAATGGAAAATCAATCCTAATGATTAAGCACCCACGGAGGTGTGTCGTGTTTTGGTTTGCTGCCTCCGTGGCGCAGGTGGTTAACAGCGGCTGTTAAACATGAGGCCGCGGGTTCGATCCCCCCACCGAGATAAATGTTTGTGTGAACTACAAATATTTGTTTCGGGTTAGGGTGTTTGTTAGAACGAAATGTCTCTCGTAGTTCCTAATACCCTCGACACAAGACTGGATCTTAGTGTGGGATCAGGACTATGTATGTGACTGTTGGGTTTATTTACTCTGTATACTGTTGGGTGTATTTAGGACTCTTGTACAATGCATACTGGTCTACGTTGACCTAGCATTGTGTGAATACATTTCAAGGCTATCATCATTATCCTCAACCAGACGAAGCTTATTACTGAATGTAGACCTCACCCAAGGACTTTGTCAGGAAGCAGCCCGCATCCACACAATTATTATAATATTTAATTTCGTAAAATCAGTAGCGTAAAATTCTGACAATATAATAACATCGGAAAACGGAAGGATTGTTTGCTTTTGTAAACATCACTTACAATATTTTAAGGTTAAATGTACGCAAACGCAAACACGTCGGAAGTACTCATTAAAAAACTATTTTAATTAAATAAACATTGATTCTAATTAGTGAGTAACAAACTTGAATTAAATAAATGAAACATTCAAATTCCAGTCATAAGTTTATATGTAACGCCTTGGGCTCTTATCTATATTTTTTATAAAAAAAAAGCATTCTTTATCGCACACATTTTTACTAAGGATGAGGCTTCTGTAATGATCTTCTTAAATAATCTGCTTATTACCTACTTTCATTGGACTAAAATAAGTCTTTCTTAAAGGGATCAATGTCTCTCTACATGTTCAAAATATAGACTCCATAATATTAACTGTATAGTAAATAAAAGAGAAGTGTGGGAAGGATAAGGAAGTCCTACGCAACATTCGTGAGTGGACTGGAATAAAAACGGTCGAAGAGTTGTTCCGGCTAGCCATGGACAAGGAGAGGTTTAAGGAACTGACTGCCAACTTTCAGTAATGGAGAGGCACCTAAAGAAGTAAATAAAAAGAAAATATTTTTCATTATACACTTTTATGTGATGTTTTCTGTTTTTTTTTTTATCAGTTTATGTGATTATAAATAAATCAAGAAGTTTTGTAAAATGAGGAATATCATTGGTCTTTATACAATTTGACTGACTGGACTAATTCGTCAATATATTACTTGAAACTAAAATCACACATACATCAAGCAGGACCATAGATGCTGTAGTCATACTCGTACGTGCCTATGTCGCTGTTCTACCGCTTTAATACCTATATAGAGGATTTTCCCTCTATCAGAGGGATCAATCCAAAATATAAACATACGATAAACAACATATACATAAAAACCTTAAACATCTGGATATAGATAGGAAAAAGAAAACGCATACTGATATGCAATTGTACAAACCTATATTGATATCCAACATATAGCTACTAACGGTTAATGATGAATATACTTCCTAAAAATGTACCCAACAGTCTTACATAAATAGAAGGCAATACCTCAATAATTATATCTAAATAATTATAATTACGTGTAACAAGGAGATAAAAATCATTTTATAATGATTGTCTGAAGAAGGCCGGTGTCGAAAGAGTGTTGAGGGCCTTGACTTTCGTCACGCACATTGACAAACACTGGGCTGTGTGTGACAGATGACAGAGATATCGCAACGTGGGATTTACATTGTGTGCAAACAAAACTTGCGTGATTTTGGGGTTCCGTACCGAAAATAGAAAAACAGAATCAGTATTACATAGATGGCCACCTGTCCCCTAAAACTTGTAGGGTACCTACTGCCTATTTCCTATTGAACTAGAATCATAAAAGTTTGCAAATTATAGAACAAATTTACAGTTGTTGATACTATAAGTCCTTGATTCCAAATGATATGCAAAAAATTAACTTCGAATAAAAAGTAAAATTATGTTTGTAAGTTTAAATTAAGTTCGTATAAAAATGTAGAAGCAACATATTTTTTTAGTCGAAACAAATTACTAAAGCTTGCATACATATAGTATTATTTATTCCAATAATATCTAGTGTCCCTTTCAAAATATTATGGCAGGAGCCGTGTAGGTTCAAAATGGCTCCCGATTACTGAATGGAAACAATTGTTTGTGAGCTCAACAACTACTTGATACATACCTGGGTATTTTACTACGAGTATTGTCCGATCCTGGGATGCAACACCTGTAAACTCGAATCCGAATTTATTTGTGTGTGTGATTGAATTCAAAGAGCTTAGATATTGTAAAAGAGATTTTATAAGTAGAGTCAATTTGCCTTACCTCTTAAAATGAATATTATTAAATACTGTTGTAAGAATTAAGTAGTTTCAGGTAGATAAACTAATTAATAAATTAATACTTTGCACGTTTAAATACAACGATACAAATTGAACCGCGGTAGGGTTGTGAATTATCTTAGATTAGCAATTTTGTTGCGTTAAAGAAATTATAGAGGAAAATAGTAATCAAAAATTAAGCGGTAAATGGAGGAGTGGAGTCTGGTGTAATGTGATAGTTGCTTACTTACGTCTATTAGGATTACTACATACTAATGAATCACTTTTTTGTTTTGTTTGTCGACCCATAAGTTCCGGGTCCTTTGAAGTTAAGATGGAATAAACAGGCTGTAATAATTGTATCTAATGGCGAAACGTTATTGCCGGTAGCTATTCAATGTTCTATATGGACGATATAGCATTCATCAGCCGTGAAACTATAATACATCTTTAGGTGCATAGTGTCACCACGTGCCAGTTTAAAAAACAAATTTTGTGTATTTTACACACAAACAATACGCAACGGTGCTATCAAATATAAATAACTATTGTATTTAAATAAATAAGTGTCATGTAAGAATTGAACTCGTGCCTCTTCATTTTAAAGACAGTTTTTTACCCTCTACACCACGGATATCAGAGCCGAAATTTATCATCACGCATATAGCAGAAGAATTAAATAAACATACTTTAAAATCAATTAAACACATGAAAGCTAAAAAAAGCGGCAATTATTCGCGGCAATAACAATTAGCAACGATTGAAAGAGCGGGCCGACAGTAAAAGTAAATTATGCTTCGCCCAGAGTTCATACCCATAATTCGAATTTCGCGATGCCGATTGCCAATATCACAATTTGCACCTTCTCATGAGTCGGAACGAGCAGTTTTAGGGCAAAAATCGAGATGACGCGATTAAATCTCAGTCATGTTTTGATAACCTTTATGATAAATTAATACTTAAGATGTAAATTACATGATTAAGTAATCGATAAAAGAAATTGATTTGATTAATAATTTAATTATCCTGATTGAATAGTGTTCAAATACATACATACATAAACTCACGCTTTTATCCCCGAAGGGGTAGGCATAGGCGCCACCAGGACGCCCACATTTCGCCTTGTATGTTCCGTCCCACGATGTGATAGAGGGCGAGCCTATAGTGTTCAAATAACCGCGAAATATGTCAGTTTCATAGCAGTGCTGTCAGCTATTTTTTTCTGCACTTTTTATATGATGTACTAAGTGCATATTCATTTTATCTAGGCACATCGAGACCTGGAATAAATATTATGAGCTAACAATCGTAATGTTTTTTCGAAATCCGTCCATTGATAATAAAGCAGCTTAACTATTCCACTGCCTAAATGAAAAAAGCCAAGGTATCTAAATGCGTAATATCAAATTAAGGGAGGGTCCTGACAGGCATTCAGACCAACGCCATCTAGGCCAATTTTATCATTAGGCATTTAACTCCTTTGCAATTACCTAAAGAATGTACTAAAAGTGTAAATGTACTAAAATGTGCATGATTATTATCTTAGTGCCTCCAATTGTACGGCGTCGGACTCGATTCTGCAAATTTAGGCTTTGAATGACTAATAAAGCGTATACTTCGCGTCGATTTTGAATAGTCCCAACAAACCTGAAATAGCCCACTCATGCAAAAGCCTAAGAACAGGAAGACAATAACACAGCTTTTTTTTCACAGATAAAATGAAATACAAGATTTAAATGTTAGTTCCATACAAACAGTCCTGTAAAGGCTTAATTGTTGAATGGACATTAACAAAAAATCCTTTATTTATATTATGTATACTTTTACGCAATAAAAAACAATTGTATGGCTTACAAGGACGACGCCTTCTTGGTCTTACTCGACTTTTCATAGGAAACAGTGCATTTATGTAAGGCCATTTTATATTTTTATAAAATTTAATTGTTCTTTTAGTGCGTAATATACGTTGTTGTTTTATATAACAATAACTAGCACCCCGACCTGACGTTACCTGGCTAGATTTTGAATTTCTTGAAGAACGAATTTTAAAATAATTATAACTAATTTGGTATAAATCCGCATACATAATACTTGTTTTCTATATGTTATCTGATAAAATAACTAATTGGCACCAAGAAATATGTACCTACAAGCGGTGACATAATTATATAAAGCTTCAAAAGCTCTTGCTTGAAACCGTCTCTACATTTTCAGACAAGAAATTTACAACTGAACCCACCTTGAGCATTATGTCTATATAAACATCATTTTAAAAATAAAATTAAAAATAAATACACCCAACAGTCACACACATAGTCCCGACCCCACATTAAGATCAATTAAGTCTTGTGTCGCAGGTGTCAGAACTACGAGAGACTTTTCGGTCTCACAAACACCCAGACCCGAAAGAAATATTTGTGGGCCGCACAAACATTTCTCTCGGTGCGGGGATCGAACCCGCGGCCTCTCGTTTCACAGCCAGCGTCAAACCAACTGCGCCACGGAGGCTGTCATTTAAAGATATCATTGTATGTATGTATGTATGATATGTCATTTAAAGATATAAAATATATCTTTATAAAAAAAATGGTACGTTAATATAATTAAATTAAGGATTAGAGACAGTATCGCTAATAAGCTAATTACAATCACAATAGCCATACCCGCTGGGCATATACTAATAGTTCACAAACAATTGACCCATTGATCATGCTATTCGTGACTTGTTCTTGTACGGGTCAATAAACTTTGCAATAAACAATTGTCTGTGGGAATAAGAAATACATAAACCATATTACTGGGAAAGTAACACAATGATATACCCGTACTCGTTTTGTATTAGCAAAGCAAAGATTCCGAAGGGTACTTGAAAGTTAAAACTAAATATATGATACACTAAATATTGCACTGTATTATTTATACTTTACAGATACATCTTCAGTAGCTTGAAACGCTGTAGGAGCAGTGTTTTTAACTACTTTCCTCTAACATATAAACTTTTTTACTCTTGAATGAAACCACCCGACTTGATTTTCTGAACAAACACAAACGCTTGGATCATGGATGTGCTCCTGGCGTATCAATTCAGGTGGGGAGCGAGAAGATAAAACTATGAGTGAAGAGGAAAGGTGAAGAGGAAAGGTGAAGAGGAAAGGTGAAGAGGAAAGGTGTATTAGGCATCCGACAATCTCTCCCACCGAACGAAACGCGACAGCCAAGCTGTCTTGTGAGACGAGCCTGCGCATTCATTATGAGTCATCACTGACAACAGCGTGGCTCTACCACTTCCACCATAACCATACTCTACTGCGACTGTGATTTCCCGTGTAATTCTATTGTGTATGCTGGGATATCTTCAACGTTTTATTTTTGTTTTATTCGTACATATAACAACCTCGATGCGATTAGCTTTTGACAATTTGCGTCAATGTAGGCTCTATAAATTTATTCTTGAAGGTTTTGAGCTGATATGTATGTATGTATGTATATCATTGGCAAATGACGATTAGTAATCTTCTACCGCCAAAATCGATGCCCTTGTCAATCCACGAGGCCGCGACTATTTGTAATAATAAATAAGAGTTATATGTTGACATCTTGAGCTCCAATTTTATAGAATTAATTTGAGCATTATAAAGAACACGTGAGACGCAAATCCCCTTAGTCGCACGCATGACTATTATTCAAACCACTGAACTGTCACAACTTAATACAAGGTTAAATGTTGTTCTACATTAAATAGACTTTGATGCAAACACTAAAATATGAGATTGTTAATAACATTACAAGATTTCTAACAAACTGACGACCTAGTTGACTATCTTTAATTAAATTGAAGTATGTTTTACAGATTTTGATTAAAGTAGATGAAACAACTGCCTCGGTGGCGTAGTTGTGTTACGGTACGGCTACAAAGCTGAGGTCTCGGGTTCGAGTCCGGGGTCGGGCAAAGTGGTATTGGATTTTTCTATTCATTCTCAGCCCGGAGTCAGGAATTTGTGCCCGATATGGCGATAGGCTCGCCCCCTATCACATCATGGGACGGAACATACAAGGCGAAATGTGGGTGTCCTGGTGGCGCCTCTGCCTACCCCTTCGGGGATAAAGGCGTGAGTTTATGTATGTATGTATGAATGAAACGAAACTAATATGTCAGGATCGAGCAAAGTGGCGATCCATAGTCTCTACCTACCTCTATGGGATACAGACGTGATGATTATGTATGTAATTATGTTTTACAAATATTTTTTCACTTAATATGTAAACGATCTGTAAGTTGTTAAAATTGTTAGTAAAATAGGCTTTAAGAATTAAAGTAATAAAAAAATCTGTCAACGAAAATAAATATTCCGTAATATGACAATTTAGAAATAAAATGTAACAGCGAAGAACATAATATATAATTCCGATATGACGGTAACATCCGTATCTTGATTTGAGGGTATTGATCCCACAACAGCCAAACTTTACACAAATATTTGCCGATCCCACAAAGCATTTATTTCAATCCGGAAATCAATAATTAATAAGAAATATATATATATATATAGAAATTTAAACTCACCGAACCCTAAAAGATCCTCGTAATCCAACAGTACATTGCGTTAAAAAGAACAGACTCAACCTTCAAGTTATGCACAAAATTAAATATTAATTTCATAATAGAGCTTTGACCAACATTTGTGTTACAATTATGCATCGTTTTAACTAAAATCAGTAGTGACAATGACGAGGTCGCTTTGTTTCCGAGTTTTGGCCAACTATATAAGCTGACATTTTTATACAAACACGCATTCTACGCATCAAACTCAAACTAACAACAATGTACGCTAAGGTGAGAACTGTTGTTTGCTTAATTTAAGTTTTTTTTTAATTATTGCATATAATTATTTTTCACGTTAATTATGCCACTGGCATTGTGCTTTGTTTCGAATATTGTACCTAATTAGGTTTTATTTCTTTGCGGCTTACTAAAAAAATCACCAACCCATATATTTTCGTTATGAGGATTATTAAGGTGGAGTTTGGAATTACCAAGATTATATCAATGATGATGATTTAGAAGATTACCTATACGATTTACCAACAGGCCGATGTGATCAGGTGATGAGAAAAAATTGTTTCAAATAATCTTTGGGGTTGAGGGATATGTTGCAGGGGCGGTACACCCTTACAGTTAGTGACTCTGAAATGGTTGGTATGGCGTCTGGCCTTGTGAATATCTGTAAACAGCTGCAATATCTTTAACGTTCAAACAAAGTATTTAGTCGAGATACCTGCATTCCCTAGCCATAGCAGCTTCTCTCTTGAAAAACAGTGCGTAATTTTACGAGCGAAGAGTATCAATTTTCTAATATTATAATATTTAGTACCATACCAAACTTCCCCTTTTCTCCCTTCTTACATTTTTCAATCTTCAATATAGATAATGTATTTGCGGTACTTCAGATACTCTGGATATTTATAACCAGCGATGGTCAAATTCCATCAGATCCCACTACTTTCCCAAACGAAGGCCTAACTCCTGAGACACTTGCAAAAAATAATAATCACTAATTCAATTATATCGTCGTTTTCAGCTCGCAGTCGTCCTTTGCCTTCTCGGCATGACCCGTGCCGGATTAATTCACGGCGGTGGCCTTGGATACGGACACGGCTATGGTAGCTACGGCAGCTATGGAGGCTACGGTGGCTATGGATCTCTTGGCTACTCTGGCTACAGTGTCGCCCCAGCCTACACAGCATACTCTGCTCCTATCGTAAAAGCCGTAGCTCCAGTTGTCTCCTATGCTCCCGCTATCTCGACTGTGTCCCGCTACGACGTTCACTCTGCTCCCATTGTCAAGTCCTACGTGGCCCCCGTAGCCTCCTACGCGTACGCCCCATCCCTCTCCTATGGAACCTACGGGCACGGCTACGGCGCATACGGTCACGGCTACGGAGCCAAATACTTGTGGTAAATTATTTAATACTTCTCAAATAAAACACAAACTATTTATTTTCTTCTTGTGCAATAATAATGTGATATCAGAATTTAGAACGTGATGCGTGGAAATGTGGTGATGTTTGTAAAATAGTGCAATATACCTTCTCAAATAATTGTGATATGTACTTTAAGATGTAAATAAAATAATGGAATACTATTAAATATTCTCTCTCTATTCAATTTGTGTATTTATTTATCTACAAATTCTGGCGAATGGTGGTCATTATCTTGTTCTTGGCTAATGAAAAAAGAGTGCAAGAAGCGAGCGCAATAATTATACCAGGATACCATCAAAACCTTTCAAGATAAAAATTACTTTTGTGATTAAATACATTATTTGGCACTGATAATTATACAAGTATCCTATAGCATGAGCGCATTATATGCATTCCACCACCGCCCAGTGACAAAAATGTTGATGCCATCCCCACCATCTTAAGGAGCGTCCCCTCAACGGAATATTCCGTGTAGAATCAGCTTTCTTCTGCGATATTTTAAGACCAATACGATACAGGCACCTTCAACAAAAGACCATACATTTTGCTTAAAGGCTGCCATGCACCGACGATTACTTTAATCGTGTAAGGGTTCACGGACGGCGGTGACCACTTACCACTTACCATTATACTTATGACCACCTATTACATAAAAAAGTGTATTTTGATACTCATATTTCGTATTTGTTACTTGATAGAATCAACTTAGATATACTCATAGTTATATTGATGAGTTTTGGAACATGCATGTATGCAGTTATGTTTTTGGAAAATGCACTGACTGAATTATAAACCAAAGCCAGGGCTTTATATTCACCCAGTCATAGACTGGCATACAATCGCTAAACTAACAAGAAACGAATAGAATATTCCACGAATATAAAGAGCAATATCATAAATTATGATACAATAAGAAGGTTGAAACGGATCCGGGTTAAATTACATTTTACTTATTTGCTTTTTTGATTGCCGAAGACAAATTGCTAACACTTTTGTCAATATTAATTTTTACAAAAATTAAAATGCTATGGCAATTAACATTTTAGAATAAATTAGACATGTTATATCGCCTGTTCGCTACTGCCGAGTATTTTTATTATTGCATTAATTTTCATCTTTCCCTTTCTTCCTTTGAATTTATTTTCTGAATTCATAACTTTTCATAGTACAGACTCGACAAACCAATGATATTTAATGACCGTCGCGGTCTATAAATTCCCACAACACTTGGGGTCGTTAGTATTTTGTCGACGTTTTATGAGCTGACGAGCTTGATGAGGGGGACGTCTAAAGGATTGTTGAGAATTCCGGAATCTCACAAAACTAGCCACTTACCGTAATGCTGAAAGAAATGGCTAAGCTTGAATACATAAAAGAAAAAGAACATTTAAATAGTTCCACGCGTGGAAGTCAACTAACCTACACTAGGTGCGCGATGGTTTAAAGTGTATACCCTTCTCAATCAGTTAGGAACCCCCTACCTAGATTAGATAGACAGAGCTAGCTAGCAAGCTAGCTATAGATGCTCATTTTATAGACAAATGCGAATATAGCAAAACTTACTGTTGAATTACAAACAAACACAAAATTAAAATTTAAAATTTAAAAAATTAGCCAATAAAATGAATAAAACGCATGACTCATAGCAACATCTGGATGACTATTTTAAGTGGTGACGTAAAGATGTTATAGTAGTGCATTATTAGCATACATGCACTGATATGAAAGATGATCAGTGATTGCTGACGCTGATATAGATCTAGCTAAAGGTTAAAATTCAGCTTTCAACATGGAGATGTATTACCCATATTTTATTTTTAATAGGTATATATATTCAATGTTTGGATGACATAGGAAGGAACAATTAAATATCACAGTTGGAAGAAAATGAGGCTGTTAAATCGGAGATCGCGGGTTCGTAACTTGCGCCGAACTGTAGGTACATACATGCATAGCAATAGGTTATCACACCTTGGATCGAAAATAAGTTTCTGCTTGACATTAGTGACATCTATACCTACTCTGTCGAAGATATAGAGGCAAGAACTTAGATTTCAATAATACTACCCCGGTGAAGTACCAGTGAAAACAAAGGCATAGTATATCAGGCATACGGCATGCATTTATATCAGGTATAAAGGCATATCAGCTTTATTCTTTCTTATCTGAAACATCAAAGATCACGAGACATCAGAATTGGTAGTTTAGTTAAATTAGAAATTCTCTGGTACAGAGAGCATTGTTATAAAAGCCTTCAACATTAATTACCTTGCTTAACATATTGATACAAACATTTGTATAGGCGCAAGTTTAAGATAGCATCTCATCAAAGCACTCAAGCAATTATCGACGTTTTTGTAAAGCAATAGCTTACTTAATTGCGTGAAATAATTTTGCCAAAAACGTAAGTGATTACACATGTTATTGCATTCAGTCCAAGTAATGCTCGTCACGCTCCGATTTCAAAAATCTAATGGAACCTTGAAAAAGAATGTTTATTTCCAACGTTTTTAATATAAAAGACCGTAATTGTGAGCAAAAAAAACATTGTATTCATCACACTTGAAGACTAACAAGATGTTCACTAAGGTAAGAACAAACACGGCTTTCAACATAACTTAACAAAGAAAATATATTTCTAAATTTTAGATCTGTATATATATATTTCTTTTGTTTTAGATTATAGCTGTTGCTGTGTGTGCCATTGGCTTGGCCAATGCTGGTGGACTTAGCCACGCTGGTAGCGCTGGTTACGGCGGATATTCTGGATACGGCGGATACGGTGGATACGGCGGATATAGCGGACACGGCGGCTATGGCGGTTACGGCTATGGTGGAGTAGGCGCTGGTCTCGCCACGTCCCATACCAGTGTCACCAGAGTGATTCCCAGTCATGACTCCGGTTATGGCGGACTATACGGCGCTGGCTATGCCGGAGCTGGTCATCTCGGCGGGTACGCTGGTCACGCCGCAGGCTACTCTAGTGTCGGCGCCGGATACGCTGGTCACGGCGCAGGCTACGCTGGTCTCGGAGGGTACGCAGGCGGCTACGGTCACGCCGGTCTTGGATATGGTGCTGGCTATGCTGGCGCCCCCGCGGTGTCGCAGGTGTCAGTGTACCGCGTGCATGACAGCGCCCCGGGTCACGCTCACGGCGCGTACGGCGCAGCGCACGGCGTCGCCGGGTACAGCGGCTACGGTAACAAGCTGGCCTGGTGATTAAACATGAATATCCATGTTGCAACCAATATGTACAAATATCAAATAAACAATTTTCAGTAAAACCTTCTTTTATTGTTTCTAAATTTCACCGTTTATACGGAAACCTTCACATCGGTTCTTCATAATAAATAATTAATCTATCACGATAACAAGGCATTTACTAGAAGATAAAAAAGTGATGTAGACTGCCTCGGTAGCGTAGTTGTATTCGGTACGGTTACAAAGCTGAGGTCTCGGGTTCGAGTTCCGGGTCGGGCAAAGTGATATTGGATTTTTCTATTCATTATCAGCCCGGACTCAGGAATTTGTGCCCGATATGGCGATAGGCTCGCCCTCTATCACATCATGGGACGAAACATACAAGGCGTAATGTGAGTGTCCTGGTGGCGCCTCTGCCTACCCATTCGGGGATAAAGGCGTGAGTTTATGTTGGTATGTATGTAAAAAAGTGTTTTTGTTCATAACCACCAGTAAAAAAGGAGAACTTTGTTGTTATTTCATTGATGAAATATGCAATGTACATACATAGTAGTTTTAACTGTGAAAAGCAGTCTAGAGATTTATGAAACAAAACTAAACAAAGCAATAATGATGTCAAATGTAGGTATATTCTCACATCAATGATAAAATGTCTCACAAAACTAAATAAGCAAATAATGGTCTTAACAAAATGTTTAACGAATCGAAAACTAATGAATCTTTTTTTGTTCTAAATTAAAATTGCAAATCAGTTGTCAAACTCGATAAATTATAATGGTCAGCTGGACACCTTGACCTTGAGACAGAAATCGCAATTCAACTACAACCGAAGATCCACATGCAATTCCAGTTTGAAGACGTTCATATATAAGCGAATGTCTGTAATCTCAAAATTATTCCAATCAACAACGACGAACCAAACATGTACTCCAAGGTATCGAACTGATTTAAAGAACACTACAAAATTTCAAATCTATATTTTGTCCTGAGAAGAAAGATTTCTTTCTCGTTAATGGAATTTGAAAAGTTAAAATCAGTTGCTCAATTGTAACTCTTATATGTAATTATACTAATTAAAGCTATCATATTCTGCTGTTTTCATCAATAAATGAATTGCTTCTTCCAGCTGGTGACTTTCCTGTGCGCCGTGGGCGTTGCCTCCGCCGGGTCCTTCCTTCACGCAACCCCAGTAACTTACACTGCTGCTCCTCCTCTCGCCACTGCAGTAGCTTACACTGCTGCCCCTCCAGTAGCCACAGCTGTGGCCTACTCTGCCGCCCCTGGCCTGGCCTACCCCAGCGGCACAGTAGCACCGGCAGTGTCTTACTCCAGCTACACCGCTCATGTCGCGCCCGTCTTTTCTAAGACTTACTCCACCGGCCCAGTCGTTAGCAAGACCATCACACCTGTGGTGACTGAGACTGTTTCAGCGCCTGTCCAGACCTACCATTCAGCGCCAGTAGTTGCTGCCTACCAGTCTGCTCCTGTTGTGTCTGCCTACCGTGCCGCGTCTTACCATACACCTGCTGTGGCGACTTACTCAGCGGTCCCGGCTGTCCCCACCTACCACGCTGCGCCTGTATCGACGTACCACGCTGGTCATGCTGTCCCAGTGCCTGCTGTATCGACTTACCACGCTGGCCATGCTGTGCCAGTACCTGTGTCCGTGCCCGCTGTATCGACATACTCTGCGCCGGTCCACACAGTAGCGTCGGCTCCCCTGCTCGCAAAGACTTTCGCTCCTGTGGCCTACCATTCCCCCGCCGTATCCCACGTCACCTACTCCGCCTGGAAGAAGTGAACGTCTAGCTAACTTATTATTAAACAGATATAACTCACGTTTTATGGAAATAAATCTTTGTAAAACTTAATTTTATTTGTTTTTTTTTATACTTGTGTGGTCCATAATAGTAGCATATTTAAGTCAAATACCATACATCTAAGCACTTACATATTAAGTTAAAAAACAGTTCTTATTGAAGCATCAGCAAATTGATTGAACCTTATTAAACTGTAGCACAACTCACTCATGTGACAGTTATCACAAACTGAAATTATGTAAAATCAAGAATTAACATCACACGTGATTCCCCTTAACATATTATGGCACCAAAAGTGATCGAACCTTACAACTGGGAGCATTAGTTTAAAATGTTATGGCGAAAGCTATGAAACTTTTTTTGCTGGTAAAATTCATGGTATATTTTGTTAACCATTTAACTAATGACTAAACTAATAAAAAACGTTAAAATCTTGTTCTCTATCCATTTCAACTGGTTTAACGCAAAAAAGAGGTGATAAAATTAAAAAAATTAAATGAACATGACTCCAAAACGGGTACCTATTTTCCTGTTTTTTTTTTTTAAATTATATGACTAATATTACTATTATGCCTTTATATCCAACTTAGCGAGTGCTCCATTTTCCTGGGCTCCCTGTATATATGAATAATATATTAATTCTATGCACCTTCGGTAAGAGCGTCGAATAGGTACGTGCTCTAGGTTTGTAACAAACACCTGCTTTTTGAGTCTATTCTTTCACAATTAACACATTACTACAATTGTTTATTAATAATATACTTTATGTAATAATCGACCCCATAAACGTCCCATTGCTGTGCACGGACCACCTTTACAATGGCAAAAACGATTGCGAGGGGTTAGGCCAAAGTACACCACACTGGTCTTCATATATCATAGAAATTCTAACAAATCGCCATAGTATGCAGGTTTCCTCACGACGCAAGGAAAACATCCTTCACCATTGTAGTGTGCGGTGATTAGTAATACATACATGACTCCGAAAAGTTAGAGGTGTGCGCTGTGATTTGAACCTGCGACCACTTTGGTTATTTTGGCAGCTGCGACTGGTCCGTAATCAACAGGCCACCACGTTTGTATAATAGTTAATGAATTACGTAATTAGTTTATACCATGAACATCAACTCGTTTACTTCATACTACTGACCTTCACAACGATTGCAAGTGCGTGAGGCCTCGTTCCATCACTCGGATCCATTGCAGTTTCGTGAAATTCATCCACTAGACTACACAAGTCAAACCAACACAGTTTCCAAAAAATCTTTAAAAACTACTTTTAATAAGATCACGTAAATAGACGAAAGGAAGATCTGGTGATCTTCATAAATCTTCCTTCTTCTGGTGGTAAACTAGACGAAAGGAAGATCACCAGTTTACTTACAAAATATTTGGAATTTATATGATGAAGCAACAATTATTGTTACCAAATATTACAATCATTACTTATCATCTTTTTTTATCACCAATAAAGAATAACGTACTTTCTAGCAATGTTAGTACGACAAGTTTTAAATTTACCAATTTTTATGCAAAGTTTAACCTTTGACGAGATGACTTGTTATGCTTCTTATTAATCTTATTAACTCGCCAAATTGTGGTGACATTTAAATGCATGCAGGTGAAATCGACGTAAATCTATACCTAATAGACATTTAAATTTACAAAAACGTTAATATAATCACAGGTAAAAATAAAACAAATTAAAATTCGTTTTCAAAAACATTTTATTAAACACAATACAGTGTGGAAGAATTAAAACTCGAAAGCATTACAAAACAAAACTTATATCTAACAAATGAGTAACGATAACATAAATTATGTTGGTAACTTAACTTATCCATAAGTTAATATCGGTCTACCAGTTATAGTTAACACCAGGGATGCTATAACTTCCATGCGAGACAACTGGTACGTTGGAGTAGCCAAATGAGCCACTGTGTCCTGTCGAGTACGAGGGATAATGCGATTCAGCGATCAACGGAATGGGTCCATGAGTTCCGTGGTATGGAACCCCCACATTTTGGATCAATTGTTCACCACTAAATCCTCCATGAGTGGAATATGCGTGAGAAGGTACTGAATAGGAAAATTGAGCTTTCAACGGAGCAGCATGGATCGAATAAGATGGGTAAGGAGTACTGTAACTAGCTACAGTTGGTGAAACGGAGTAAGACAATGGAGTACTACTGCCGTAACTTACGGTACTGGTTGCAACGCTAGGAGCTGGTGTGGATGAAGAGAGGTAAGCGATGCCCTGAGTAGGGTATGGAGAGTATCCCGCTTGGCTTACATCGTAAGGTGCAGGTGTGACGGTAGGATAATAAGAGATGGGTTGGCTGTAGGAATGGCTAAAAGAGGACTTAGCGATCGGTTGCACGTAAGTGTTGACATGTGAAGGATAAGAACCAACTTGGTTGACAGGCTTTAAACTATAGCTATAGCTAGGAGCTATAGTAGACTTTACATATGACGCGGCAACAGGGTAAGTTTTACCAAAACTAGACCTAGAATGGAAACTTGGAATTGTTGAATAAGCAGGCGTAGATGTGGTGTAAGTGGGAGTGGCTTGTGTTGTGGAGTACAAATTTAATGAATGTCCATAGGCGTTACCGGCTGGCTTAAATACTGAATGACTAGAATGTACTGGGACATAAGTTGAACCTGCTGAATATATATTAGAGTACTTCTGATAATTTGACCCGATCTTTACTTCTGGAGTTGGTAAGTAGGTGTTGGAGATGCCTTCGCTCTGGGGTGCTGGAGACGAATAACTTGTAATTACCGGTCCAGGCGTGTATTCTGGAAATGGAGTCGTCACTGGATACGGCGTGGTGACATCAACGCCATGACCAAGTGCCGCCGACGCAACGCAAAATAATAACAAGATCTGAAAAAATAATATGATTATGAGAGAAAATTATTGGTGAAATAAGCACAATATTATATTTAAGCTCGATATACCTTATCGTACATATTTCGGCTGTTCCAAAGACAAATTAATTTAAAAAATAATATGCAGTGTCTTTTATAGCTTGCGGGTCAAACTGGTATTTAATCATCGTACTGGGTTCATGCAGATCGAAACTTATGTGACTCACGGAAAATTGACCTTTTGACGTTGCGTTAAGATTTAAATGGCTGCTTATGTAAGTTTGTCGAGCACCTGGTGTCTAAAATATAACAATACTCGCTTTTTACACATAAGTCTACATATTATAACAATGTTACAAGGCAATCAGGTTCATAGAGTTTTGGCCAAGTTCCTAGTTGAAATATATACCGTGAATCCGTGAATCTCAAGCAAAATCAGATAACTATACTTGTATTTTGTTTGTGAACTTATATGAAATTCAAATTTTATATTTTTTGGGTGCAGTAATTTGTTTTATGATAATCAATTAATAAATTAAAGGAGAAACTTGGTAGAAGTGTGAAAAACTTTTTCACTGGTAAACTGTTGTTTGAAATATTTTTATAGGTTAGAATATGAATGGTTTTTATACAAAATTTCCTTAGACTTCCAAATATTCATCATTCATTATCATCAACAGTTCATACCATCCCACCGATGTACACAACAAGCCTCTACAATATGTCTTTATGATATTCAGAATATTTTATAAAATTCTAGCGTCATCTTCTGCCTGCGACATACGTATAAAATACCTATTAAATGTCTGTCTGTGTCTACCAAGTGCATTCTTTACGATTTCATTACCTTACTGGAGAGAGGTCTCTAATAGGTAAAGATATTATTACAAATTGTTTAGGTTTTTTTCTAATTTTGCTACTTTCATATTTAAGTAACTCTTCAGTAATTGGAAATCTATTGTTAAGTATAGGCCTGTCCCAAAGATTTCCATAGCGACCTGTTGGACATAGCCTACATCCAGCAATATACCTTTAACCTATATATATATCTTAACTAGGTCATGTGTCAAATTACCTAAATCTTAATAATAATATGCTGTAACTTATTCATAATAATCAATGGCAGGCTTTGGAGTTTTGCTGTGCATACTATGGTTGTCAAATTCAATGAGCGCCACACACGTAACAATATAACTGTGCAAGTCTAAGTTTGCACCAGTATACTGGAACATGTGTGGGCAAATAACTGCGCAAACTTCGTTCCATTTTTTTTATTCGAGAATGGTGCAAACTCTCGTTTGCGCAAACGCACAACGTATGTGGCAGGTTTAATAGTTCATCTGACTACACCATTCAATGATCATTATGAAAAAGTTCATGAATAATAATTTTCTTATTTTTTGTCCATCCGTTTCTGCAGCATGACAAAGTTATTACAACTGAAATGGTACTCCTATGTGACAGAAATTATTGAAGAGTAATTATAGTTGTGATCTGTCTTTCGTGTATAGATTGAGATGCCCTCAATAACTTACGACGAGACTATTGTGATAGTAAACGTCAACCCAGTCCATAAACAGGTGTGATTTAGGACTAGCCCGTATTCGTCACACCGAGGCATTAGGTGTTAAGTCTATGCAAGTCCACTTGATTATCATCCAAACCAGAATAAAATAGTGCTAACACGTTGCTGTTTGGTGGCAGAAAAATTCAAAGCGGTTGTGCCCAGACAACGTTGCGTTCAAGGAATCTTCCATCTTATAACTCTAACTCGTCTCATTACCCATCAATTAAATCCCTAAAGTTGACAAAACATTTAAAATTATTTAAGTACCGATTTTAGATGTTTGAGTTTAGGGTTGGTCCAATTCCATTTAATAAGCCACGGTTGGATAAAGAGTATAAATAATAGAAAAGAGATGGATGACATTTAACTGTCATCAAGAAGACGTACATACTACTTACTCGTACGTGTGCTAAAAATACACCAAATACAAGATTTATTATTAAAATGATAATTGACATAACAAAATTAAATACAATATTTCGATGTTTACAATAAATATTCCGTGTCAGAAAAACCGTCGACAGTAACTAGTGTGATTTTTATTTTTATTTTATTCATTTGAGGAAGATTTACGGACGACTTATATCTAGAGATGTGTGGTACGGTGAAAATTTCTGTTCTAATTACAAATCTTCACCATTAGATTATCATATAAAAAGTAATGGGTTATTATGGATATCATGATTTTATTTGCCATAATTTATATTTTGAATATTTTATTTTTTAAACTGCAAATATGCATTCGGAATTTCTACATATCTATGCAAAAAGGGGAGGAGAATAAAGAAAATGAAAGATGTTGGATATTTTACCTACACTTACCTGTCGTGTTCAGACCGTATTGAAAACGTAAGCGAAGTATGCGCCACATGATTTTTATTGATGCGTATTACGTAAAAATTCCGATAGCAATTTATTAACTTTTCTACGACAAAACGCCAGTCATGGCTTCAGTGACACCTCTGACCGTTCCTTTGGAGATTGCGGCGTGATTTCATGTTAAATTATGTAAAAAGAAATTAAAATTACTACTTATTCATCAAGATAATTCATATTTTTGTAGCTTCATTCATCGTTCTACGTAACTTTATAATAACTTGCGTTCACTTGGGTGTTTTGTTTTGGAACGAAATTTTGATCGATCACTTCATGCTTAAGACGCTTTGTATCTTCGGTGGTGTGGGCTTTATTTATTTAGTTTCAAGTAAATCGTTGATTAGGCCAGTCGTCAGTTAAAGTCATCCGTAACATCATGTGTCGATTTCACCATGCTCTAGTAATACTAATCCTATGATTACATTAATAAGTAACTTACTGGCTGCATCGTCTGCCGATTAGCGTATTTACTTAATGGTTATAATAAGGTTAAAATCTCAACCTCCTTTTTTATTTTTTAAGAAAAAAACACGTTGACACTTTAGCGGGAGGCAGGGCGAGGAACATTTGACACAATATTGAACGAATGATTCATTCAATTTCTTATGTCATTCACTTAACCAGCACTTTACTTTATTTTCACTTGTGAAATCAACAGAAGATACTCTGCACGTTTGCTTGTCAAATAACGTTAATCAAAAAGTAAGTAATCAACGGTTTACTTGAAGATGGTGAACGAGGCCCTTAGAGATAAAACAACTTGCGACTCGTTACGTCAAATGTTTACATAATAAGACAAGCAATCGCCCTTGGTCAAATAAGGCACAATTCCTTATCATCGTGTAAAAAAACTAAAGAAAAATCAAAAAGAGTATTAATCGAATGCAAAACAAAGTAGGTCGAAACACAAGTATGTATGTCTATGACGTTCAATAAACAACAGTTCACTGCTCCGAGTAATCTATATGTACATAGGTATATGAAAAAATAGAGCAGATATAAATAAAAGAAAATATTCCATGACAAAAATCAACTTAAATACAATTATATTATGTATTTGGAAAGTCTTCGAAGTGTAACAATCCAGTGCCATTAACATATTATGAAATATGGCGGTTTCTTTGATTTTTGAGCCATGATCATTATTGCGTGATGTTGAAGAACAAAATTCGTAGAATTACGCCGTATCTTTGAGACAAACTAGAAGAGATAAATATAAAATGAAATTACGGAATTATTGTAGAAATATGCTTTATTAATTTTTTCTATTTACAACCTTATTTAAATATCGATTCAGTTCACCAGCCGTAGTTGGCACCGTGTCCGCTGTAGGAGATGTGAGAGACAGCGGGCGCAGCAGAGTACGTCACAGCTGACTTGAGCACGGGCGCGGCGGCGGCGTAAGTGCTGTACGCGGGACCGGTGGCGTAAGTGCTGTACGCGGGAGCGGCGGCGTAAGTGCTGTACGCGGGACCGGCGGCGTAAGTGTTGTATGCGGGAGCGGCGGCGTAAGTGCTGTACGCGGGAGCGGCGGCGTAGGCGGAGATGGCGGGAGCGTAGCTCTTGGCGACGATGGGGCCGGCGGCGTATGAGGCGTAGGCTGGTGCAGCGTAGCTCTTGGCAAAGATGGGGCCAGCGGCATACGAAGTGTAGGCTGGTGCAGCGTAGCTCTTAGCAATGACGGGGGAAGCCGCATAGGTCGCGACTGCAGGAGCGGAGTAGGCACCATACGCGGGAGAGCCGTGAGCGGTGTGAGTCGAGTAAGAGGACACGGAAGACAAGGCGGGCGCAATGGTCTTGGTCACGACTGGGGCAGCGGCGTAGGTCGCCACGGCGGGAGCGGCGGAGTAGGTCGCCACAGCAGGAGCGGCAGCGTAGGTGGTGATGGGGCCGGCGTGCGCGGTGTGGGTCGAGTAGGATGATACTGACGACAGCGCGGGCGCGGCGATGGCGTGGCTGCTGTAGGCCACGGGAGCAGCGGCCAGGAGACCACCGGCGCGGGCCATGCCCACAGCGCACAGAGCGACGATCAGCTGGAAAATCACAATCAAAATAGTATGAACATAACACTTCAAGAACACAGATATCTTATGATTCTAATGAGCGAACTTTATGAATGTGTATATATTTACAAAATGCTTAAAGGAGTATGCAGGTGTGACACTGGGTATTATCCAGATTTCTCCGTGCTTAAATGAGATAGGGCGCAAACTCATTGCCCCGTCAGGCAAAAATATCAGTCCCGAGCAACTCACATGAAATTTCTCTTCAAAAAAACCGAAAAAACCATACATATTGGATTAATAAACCTGGAATCCAAAACCAGGACCTCGCTATTTACAGACCATACATGCTGGCCTTGACCAAAGAGGGAACATAGGTATTATGATAACAACACATTAAAGTTTCATTATGAAACTCATTGATTAAATCCATGGCCATATTTTGCCATAAACTATTGCAAGTAGGTAAGCAAAATATGTTTTCAGCACAGCTTAATAAACACCACAACACACCTTGGCGTACATGTTTATGCTGTTGATGTTGGCAACTGAATAATTTCGACAAGTGGTGCCTCGATATTTATACTGCTAGACCGCGTGCATATTGGACAATCCACTTTCAGTGTCAAGTGAACTGCGCTTGATTTTTAAAGATCAATTTCTTGTTACTTAATACACATTAAATCAAAACAATGACATGTTATGAAATAAATCATATTAATCAATTTTATTTAAATTAACTATTTTTGCAAAAGATAAAATATTGGGTATACATTTTTAAGGGAGCCATAGTGAATAATCTAATTAATTCTACAACTCGAATTGCGTATTAGGCTCGATTAAAACAAAGTTCTTGTTTCTTACACATGATAAATACCGGTGAATAAAATTAGGATGAAGTACGTAAGTAATGAAATTAATTTATTGGTGTTATTATTATATACACGTTTAATATTTCAGAATTAATCAATTACAATTACTCTACCTTTGTTTACGTTTTGTAGCATACATTGTTTATGTTTAGCACCTTCTATTGCTTCGTAATATTTTTAACATATAAATACTTATTAGTTAAAAATCGACGAGTATAGAAAGTGAGTCTCACTTTTAAAATATTCCATTAAATTTTAATAACTAAGAGATGTCACTAATTAATGTTGAAAATTTTAGACTAGAAATAATAAAGATTCAAATTATAATTTTTAAGAACCTACCTTAGTGTTACAAAGATTCGTACCTATACGGCTTGATCAAAAACCTTGAAAACTAAAATCGCTATTTTTGAGATAACAACCAAGCAGATTTTTTTTCAAACTTGGTGAAACTTGATACAATGATGGCGCCTGGGGTGGTTAGGAACAAGAGATTTAAATCAAATACCAGTGTCAGTATCAGTTTATATTTAGATATAAACTCACGCCTTTTGCCCCGAGTGGGTGGGCAGAAGTGCTACCAGGACACGCACGGTTCGCCTTGTGTGTGTAATAGGGGGCGAGCCTATCGCTATATCGAGCACAAATTCCTGACTCCAAGATAGTGAATATAAAAATCCAATATCCCTTAGCCTGACCCGGTATTCGAACCAGAGACCTCAGCGTTGTAATCGTACCGTAGTACAACAGCGCCACCAAAGCCAACCAGCAGCTAATGATAAAATATTTCAACTTATAAAATGGTATATCTACTAAAATATAGTAGGTATATAAAACTTTCAATATCCAATGGTTTCCTTGATTTACGCGAATGTTGCACCACAGAATACTAAGTTACACATTGAAATAAAACAATTTTTTACTATTGACGTCCGCCCCGTGACCACGAAAGCTGTAAAGCAATCGAAACGTCGCTCGGGAAGTTAAAAGTTAAAAAATTTAAAAATTAAACCAAATCGCGATAAAATCCGTAAAAAATAGTTTTATTTCAACTTTCAATATCTGATAACAAACAGGCTTCTCTACACAACAATTTAAAATATGAATAATTTCTTTTTTATCTGTTATTATAGCCCAGTAAAGGGCATATAAAATACTTCTAACGTTTTTACGATAATTTTGATCTTCAATACTTAGTTCCACCTAACCGCTAACGCAAAAATTACATCTGGGTAATAATAAAGTATGAAAAGGACCTTTAGGGCACTATTCCTATAATTACCCACTATTGAAATGAGAACAGATGGTTGTAATTGTTTCTTCAATTATTGTTGGCATATTTACTATTTTAAAGGTCCACATAACTGGATTTATTGAGGGCCGATAAATATCGAACCGACATAAATAAAGGCACTTGATTTTTTGAGGACTGGTTTATTATTTTCTACTAAGAACCAATATTTAATTAGATAATATCCAAACTGCAAATTAATCGCTTAAATGAATATCTTTTTATCGACGATATGTTCAATTATTGCAATTTAATAGATCGAACATAAGCTCTTCTCATCAAAATATCAATACATAAGCTCTTATGTGTAAATCTTATGTATCGTAGATGCTCTTATGTGCAAAGCTGATAGTTTCAACCTATCAATGTCCTGTGACCGCTATTTATTGTTATTTTTTATAATTTCATTCAATTCTTTCACTGTTAAAGCAGTTCGAATGTACATAAAATGTGCTTTCTGTTAAGGTGAGACAGGCTCACTATCTTCGATTAAGAGGCTGCTTAAAGAGCACTACCTTGCTCTTTAAGCAAATATTAGTACCTATTGTTTCCTCCTTATAAATCTCTTGGTAATTTATAGTATACCGAGTGATTCCAGACTACGACATAAAACGAAACCAGGTGGTAGTTTTAGTGACTACAGATACAAAGCATATAAAAATTTCGCGAAAAAAATGCGACGTCATTTTTTATATTTTTATACTCACTTAAAATATCATTATGTAATCTAATGTAATCTAATCTATCTGTGTAATCTAATGTCCTATCACAGCCCATAAATGCCCAGTCTTGAGCACAGGACAGCTTAGTCCATAGCCCACCACACTGGATTAACGCGAGTTGGCGGACTTCCCATACCATTGCAACTCTTGTTCAGATCTCCATGGTATTCTGATTTCCTCCCGATGATTCCTTTACCGTTACAATAAAAAGTGTTCCATAAAAATAAAAGGTGTAAAACAAGTGCATCTAAAATAATAAAAAAACACATTAAAAATAAAGAACAACTAAAACAGACTGTTTGTGTAAGTTTACACATCGTTAAACTTAATAACCTTGAAAAGGAAACAAAAGTATCGAGAAATTAAAATTGACAAATTTATTGTCGTGCAGAGTGAGTTTTAAAGAAATGCACTAAGAATAAGAGTGCTGCTGGAGTGCAGAAATGTAAAGTAATAGTAATAACCCAGCCCACATGCGTTCCATCATGGAACAAAATCCTCATGTGTACCTAACTGAGAATTCGATTGGGATAGATTAGGCCGTACATGCAGTCATTCCCACCGAAAAAATATTCCAAGAAAACATTGACTTATATTTTACCGATAGACGAGACACGTCAAAGAAATAAAGTGCCCCCGTATTTTAAAAACACCCTGCAATATTACATCACTTACCTGGTATTTTATTAAAATATTGTAACTTCAGACGTTTTGCTTTCGGTTTGACGGCGAAACATTCATTTATTACTGCACTGTCACTGTCGCGAAGCAAACTGATTCATGTGTGGTGCATGCACCGCAAGTAGGTGTGACACATTTTTTGTACTGAATGTCTTATCTAGTGTAACATGGATATCGATGCAAGAAAATGACTATTGTCACAATTCAAAACACACTCATTTATTTTTGCAGTGATAGGTTTTTTTTTTGAGTAACAAAAAAACGGATTATCTCTTAGATAAGTAATTCTAAATTTAGTTAGGAAGTATTAAAAGTTCTTTGGTACAAAAATATTATATTAATATTACCATGAATCCTGATTTGCCTGCCTTGGTGGCGTAGTTGTATTACGGTACGGTTACAAAGCTGAGGTCTCGGGTTCGAGTCCCGGGTCGGGCAAAGTGATATTGGATTTTTCTATTCATTATCATTTCGGAGTCAGGAATTTGTGCCCGATATGGCGATAGGCTCGCCCCCTATCACATAGTGGGATGAAACATATAAGGCCAAATGTGGGTGTCCTGGTGGCGCCCCTGCCTACCCCTTCGGGGATAAAGGCGTGAGTTGTTATGTATGTATGTATGTGAATCCTGATTTTCTAATGTTACAGGCACATTAAGAATCCCATGCTACCAAAATAGGCAAACATGTTTGTTATTACTACTAGATACTAGTTTCTCAAGTACGAACTACGAATGAAGATACTAACAACTGCAGCGTAATTGCTGTTAATTGCTTACTTTAGTTAAATACCTAATTATGCGATGGCATTGTAACTTATTCGGCATATTTACATTTATGACATAAATAAAAACATTTCCGTATTCAATGGTTGTGCTCCGCTAATTGAGGAACGAACAAAACTTTTGTTTTGGCGTCCCTAAAGGTTCATTTTAACTGGATTTCATAGTTATTACTGTATTTCGCAGTCCGCTGCTTTTCATTAACCCACTGGTAGGACCTCGCTTTAGTAATGATCACCTTTTTTTACAGCAATTGGTAACGCTAAGGAAAGCTACAGAATTCGCGCTATAAGTACGAGGCGGCTAATATCGATAACTATATTATGGTATAATAATTTAATTTTTGACAGCCTCCGTGGCGCAGTTAGTAAGACGCCGGCTGTGAAGCGAGAGGCCGCGAGTTCTATCCCCGCAGCGAGATATTTATGTGATCCACAGGTATTTGCTTCGGGTCTGGGTGTATGTGGACTGAAAAGTCTCTCGTAGTTTCTGATACTCGCGACACAGGATTCGAACTTAGTGTAAGCTCAGAACTATGTATGTGACTGTTGGGTGTAATTAATTATTATTATTACTTGTTATAACAGCTTGAGTCAATGCTATGAAGCAATATACAATTAAATGTGGTGAGATATGGTGTCACGATGAATTCTCGTATTATAAATAATAGTAGAAAATAAGTTGTTGTTCCGTGTTTTAAACTGAAACTCCATCGAATTTTTAATGTTTTTCTTCAATATTACGTCGTAATAAAAATATTATTATAAAAAGTCTGTGTACATACATATGTGTATTTAATTCATAAACGGCAGAATTGGAACTTCAGAAAACCAGCATATTCGTAATTAGGATTTAGCCTACGAGAAAATGACATATAACACAAATATATAGTGTTCCCCTTCGATCAAAATGTTTCCTATAATAATCTTCGTCTACTCTTTCTTTCTTTTCGTATTTTTTTCAATTTATATTGAGACCAATATCGGACCAAAACTAATAAATTCAAAATGGTGCCCACTTTTTCCAATTCTAACTATCAATTTGGACATCGGAAGAAAGGTTCCCCAGTTATGAATTTGAGACCAATCGGGCACAAAATCATTTCATGTACATAAGTATAACATATAGATAAGTATTCTATACATTGATATTACCTATTCGTTGTTTTTTTTTAATGAAGCATTTTTCGTGTCACTATTTCGTTTCATATAATTTTCAGATCACAACGATAGTAAAAAAGTTTCACTTCAATAATATAAAAATTATAATATTTCTAATTATGAAACACAATCAACTAAAAAGTAAAACACGGCATTGTCTTAATATGGTATTTTCTTTATTATTTTGGTCTATATACAATTTTCAGACTATATCGATTCAGTTCACCAACCGTAGTTGGCACCGTGTCCGCTGTATGAGATGTGAGAGACAGCGGGCGCAGCAGAGTACGTCACAGCTGACTTGAGCACGGGCGCGGCGGCGCCGTAAGTGCTGTACGCGGGAGCGGCGGCGTAAGTGCTGTACGCGGGACCGGCGGCATATGAGGCGTAGGCTGGAGCAGCGTAGCTCTTGGCAAGGATGGGGCCAGCGGCGTACGAAGTGTAGGCTGGTGCAGCGTAGGTCTTGGCTAGGATAGGGCCAGCGGCGTACGAAGTGTATGCAGGTGCAGCGTAGCTCTTGGCAAGAATGGGGCCAGCAGCGTATGAAGTGTAGGCTGGTGCAGCGTAGCTCTTGGCAAAGATGGGGCCAGCGGCATACGAAGTGTAGGCTGGTGCAGCGTAGCTCTTAGCAATGACGGGGGAAGCCGCATAGGTCGCGACTGCAGGAGCGGAGTAGGCACCATACGCGGGAGAGCCGTGAGCGGTGTGAGTCGAGTAAGAGGACACGGAAGACAAGGCGGGCGCAATGGTCTTGGTCACGACTGGGGCAGCGGCGTAGGTCGCCACGGCGGGAGCGGCGGAGTAGGTCGCCACAGCAGGAGCGGCAGCGTAGGTGGTGATGGGGCCGGCGTGCGCGGTGTGGGTCGAGTAGGATGATACTGACGACAGCGCGGGCGCGGCGATGGCGTGGCTGCTGTAGGCCACGGGAGCAGCGGCCAGGAGACCACCGGCGCGGGCCATGCCCACAGCGCACAGAGCGACGATCAACTGGAAAGTCACAATGACAATAATATGACTATGTATACACATCAAGAACACGAATATCTCAATATATCTATACTCTAACGAGCGAAATATAAAAGTGAACATATTATTCTCAAAAGGGTAGATAAGGGTAACACTAATGCCACCTAGCTAATACCCTACACTAATACCCCGAGCTTTTATCCGTCACAATAAAGATAAGGCCAGGTCCATCGCTCTACCGGGAAAATATTCCAGTCTCAAAACCGAAAAATCCATACAAATTAAATTTATGAATCTGGAGTTCAAAACCGGGCCCTAATGCTGCCTTAAGCCAAAGAGGCAACATAGATATTACAATTATAGCACATTTAAAGTTTCACTATGAAACTCGTTGATTGAATCCATGGCCATGTTTTGCCATCAACTATTGCATGCTGGTAAGCAAAATATGTTTTCAGCACAGTTTAATAAACACCACAACGCACCTTGGCGTACATGTTTATGCTGTTGATGTTGGCAACTGAATAATTTCGACAAGTGGTGCCTCGATATTTATACTGCTAGACCGCGTGCATATTGGACAATCCACTTTCATTGTCAAGTGAACTGCGCTTGATTTTTAAAGATCAATTCCTTGATACTTAATACACATTAAATAAAGCAATGACATTTTAATGCATATTAATTAATTTAACTCAAATTAACTCACATTTTACAAAAAAAAATATTGGGTACATTTTACGGGAGTCATAATCTAGTTCATTCTACAAGTAAAATTGCGTGGTAGGATCAGTTAAAAACAAGTACTTATTCGTTACGCAAGACCAAGATAAAGACTGGTTTATAAACTTAGGTTCAAATATTTCAGAATTATTGCTCTACTCTGTCTTCGTTTACGCTATGTATAATATTAATTTTACAGAAACACAGATATCATACAAACTCTTTAGTTTCTATTCCTACGAAAGATTTTTAATATCTTTAACTTATCATGAATTAGTTATTACTTGATATCTACAAATAGTCTCAAAATTACTACAAATAACCCGATTATATTGTATTCAGATATACAGGGGATACTGACAAATGGAATTTAATTTAACCCACACGTTTCTCATCACCCCAGGCGACAATAAAGAAATAAAAAAAAACCGATGTTATTTCTTGTCAAAAATCGTGATTTTACTTTTTACGATTTCTGGCCACCGCGTATAGATACGAGTATTTTTACCGCTTAGCTGAGCTTAAGTTCGATTCGGTTTATTCGATTATACGGATTGATCATAAGCCTTAAAAACTAAAATCGCGATTTCTGACAAAACGACCAGGCAGTTTTTTTTTTCAAACTTGGTGAAATGCTACCTGGGGTGGTTAGGAACATGTGATCATTATTAAATACCATATTTCAACATCACCCTGTAGATATTGAAGCATTTAAAATATACATAATTAACAAGAATACTCGTATTTTATTCCATATATTTTAACTCATTAGTCTGTTTTAAAATAAATAAATTAACAAACACCAAAATAAAACTTCAATTATGACGTGTTTTTTTAAATAAGCATATATGGCATATCTATATCAATTATTATTAACCTACTTAAGTTTTAACACAACTTAAGTAGGTAACGGAACTGTAAAAAAGTGCAATAATAAAATATAGTCTGTAAATATTTTATTATTGACTGCCTCGGTGGCGTAGTTGTATTACGGTACGGTTACAAAGCTGAGGTCTCGGGTTCGAGTCCCGGGTCGGGCAAAGTGATATTGGATTTTTCTACTCATTATCAGCCTGGAGTCAGGAATTTGTCCCCGACATGGCTAGAGGCCCACCCCCTATCATATTATGGGAAGGAACATACTGGGTGGAATGTGCGTGTGTTGGTATAGCACCTCTGCCTACTACCCTTTCTGGGAAAAAATGTGCGAGTTTATGTACATTTGTATGAGCGCAAAAATATTTTATTTTTTTTGTTTCATTTTAATGTTGAGGATTAATTTTAAATATTTATTTTGTGTTAATGGTTTTTTAATGATGTTAATTTCTTCCTTTTTTTTTCTTCTTTTGATTAAATTCTGTATCCAACAAATGAGTAATAGTTATTTTGTTTTTAGAATTTTATATTTTGTTTTACTTTACTTTGTTTATTATCATCTTTTTGACTTGTTTACTTGTTTTGAAGCATTTTCGGCTACTTTTGTAATCTCTCTATTAGGTACCCTAAGATACAGACATGACCTAATTTGGGGACCCCTGATAATATGTAATGCTCAACGCAGATATGCCAGTTATTGTTAACTTACTAATTCTAGTATTTTCACACCTATGTTTTAATGCAATAAATAAGTTATTATTATTATTTTGTATAGTTAAAAAAAAATATGGCGAGTTGGGAGAAAGACTGGCAGGATCGAGCCCTGAACCGGGACGAATGGAAGGAGGCTTTTACCCTGCAGTGTGACAGTGGAGGCTGATATATGTATGTATGTATACACGTATTCTATATGTATAGTGTAAAAAAACTATAAGACACGCTTTTTAACAATAAAATAAATGTGTCCATTTTCTCATCTTAAACTCATTAACAATTATTTTGACTTTTTTCGTTGAGTCTTTTACCACACTTTTACTTAAGCGTGTTTTCCATAATATCCAAGGAAGGCAGTAGCCGCGCAAATTACCCACTAACAATATCATCATCATAATCAAAAAATGTAAATCCTAAAGGTCCTAGTAATGATAATAAGACAAACTTTTAAAATTATTGTATTGTAATCTGTACTGTATCAGAGTGCGATTGGGAGGAGTTAGGCCATATAATCCAACACGATAGTGCGGGTGTGCGGACTTTACATACCATAGATTTTACAAAATCATGCCAATTAATAAATGCCAGCCCGCTGCTTATTATTTTTATTGCACTGTCAGAACGTCGCCCTATTTATTTTATAAAACAGGTGGTCATTTTACAGGTTGCCCAAATAGGTCGGTACCAAATGAAACGATAAAGCTAATAATACTAAGTCTTGCTTGACGTCAGGGAGCAGAATGCGCGGGAAGCACAAACGCTAGCGCCCTCTACCGTTCGCCAGCCCGAATGTATATTAACCAAAGAGTATGAAACACTACAGTCATTGAGTTATAATGCACTACGTACTAGAGGAGACGCCTAAAGCTTTGGTCTGGCGATCGGTAGGTACAGCGCCGCGGAATGCGGTGTCGAACTCGGTTTTGTATGAAAAACGTCAATATTATGTCCCGTCGCCGCTGGCGCTGGCTGACGCATACCGCGACCGTACCGCGACGGAACGAAATACAAATGTTCAGGCTTTTCATACAAAGCTGAGCCTGACAGCCGCAACGCAGAGCTGTACGTACCGATCGCCAGACCAGAGCTTCAACTAGATTTTTTGCAACACACGTTAGAGTTGCACGCACTTCAACGCATTTAGTCTGTGTCAAATAAAGCTTGCTGCGACCACTGCGACAATACACGTTTGAGTGCCAAGTTTTGTTTGATAAAATGCATTCCTGTGTACAGAGATACTATTCAAATAATTCGAGGAAAATAAGAAAAAGTCAAGGAGTGACTTTTCACAAGAAAAATCAACATATTACATTGAAAACATGTTTAGTTTAATTTTATCAATTTATTGTGACATGTGACAGCGGCGGAAGACGGGCAGTCATTTTTAAGTGCATGTCAAAGAGTAACGAACATTAATATGCGAAGAGTCACCAATATCAACGTTAAATAATCACGGATATATGATTATTTTATAATTATTTTATTTCTATAGTGTTTCAATATTGTCACAGCTTCAAGATTGTATTCTGTTTTGAGTAATTAATTAATAAAACTTTTAATTCAATCCTTACACGGAAATTTATTTCTTTATATTAATCCTTTGTACGATTATCAATTAATATGAGCTGCAAAGTGCTCCCCAGGTCCCATTGACGTTACAAAATCTAGCGCCCACACTCTAGGCCTACGGTTAAGTACACACAGTATCAAATAGGCTGTGTAATAAATGTGTTGCACCTAATGAATAAAATAAAATTAAATAAATACACCCAACAGTCACAAACGTATGTATCTATGTACTCCTGACCCCATACTAAGATCCAGTCTTTTGTCGTGGGTATTAGAATCTACGAGAAACTTTTCCATCTCACAAACACCCAGATCTATTAAATATTATTTTTATTTTATAGTTATTATTAATATGTTTTTAATAAGCTATTGGTGCACTATTGACTGCCCTCTCTTTTATCCTTCTCTTATTTCCATCCCAAGGTAGTCGGTAAGAGATTGCCTCGAGCGATACGACCGCCTTTTGTACTATTATCGAATGTAATGTTTTATTTGTTAAGCTTGAATATAGTGTACAATAAAGGATATAAATAAATAAATAAAAAACACCCAGACCTGAAACAAATACACGTCGAACACACAAACATTCTAGTTTCACAGCCGGATGGGCGTCTAACCAAGTGCGCCAACGCAGGCTGTCTGCGCGTATTTATTGATATAAATGAGAACGTTTATTAATCCAGAAAATAAAATAAAAAACATTATTTTGTTTTAAGAAAATTTAATTTTTATTTTTCGGTATTCATACTTAGTTAACACGTAACCATGATATAAATTGTCTTATATTATTGTAAGACTTTTTCTTGGACCATAATTTGTATTATATCAAGTCAATAAAAAAGATGACGCTATTGTGCTTGGACCTTCGATCAAATATGTACTGGATGTCGGATGAGCACTTCAAAAACGGCCCGAAAAATAGGGCCACAAAAAGAAGTGTGGCCCTATTTCGATTTAGTATGCTGCAATCATTGCAAATGTAAAGACGTTTACATGCCGCACGGGGCCTTTAAAATTTGTGAAAATAATCACCGTAATACCAATATTTCGGAGGGAATATCTTTTTTCGATAAATTAATGTCTATAACTATTTATTTCCATATAAAACATTTAAACAAGCGTGAAATATGAATCAATTCATCCAATATTTTAATTGTTTCCAACGTTTCTGACAACGTGCCAACCTGTCAAAAGTTGGCTATTTTAGAACGAGAATGGAGGAAAGTACACCTAGATAATATAAATTAATTGTTATTAATCTTCAATGACCTAACGTCTTGAATGCAAGTATATTGTATGATATAATAAATCTTATTTCAAACTATTATAGTTTATTGTTACCTGAAGTTGTTGATATTTTAAGACTATTTTTCTACTCTCTCGTAGTTCGAAATACAAATGTACATACCTATTAAGTATAAGCAACCTCGGCCACTTTTGGCATGTGATTTTGTTCCCGACACTGTATCTAGTATATATTTGATCGAAGGCTTGGACAAATAGTTTCTATGGCGTGTCTTGTCTATAGTTAGAATATATGTCAATGCTCATTATTGGTAATTCCCATAGACGAAAAATCTAATAGACTGCTGTATAGTGCCTATTCAGTCCCACAGAAAGAGATGCCGCTTATAGGTTTTGCTATAAGATAGAAAGAGATCGAAATATACATTTTCTGTCCTGCACCGCGTGCCGGTTTTTTTCAAGGTCGGAATTGAAATTGCTAAACAAATTTTGACATAAGACTGTCGTATCGTGTTTGTGTTTAGTGTCGGAAGTTTTCAAAGTGATTTATAATTGTTTAAATTCTAAAATCTTTGCTAAATCCATCACAAAATGGTGCGGTGTAGCGTACTTGGTCGTAAAAGCGACAGTGGTGTGAAAATAACAGGATTATCATTCCATGGATAAGTAAATAACTTTAGTAACAATTAATAGTATCCAGCAGTATTTAAATGAACTAGTTTGCTATAAAATCTTATAAAAGAGATGACACTGTAATACATTGTAGTTATACATTTGTTTATCTCAATGTTATTGTAATTATAATAAACACGTAAACTTTATAACCTAAAATGTCAGTGTGGCAAGAGTGAGATTGTAGTATTACCCCGTACCCTGTATAGTAACCCGTATAGTCATATATTGTTGATCTATCATACGTAATTTTGTACACTTTGTAAATATATGTATACAGTAATAAATAAAACAAACCTATCAAACTGTTGCATTTTTATTTATCCTTCCTTCTTCCGTGTTTGCAAATTTTGTATCATTCTAAAAAGCCGTTACCTAATAGTGGGTAATTGTACCATACTTGGCAACCCTAAACCAATTAAGTACTTTATTTGTTGTCCCTTTCGGTGGCACGGGGTCACTACGTCTATTAGATATTTCGTCTATGGTAATTCCTAACCATACTTGTATAAAGAATCGATTTATTTCTAAATATTTTTCGTCTTTAAAATAAAATAAATCTTATATACCTACCTACATGCGTCACATTCAATTATATTACAGTAAAAGATATTATCTTATGGTATTTTCTTTATTATTTTGTTCTATTTACATTTTTCAAACTTTTTCGATTCAGTTCACCAACCGTAGTTAACTCCGTGACCGCTGTAGGAGATGTGAGAGACAGCGGGCGCAGCAGAGTACGACACAGCTGACTTGAGCACAGGCGCAGCAGCGGCATAAGTGCTGTACGCGGGAGCGGCGTAGGCCTTAGCTATCAGAGGAGCAGTGGCGTAGCTGGAGATGGCGGGTGCGTAGCTCCTACCGAAGATGGGACCAGAAGCGTAGGAAGTGAACGCTGGCGCGGCGTAGCTCTTGGCGAAAATGGGGCCAGCGGCGTAGGAAGTGTAGGCTGGAGCAGCGTAGGTTGAAATTGCTGGGGCAGCATAGCTCTTGGCGACGATGGGACCGGTGGTGTATGAGGTGTAAGCTGGAGCAGCGTAGCTCTTAGCGACAATGGGGCCAGCGGCGTAAGAAGTGTAGGCTGGGGCAGCATATGCGCCACCGTGGGCGGTGTGGGTGGAGTAAGACGACACGGAGGACACAGCTGGGGCAGCGTAGCTCTTGGCAATGATGGGGCTTGCAGCGTATGTAGAAATGGCGGGCGACGCGTAGGTCTTAGCAACGACAGGAGAAGTTGCATAAGTGGTGATGGCAGGAGCAGAGTAGGCAGCATACGCGGGAGATCCATGAGAGGTCTGGGTAGAGTACGACGAAACGGAGGACACGGCGGGAGCAATTGTCTTGGTGGCGTAGGTGGCTACGGCGGGAGCAGCAGAGTAGGTAGCTACGGCAGGAGCAGCAGAGTAAGTTGCCACAGCAGGGGCAGCAGCGTAAGATCCATGAGAGGTCTGAGTAGAATAAGATGACACGGAGGACACAGCGGGAGCTATGGTCTTGGTGGCGTAGGTGGCTACGGCGGGGGCAGCAGAGTAGGTGGCTACGGCGGGGGCAGCAGAGTAGGTGGCTACAGCGGGTGCAGCAGCGTAAGTCGCCACAGCAGGAGCAGCAGCGTAAGATGCTATCGCGGGAGATCCGTGAGAGGTCTGGGTGGAGTATGATGACACTGAAGACACGGCGGGAGTAATGGTCTTAGCGGCGTAGGTAGCTACGGCGGGAGCAGCGGCATAGGTCGCCACGGCGGGTGCGGCAGAGTATGTCGCCACGGCGGGGCCGGCGGCGTAGGTGGCGATGGGGCTGGCGTGCGCGGTGTGGGTCGAGTAGGACGATACCGACGACAACGCGGGCGCGGCGATGGCGTGGCTGCTGTAGGCCACGGGAGCAGCGGCCAGGAGACCACTGGCGCGGGCCATGCCCACAGCGCACAGAGTGATGATCAACTGTAAAATGGGAATAGAAATTTAAAAAATCTCAGGTTTTAGGAACTTACAACGTGAAGGATTGAACTTTACGAAACTGAAATGCCATAGAAATTGCAATACTTCCAAAATGTTAATTTAACTCTTTAATAATTTATTTTTTGAAACATGAACATTTTTGCACTGTATTATTATATCAGATGGATGTTTTTTATCACAATAATAAACATTATAACACACCTTAGCGTACATGTTTAAGCTGTTGATGTTGGCAACTGAATAATTTCGACATGTAATGCATCGATATTTATACTACTAGACCGGGTTCATGTTGTACAATCAACTTTCATTGTCAAGTAAACTGCACTTTATTTTCAATATTTTGTTCCTTGCAACTTGATTTAGGTTTCTGCCCAAGTAAATATTAATAATAATAATAGTTTACTTAAATGTTAAAGTATTTTATCGTGGCAATAGAAGGAATAAGTTAGAGTTATAGAAGTTTATTTGCATTGATAATAAATATTCTTATTTCAATTGCGTTTTTGGTAAGTAATGAAATATTTCCATTAAAGCTATTTAGATAGGTCTCAGTAATGACCATCAAAGCAGAATGTAACCATATCACCTCATGATATTTGGAACATGTGTAAGTTTGATGTTGTAATTACTATCGCTTGTCAGTTAAATCTCTATAAAAGGCTTTTTCTTAAACATTCTATCCGTGGTTCCATAACTCTCGCTGAACATCTTAGAACATCTTATCTTAGATAGATACGTATCCAGAATAAGAAACAACTTTATTTAGTAACTAAAATCATGAGTTTAGATGTTTGCTTGAAAAATCGGTCAATCCTGGTTACCAACATTTATTATAGGGAGAGCTATCTATAAGCCACTTCGGAAGAGCTATCTATAAACCTTTCCAAATATTTCAAAACTTCCGATGGACTCTCCACTAATCTACAATGTTATCATGATGTACTATGCCGAAAATCTATTGGTGGTGCATCCACGCAGTTACCTTTGGTAGACCAATATTGTGCAACAACGTTATCGATTGTTATCATATCTGTATCAACCCATACAAGTCCCAAGCAAGGCACGGGCCTCCTCTATAATCGAGAAAACGATATATGGCTTCAGCCAAGTAGTCCACCACGCTGGCCTAGTGCGAGCTGGCGGACTTAACATGCCCTAGATTTGTTTTAAAATCCGTGTATGCAGGTTTCCTCACGATGTTCTTCTTCACCGTTATAAAGCAAGGTAATTGACTATCAATACACACATGACTCCGAAAAGTCAGAGGTGTGCCCTTAGATTTGAACCCACGACCACCGTGACAATAATCAGTAACTCTCAATTTGCAGTGAAACTTGTACGGACCAAAATAAATATTTGTAAGTCCTGCAAAACCTTGAATATGGACATATCCATCATTATTTTAATTAAACCTGAAACATAAAACACTAAAAAGTTTGACTGCGTAAACAATGCCCTTATTAGGATAAACTACTTATAACCTTCCATTTTAAACTCCTTGGCGGATTTAAGTGTGAAATATGTACGCATTTCTAAATAAAAACCTACCCAACAGCCACATACATAATCCTGACCCCACACTAAGGTCGAATCTTGTGTCGTGGGTATCAGACTACGACTACGCGAGGCTTTTAGGTCTCACGAGCACACAGACCCGGAACAAATATCTGTGGATCACATAAATATTTATTTCGGTGCGGGGATCGAACTCGCGGCCTCACGTTTCACAACCGGCGTCTGACCAACTGCGCCACGGAGGCTATCAAATAGGAAAAGATTAGTAATGTCTCTGACATAATATACTCGTAGCAACAAGAGGTCATTTGTCTAATGGCAGCATGTATCGAGTGTAGGCCATAAGGTTAAGAGTTGAAGTTCAAGAGCGGATGATCCATCTCGCTTATTTTTTTTTTTAATTTTGTATTAAACTGCTGTGATTGGTATTTGTTCCAGCCGTGACGATGGCTCGTCCCCATCTTAGCACTGTGAGCAATCAACGCCGCTCACAAACTATCATGTTTCAACATAGTCGTATCTTCGTCGTCGGCACATGAAGACAAAAGATGTAAGACGAGAAAAAAAAATAAGTGTAGGGGTTTTTGAGTCTGAAAATCGTCCTGTAACACAAAAAGAGTCATCATCATGTGAGGATGATCCTCTGGATCATATCATGCCATATCCAGCCCTATCAGTCGATACGTGGGTTCAATCAAAAATAAATCTTTCGCTCCATAGGTGATTTTTGATATCATGTTGAAAGATGCCCGGCCACGTGTATGTCGATGTATCGAAGCGAAAAATGTCCTCTTAAATTTTTCCACGACGCTCATAATATGTTTAAGAAAGGAAAAAAATCCTTTCCAAAATTAAGCCAATATAACAACAGATTATATTTTTTTTACAGTGAAATTATTCAATTTAATTCGCGGTATATCTTTTAGAAGTAATTAGAACGCTTCAATCATGATATCCCGGGTTCGAAAGCCATTCCTATTTCCTACACAATTTGCCGATTCGGTTAAACGTCTCTTCTAAGTTACGCGAGATTGGATTTTGTGACCTAAACACCCCCTACGGTCTAGGCGCATTCAATCGATCTCTCCGTTATAGAGGAGTCCCAAGCGCAGCAATAGGCTAATACAGTGCACTACATAGTATAACAATAAAGATATAAATAAACTCGGGGCCTAAATGCAGCACTATAACTCTACCTACCCTTTGGATATATAAGCATGAGCTTATGTCTTTAGGAATGCAATTAAAATCACTGCCGCCATACTGCAGCTGCTGTCTGAAACGCAATAAGTATGATTGCCTTGACGAACACATGTGACAATTGGTCTCCGTAAAAATCACTTGATCTTATTTCATAATCCGAAGAGAAAGTTGAATTTTCTTTACGTGTAACCTTCGCCTTTTAACAGCTATCTATAGATGCCATAGAGTCTGTCTGCTTCGGTAATTATTATTTAATGTAGGTATGTGAAGCACACGGTGATATTTATAGTTTAAGTTAGTGAGAACGGTGAGGTGTTGGGGTTGAATTACAGGTTGCACACTCCACTACATTTAAGTTTGTCGACGTAAGCAATTTCTTAAATAAAATGCCCTGGATTGTAAATTGTGCCCAGCATGTCGACAGGGATGAAATAAACTCAGCTAAATGAGGGTCCCACGGGTAGCACTTCTGCCTACCCATCGGGGATAAGGACGTGGCAGCCTCCGTGGCGCAGTTGGTTAGACGCCGCCTGTGAAACGAGAGGCCGCGGGTTTGATCCCCATATCGAGACCAATGTTTGTGAGAACCACAAATATTTGTTTCAGGTCTGGGTGTTTGTGAGACCGAAAAGTCTCTCGTAGTTCCTGATACCCACGACACAAGACTCGATCTTAGTGTGGGGTCAGGACTATGTATGTGACTGTTGGGTGTATTTATTTATTTATTATAATTTGTGTGTTTGGAAAATTGAAGCTAATGGCGAGAATATTCTTTAGGCACAACATTACGTTACTTTGGGGCTTAATAAACTAGATTAGATACCATACTGCCTCGGTGGCGTAGTTGTATTACGGTACGGCTACAAAGCTGAGGTCTTGGGTTCGAGTCCCGGGTCGGGCAAAGTGGTATTGGATTTTTCTATTCATTATCAGCCCGGAGTCAGGAATTTGTGCCCGATATGGCGATAGGCTCGCCCTCTATCACATCATGGGACGGAACATACAAGGCGAAATGTGGGTGTCCTGGTGGCGCCTCTGCCTACCCCTTCGGGGATAAAGGCGTGAGTTTATGTATGTATGTATGTAATAGATACCATCGTTTCGGTGATAAACTTTATCGATCATAAATATTAATAATAAAATTAAATGTTAGGAAACCGTGAAACCTGTCTTTTAATACAGTGCCAACGGCACCCTGCCCAAGAAAGAAGAGAAAGAATGGTCGGTATGTAAACATTGTTTTCCTGAAAAATTCAAACTGAAAAAACTATTTCCAGTCATGATGTATGAGTATCAATAGATCATTACCACACACTTTAACGGTGACGGAAAACACCTTAAGGGAAACCTGCATAGAGTTTTTCGAGAATTATTTGATCTGTGAAGTCCGCTAACACGCATTAACCCAACGGTAAACTATTAGGGCTTTACCCCTTTCAATTGAACAATCAATGATAAAAGCCACCCATGCCCTACAATGGGATTAATACCCAAACAGAGTCAAAAGTGGTGGGAGATAAAAAGACCAATTGTGGTGTATGTGATCATGAAATTAATAAAATAAATCAATTTATAAATAAATACACCCAACAGTTACATACATAGTCCTGACCCCACACTAAGATCGAGTCTTGTGTCGTGGGTTTCAGTAACTACGAGAGACTTTTTCGGTCTCACAAACACCCAGACCCGAAACAAATACCTGTGGATCACACAAATATTTGTTTCGATGCGGGGATCGAACCCGCGGCCTCTCGTTTCACAGGCGGCGTCTAACAAACTGCAGTCTAACTAACACGGAGGCTGTCAATACATCAAAAGTTATACATATAAATAAACCATCACTACCTCACTTATAAATATAGTTTCGTGTCTAAAACTATGTACTCTTTAGGCTGAAAACACCCAGTCCCGACACTAATGCTTGTGGACACACAACATTGATTCGGTCGATGATCGAAACCACTGCTCTTGATTTCACAGCATTACGTGTCTTGTTACACTGCACCACGAAAACTATTAGTAATTTATGTTTATTTATAGGTAACTCATAATGGAACTATGCAAAAATAAAAATTGCCCATTTACATGGCCTGTTGCCTGTTAATGGCTTATCTTTGACTTTTGTCCTAAGGTTCTTTTACTATATATACAATAATTAAGGCATGTGCAATGGTAAATGATGCAGTAAGTCAGAAAGAATGTACCTACTATAGAAGATACCATAGTTGATGGACCAAAGGAGGTAAATTATAACTTAGTTAAGGAACACGTATAGTTAAAAATAAAAACGAGATTAACATTAACTAATATTGGTTTCGCCTTTATAGATTGGTAATATAAACCAATCTGAAACCGCATCACTTGTCGTACATTCGATCTTGATTAAATCATGCAATATATTATAGAGGACTATTGGACATCCAACGAATTGCACTCAAACTTCTTCAAAATTTTCTTTAAATGTAAGTAACATACATAATATGTTTAAGATTACTTTGCATAGGTATATTTATATCTAAAAAAAGGTTAAAATAAATATCAACATTTAGTATAGTTATGGCATTTTCTTTATTAAATTGGTCTATTTACAATATTATAAATACTGCGATTCAGTTCACCAACCGTAGCTGGCACCGTGTCCGCTGTAGGAGATGTGAGAGACAGCGGGCGCAGCAGAGTACGTCACAGCTGATTTGAGCACGGGCGCGGCGGCGGCGTAAGTGCTGTACGCGGGAGCGGCGGCGTAGGCGGAGATGGGGCCAGTGGCGTAAGAGGTGAACGCTGGGGCAGCGTAACTCTTGGCGACAATGGGGCCAGCGGCGTAGGAAGTGTAGGCTGGGGCAGCGTAGCTCTTGGCAACGATGGGACCAGCGGCGTAAGAGGTGAACGCTGGGGTAGCGTAGCTCCTGGCATACACGGGGGCAGCAGAGTAGGTAGCGACGGCAGGCGCGGCGTATGCGCCACCGTGGGCGGTGTGGGTGGAGTAAGACGACACGGAGGACAAAGCTGGGGCGATGGTCTTGGTGACGACGGCGGGAGCAGCGTAGGTAGCGACGGCGGGGGCGGCATAGGTCTTAGCTACGACAGGGGCAGCCGCATAGGTCGCGACAGCGGGAGCGGAGTAGGCAGCGTACGCGGGAGAGCCGTGAGCGGTGTGGGTCGAGTAGGAGGACACGGAAGACAAGGCGGGCGCGATGGTCTTGGTCACGACTGGAGCAGCGGCGTAGGTCGCCACAGCGGGTGCGGCGGAGTAGGTCGCCACGGCGGGTGCGGCAGAGTATGTCGCCACAGCCGGAGCAGCGGCGTAGGTGGCGATGGGGCCAGCGTGCGCGGTGTGGGTCGAGTAGGACGACACCGACGACAGCGCGGGCGCGGCGATGGCGTGGCTGCTGTAGGCGACGGGAGCAGCGGCCAAGAGACCACCGGCGCGGGCCATGCCCACAGCACACAGAGCGACGATCAGCTGAAAAATCATCAAAAGAAAAATGAAAACACAGAAATAAAAATACTAATTTATATTCCCATAGGATCCCGTAAACTTATCGGTGACTAATTTCCTGAATTCATGCGTCTGCTCCCAAAATGTAGGTATTACATATTTTTTTTCTTTTCGTAGGTACTCAAGTCATAGCGTAAAATAGACTAATGTTTTCAGTACAGTAATAAACACCATTACACACCTTGGCGTACATGTTTATGCTGTTGAAGTTGGCAACTGAATAATTTCGACAAGGAGTGCCCCGGTTTTTATACTACTAGACCGCGTCCACATTGTCCAATTCACTTTCATTGTCAAGGCGAGCAAGCGTACAGAGCAAGTAACTTTGCCTACGGGTACATGAGCCTCTGAGTCAGAGATAGCCTTTCGATTTCATTTGTTACGTTTGCACACTCGCAGAAGCACAGGGCGGGCTCAGTAGCCTTGGGACGAAGCTGCACAATGCGTCCTCGTTTAAAATCAAGTACTGATCTCGCTTGAATTTCACACGCTCTAGAGACTAGGCACATAAATATTTGATTGATCTATTTGTCACAGCATTACTCTGCAACTGTTTACAAGGCAAGCTTGTTTGAAAACCATGGGTTAGTCATAAATCGTAATAGTATAAAAATCAAGGCAACCTAGTGTGAAGTTCCGTTTAGTGATGGATTGTAGGACAACGCTCAATTTGTGATCACAGTGGCTTCCGCTTCATGTAGCGGAAGGGCTCACGTACCTATGTAAACATACTTTTATATTAAAATAATCATAAGGTTTCAAATCTGTGTATAGATAGTGATTGAAAGATGGTATAGATATGATTCGTTGTAGCGGCGCAATAAATATAAAATTATTTATTTTTATTCATTTCATGTGTGATTATAAAATAACTTGAGGTAACCATAAAGTTTTTATCAGTTTTATTTAACAATCACAACATAATCCCCATGCAAATAAAGTTTTATCTTATTATTTAACTAATAAAGTCCGGACTAAGACAGTCCAGATTTTTTTTGCTTTGAGCCTACTGTATTTTTTTCTAGAGTTTCGTCTTTTTTTAATTGTAAAATATAACGCATTAATACCAAAAGTCTAGTTGCAGTAATTAAACTAATTAAACATTTCTAAATATGTAAATACTTCCAACTCATAGCCGCGCGATACAGTTTCCTTACCGGAACTCTGGCGAAACAGCTAGTCACCTTTAACGCATAAAATAAATTTAAATTTGCAATATACAATTACGTCGGTGTATCAAGGACTAATTCTATTTCCTTAATCGCTTTAGGCAAGATTCGGGTGCGTGTACTTACTTGTGGTACCTACGTGTTTTTGGTGCGTGGGGAGGCAAGACATACTAGATATTCAAAGATTGAAAACTAGCTATCATAGTCTGTAGGTACTAGCGATCCTACGCAAAAACGATTTTTTTAACACTAAATCTACATAATGTACATATGGTCTAATTAGAATATATTTTTTATTATTGCCTGCACATTATGTAGTTATGAATTTTTTTAAAGATCTAAGGTTTTTCAAAATACAAATGAATAAAAAACGTAGAACATTGTTACACCCACAGTCTTATAGTTACACCCATTGTTACACCTAATTGCGTGTCTGTTACGTTGATCAATGAAAGTCATGATAAAACATATGATACCATCGGCACACTTAACTAAAAAAAACAGAATAACGAATCAATAAACATATGTTTTTATTTAATTTCTTCAACAAAAATAATTATCATCCAAATATCGCGACCATACACTTCTTAGTGGATCTGTTGAAAGTATAAAATAGGGTTACCAAAAAAAAAACGATCGATCCAGTATATAAGTCCCACAAAAAATACTGATTGTAACGACCGTAATAACCTTTTAAATTAATAAAACACAGCCTCGATATAGCAATGTGTTTCATTAAATTGCACTTCTGTAGATACGCCTCAATAAAACATTTACGCACAAGTTTTTACACGCGGTTTACCTGACCGATATTACGTCTTTATTGATATTTAGAACTGTTTCTTTTTGCGAAATGAACGTATGTAGATGAGGCTTGATAATGCTCCGAAACATAGAGTGCATTGGCTTTGAATCTTCAACGAGATCCGTAAAGAATTTTTAGCTTGGACACCGGCGTTGGAATTTGTCATATAGAAACATCTTCACGGCTAAAATACCTACAATCCGACGCAAGATATTCATTTTTATACTGGCACAAAGCTACTAACTCGCATCCCTGTTGAGTGAAGTGCTTTATTGGTCCATAGAGTAGGTATTCGCTAGCGTTATATGATTATTTTGTCGATCTGTAGGAGTGATCCGAACCTTTCCAAGTTAAAAGTCAAACGTGACACACTTTCTTAGTTCACAATGACGGGTTTCCAAAGACGCTGCAGCTCTAGAGTAAGTAAGATTGCATGGTTTCTGTCCGCCTCATCAACGGCATTTGTTTTTTGTAACCTCTAAATGGTTCATTTCAGTACCTAGTCAAATTATCTCGAGCGTATTTGTAAATAAAAATAATTTATTTCAAATAATTCACAAATGATAAATTCTAACAAAGACAAAGACTTGTGTTAGTTATGATGGTTTGAAGCAAAGTCAACTGACGTTGCGATGTCCATGGCTTATATACTATTCTCTTGTGAGAACCGTCTACTTGATACTCTTGGTATTCGCCACTGGTACATCGAATACATTAAGTCAGTTCAGATGAAGCAGCTATACAACTCCTTATTGACCCATTAACCTTGAGGGTTTAATATAGGGTATAAGGTGGCAGGTCGCATAACTCCTCCCTCCTTAAGTACGAAATCATTTCCTGAAACACTTTTCGGATGATGATTTCGGACACATTTTGACAATATAAATTTTCTATTACTAAACACGAAATACAACAATACAAAAATCAATATGAGGTAAAGTACAATAGTTCCTATGCTAACACTGTGTATATTCACTGGTGGCATTTGCCCTTCGTCTTTTATCACTTCACTATCACTTTGTAGAACACGAGACAACACCCGTAGATCTTCCATATTATAGTTGTCCAGGTTGACGGAAGTCCTCTGGAACTCTGGATGCTCAGCAACACTCGGTAGGTGAATAACAGGCATCCTGTGAAGTGTGATCTGGTTTCCATTAATATGACGTTTCCTCAACGTCATTTCTCCAATTTTTACCTCACAGTTTGTGTTTAGCGTAATAATATACGTGCCCAATATTTTATACTGGCTTATATTGTCATCACAATATTCCATAATGAACATTTCAATTTCGGAATATACTATCCACACATCTGTTTGTATGGTTTTAATTTTAAGTTTGCTAGCTTTCACTGGCAATTGCAAACATGAAGTTATATTAGTAGAAAACTTCATTAAATCTGCTATACATGCGTCGTCATTACTAGGCGACACGTTGCTCTCGTAGCACAAGTATATCTGTTCATCTATTTCTCTGCATGACTCCTTGAGCTCTAATGCTTTCAACCCTTCCATAAGGATAAAGGAATGTTTCGGAATAATGAGGAATGTGTTATTCCGGATTGGATTGAACATAGGAAAGGGATGTAGTTGGTAATAGTTATACACTTTTAATTGAACCGTAGGAACTGATAATATAAAAATTATTTGTTTGCCTTTGATGTAAGCCTTAATATCTATACATCTTTCAATATTTGCAAGATTCTCTACAGTAACAGGTAATATTAATTTATCTACCTTTTCTACATCTCTCAATATATAATATAATTCACTAATATTTAATAGTGACTGATGAACGATATTAATTCTACTAAATGCTATTATAGTTTCAATTTCACTTAATCTTGTAAGTAACAACTGAAAATTATGGATGAGTATATTAAAAGTATTTATAACGAATTCTTTACTTCGTTGAAAATATGTTTTATTTAAATATAATTCAATTTCATCCATATTTTTCTCCAACATAATAAAATTATTCCTACTAGAATTTGTTAAGTTAACTAATGAATCCACTATTTCAGAGACAATAGTCATTTTATTGGAGATAGCATTTTGCTCAGATTGAACTTTACTCAAAATTTGTTCATATCTAATTGCGTCATCATTATCCATATTTCCTGTGATAGCTTTAATAATTGTTCCTAAAGGATTAAGTATTCCTCTTTTAACCCTAATATTCGGAATTAACTGCTCATACTTTTCTACAGTTATATTTCTTATATATTCTGCTTGTAGTTTAATGTCTACAATGCTACCATCTAAAATATGAATATCTAAGTTTTTATCTAAATATGAATTTACTTCTCCATATTTAATAAAATTATATTCCAAGTTTTCATATATTAATTGTAGATCTAAAATCTTAACTATTTCCCAGTTATATAAACTAAGGTAAGCACGACCTTCTTTTACTGGAAGTATACCTGGGTTGGCTTCAATTTGCTGAAGTTGAAGTGCCAGGTTTTGGACTGCTTGGATGATTAAGAGAAGGATGTACCTGTGGAGGACGTTTTATATCTTTAATAGGTACCCTTTTTTCTCTATCTTTGGCTTGGACCATAACAGTATTTCTAATTATATTTTCTGTTATTTTGGCCTTTTGATAGCGAGGTTTATCCTTGCTACGCCTTATATTTACTCCTTTTATGAAAACTGTATCGCCGGGTTTAACGTCGAATTCTTTTTCGCCGCCCCGCTTTTCAATAATCTTTTCTTTAATCCCTAACATTCTATCTGTTAAGTAATTATACAAATATTTTTTCCTCTTAGAATGTATTGTTACAATATCAGACGACTTCTTGGATTCGCTGCTATTTAGCGATGGTACAGGATATGTAAATACGGATTTTTCTAATTCATTAATCCTATTTATCCTATTCATCCTATCATCATCATCATCATCTGATGATATTATTACGGGAGAGTTACTATTTTGTCTTTCCCTATTCATTCTATTATATTCGTGTTCAATTTCTTGAATCACCGCCTTTATTCTCGGATCATCGTCCGTATTAACTAACATAGATTGACTATCATTATCAATTGCGTTAATTTTTATACGCGATAACGCATCTTCGTTACTATTTTGTTTGCCAGGCTTATGCTTTATATCAAAGTCATATTCTGCTAATCTCAATTTCCAACGAGTTAGCCTACATCCTGGTTCTTTTAATGAATTTACCCATACTAACGGCCTATGGTCACTTATAACAGTGAATTTCTTCCCATATAAATATGGCCTAAAATGCCTGCATGCCCATACTACTGCTAATAGTTCCTTTTCTATAGCACTGTAGCGGGTTTCTGCACTATTTAAAGTCCTACTCGCGAATGCAATAGGCTTATCACTTCCTATCGGACCCTGTGACAAAACTGCACCTAACGCAAAATTAGAGGCGTCCGTAGTTAATAGGAATGGCTTTGAGAAATCTGGAAATTGAAGTAAAGGTGCATTAGTAAGCAACTCTTTACATTTCTCAAATGCATTTATATACTGCTGGGTTATGATCACTTTATTTCTCTTTTTCAAACAATTCGTAAGAGGTTGAGTGATTTTTGAGAAATCTTTTATAAACTTACGATAGTAACCTACTAGTCCAAGGAAACTTTTTATTTCCGTTGGTGTCTTAGGCAAAGGAAATTTTAAGACTGCCTTGATTTTATCATCATTTGGTTGAAGACCATTTTTTGATATTGTGTGACCTAAATATAAAACTTCTGTTTTTAAAAAAGTCACATTTGTCTAAAGTTACTTTTAGATTCATCTCTCTAAGTCTGTCAAATATTCTCTGCAGTTTGCAAAAATGTTCCTGCAAGTTTGACGAATATACTATAATATCATCTAAATAAACTAAGCAATCGACACCTATTAAACCACGCAACACATTATCCATTGTTCTCTGGAATGTGGCGGGTGCCGTTTTTAAACCGAATGGCATTCGTATGAATTCGTAGTGTCCCGACTGTGTCGTGAACGCTGTTTTTGGTTGGTCCTGTTTTTGGACTTCTATTTGGTGGTAACCGCTAGCTAGATCGATTGTGGAGAAATATTTCGCATTACCGAACTTATCGAATAAATCTGAAATATTTGGTATGGGATATTTGTCGTCTATCGTCTTTTCGTTAAGACGCCTATAGTCTATGACCATCCTATACTTTTCTTCTCCGGAAGCATCTAGTTTTTTCGGAACCAAATGGACAGGTGCGCTCCACGGTGAGTGCGATTCCTTAATAACATTGTTCTGTAACAAGTTCCTAACCTGTCTCTCTATTTCCTCATTCTCCTTATGAGAATGCCTATAAGGACGGATATATACGGGATCCTCATTGGTAGTCCGTATACTATGTTTTACCTGACTTGTAAAACTTAATGGAATGCCATCATTTTGAAAAATGTCTTTATACTCAAAACATAATTTTTCTACCTGACATTTTACCTCATTATTTAAATGACCTAGTCTAAGTTTTGAAAGATTTACTTCCAACAACTCATCTATAGTTGGATCTATATCCATAAATTCTATAGAGTTATTCCCTATTTGCGATACAACATTATATACCATTGGTATATTCGCATTTTTTACTTTTAAGACCTTGTTGTTAAAATCAACATTTGCCTTTAGGTCTTGTAACAAGTCTGAGCCTAATAATCCATCGTATTTCTTATCTACTTGATAAATATAAAACTTGTGTATCAAGTTCGTATTAAAAATCACTGGAAGCGGAATCTGAGCCACCGTATCATGCTCGCTACGACCATGAGTACTAATTACTTCGAATGGTTCGTTGTATAAATACTTACGAAAGTATTTAAACGCCTTGTTTGGGCTTAAGAATGAGCGAGAACTACCCGTATCAATCATGAATTTACCTAACTTTGGTATATTAATATACGGTAGTTTTATCATGTTATCAACATTATTATAATCTATCCTGGTGGGCTGTCTGAGGCTCCCTTTATAAAATTTCCTTCTAACTTATTATTCCTCACAGTTCGCATTGATACGTCTTGTACCTGATTTTGCGACTGTGGGATGCCAAACTTAAATTGCTGTTGAGGATTTTTCTTGAAAAATCCAGACCTTTTATAGTTATTCACATATTGTGGAAACTGTTGCGGTCTTGGTTGGAAATTTACAGGATTTTTGAATTGAAAGCCCTGTGGCTTTTGATTTTGCCCTCCAAATTTAACTTGAGGTTTCGGCAAAATATTATTATGCTCCTTAAATTGTGTTTTATTATATTCAGTTGTTACACAATTTTTAGGTGCTTGTGGCTTTACACATTTATTTTTAAATTCCTTTTGGAAATTAACTTCTTCCATTACGATAGATAATGTATCCTCCAGATTTGTGGACTTACTTAATCTCACAAATTGGATTAAGTTCTCAGGCAAGTTGTATATAAAAACTTTATGTGCTAAGTTATTATATATTATCATTTTTGACGCCTTAATACCTTCGTCCGTCAAAAGATTTACTTTTGCTATCAAAGAACTCCTAACATTTTGGATTCTGTGACACAATTCGATAAACGATTCGTTTGAATTTATTTTAATGCTTTCTAGCTCCATGGCTATACATTCTTCTGACCTACTGTCACCAAAATGCTGAACTAATAGTTCCCTTAATAAATCCCATGATGCTACATTCTGTCTTTCACTGAGTAATACTGCGGCCTTTCCCGTCAGTCTACTTGTAACACTGTGAAACACATATGTTTGCTGAGCTACACTGTTATCGCCTCTAAAGCTTCTGATAACGTACTCACATTTATTTAAAAAAAGACTAAGCAACCGTTCGTCGCCGTCATATCTAGGGATGATTTCGATTATCTCCCGTGGGATTAGCTGTATTTGATTCATTGTTTTAATAAATAATGCACATACAACACAAAAACACAATGATATCAAAGGCAAAAATAATTAATTCAAATTATTTTTCTACGTAAAATTGGCAATGTTAGTCCAAGATTACGGCGCTATTTTGTGGATTTCCTAATGAAAGGAAAAACACGCCTTTTTAAAAATTGGCGATTTTCAGTCCAATTAAAAAGGAAGGAAAGCGATAGGAAGGAATGAAAGGATTTACTCACTTGCTCTTTCTTCCCATGCTGGAAATTGCTTCTTTATCACTTGTTACGTACTTGACTAATTTATATTTTTGTGGTTCGCGGATTATTTATCTTTAGCGTTGGTAGTACAATTCGGCGACCTATTTTTGTGTCCCTTCCGAACCTACTTTTAACGCGATATTAAATCCGACCCGACTGCGCCAGTCAAATTATCTCGAGCGTATTTGTAAATAAAAATAATTTATTTCAAATAATTCACAAATGATAAATTCTAACAAAGACAAAGACTTGTGTTAGTTATGATGGTTTGAAGCAAAGTCAACTGACGTTGCGATGTCCATGGCTTATATACTATTCTCTTGTGAGAACCGTCTACTTGATACTCTTGGTATTCGCCACTGGTACATCGAATACATTAAGTCAGTTCAGATGAAGCAGCTATACAACTCCTTATTGACCCATTAACCTTGAGGGTTTAATATAGGGTATAAGGTGGCAGGTCGCATAACTACCTACTGCCTACTGTCGCACAGAAACTGACGTAAAGCAACAGTTAAAGCCAGGAATATTTTAGTAAGTGATGTAGACGAAATCGACCACCCCTAGTCGCTCTCATCAGTTTCACCGTCTTTCCAGAGGCCAGTAATATTTCCACCTTTGATTAGCCAGAGTTTGCGGATGTTCAGGGGCCCTAATCATATTTCGTCAGATAATATGATAGTTACCTACCGCTCATAGCATACAGAAAAGAATTGCATACATATCGATGTAAAGATACTAAAAGCATGCATACTATAAACTCACGCCTTTATCCCAAAAGGGGTTGGCAGAGGTGACACCAGGACACCAACATTTGGCCTTGTATGTTCGGTCCCACGATGTTATAGGGGACGAGCCTATCGCCATATCGGGCACAAATTCCTGAGATTCGAACCCGATACCTAAGCTTTGTAATCGTACTGTAGTAGAACTACGCCGCTGAGGCAGATACCAAAACGAGGTATATAAAATTAGTGGTCGAAAATTAATCTTACAACCACATACTATCTCCATAAATACGAGTAAAAATCTAAAGAACCTTAATTTCAAGATCCTTCATCTTCAGAATCTGTATCTTCAAACCGATTGAACTAATAAGGCGAACACCGAACATACCAACAGACTCCATTTAATATGTATATTTCAAAATGAGAGATCTTTTATCTTTTGATCTTAGGCGAAACTGAAACACGTGACTGACTTAACACGCAGCGCAAAAACACGTGAACGCAATTACAATACAAACTTTATGTCTATTGGTATTTACACTTGTTGAAATTAATTTGGCCTTACCTAGGTGCTGACTTTTTATGTGAAGATCAAGGGCAAAGCGCACCACGCCGCTACTCGCCAACTTGTAAGTACTTCCTTTATACCTTCTTTATGATTATATGTCATAGCTTTGACGGGAAGAAGAAAGTTCATTTTACACACCGAGAGGTCTTTCAATTTACTGTTTTCACACTAAAGTACAAGACGCAGTCACTGCTCGCAGATCGCAAATAGGTACATATTTTTAGTCTTCATGTAATGACTGCTTGATCGTGTACAGTAACTTAAGTTTTTAGTAAGTAGATAAATACTTCACATCCAGAATTACTGTTAAAGTTAGCTGCAACTTTATACCTAAACGTTATTTAGCATTTAAAACATGACCTAAACATATCTACCTAATCAAATATTTATAACAAATGTTAGCACAACTTCTAAGATGGTAGTAGGTAAAGGTAGGTAGGTAGGTACCTACTTACCTTACTTTTCCATGTCCAAGGTACCAAAAGGTAAAAGTATCTAGGTACAATACCTACCATATCACGTAAATTTCTATGACCTGAAGATGTTTGTACATGTATTAGTAAATTCGGTATTGACATTTTAAAACCATCCACAATAAATGAGTAAGGAGTAATAGCGTGGAGCAAGTTATAAAAACATAATAAGTATGTATTAGGCAGTTAGGTTAGCTCTGCGCAACTTAAGCATTTCGTTTAGGCGATTGCAGCGAAATGATAAGCCATAGCTAAATTATGATTGTATTTTAATTCAAATAAATTATAATAAAAGCCCTACTTGCGTATGTAGGCACTAGTTTAATTACAACAAAAAAACATCTATTTTATTTTGAAAAGAATAGTAACCACATTACACATAAAGAATACCTAAGTGACATAGAATGGACCGATTATCTCTCAACTACTCTGGCTTACTTCATTATTACTCCACGCTTTGCTTAATGAACATACATCGCACTAATGCATAGTTCTCACTCTTAAACACACGAGGCATTGAAAGCTTTACAGCCCTGTAAACAGACAGTTGAGATTTATTAGACCATCAATGACCAAACGACCATAGTGAAAGATGCCACTTAAAAGTCGAGGCGAACCACGCCGCACGTTCCTCGATGCCTTTAGTTGTCGACTCGTTGAAACACGAAGGCCGAAGCTTGCCGGACGTTAATGACGTAATTGCAGGTAATGATTTTATAATAAATGTCACATAGCAACATTAAAATTATCTGTTACTTTTCCAGGTAATTAATATTATTGTAAACAAGGCGAACCTCGGTGCCATGTATTTTGTTTTCTCATGAATTATCACATAAATATGGGATTAATGGATGGTTATTTACTTTTTTTATGTCTCGGCCTGGGTTATTGACTATCCGACTACTCATACATTAGGCTCTGTTGCGTTTCTTAAGATATATTGTTCCTTCTTTTTCATATCACGCGAACTCTCTTTGTGGTAACTTGGTAAACCAAAGAGATTAATCTTGTGAAATCAGGCATGTGGGCTTGCGGGCACGAACCTTCTCTTCAACCGAGAATACGTTTGAGAAGGGTTAGGCCATACAGTCCATAGGTATCTACCTATTCCGAACATAAAATTGTTACAGGGTTTTCGCCTTTTTTGCATCGGGGTAGCTAGGTAGTAATGTTTGATAAATATATTATAGTACCCGTACAAGTGGATGGGTTTATAGTATCTACCCCTAGCAATCCTATTTCAGTTACTAAATCATTCTTAACTTTTCCTAAGTCCTTTATGGAAAATAATTAAGAGTCCGAATTCACTTTAAGTCCAAGGTATTCAAGATTTTAATTTGGATTTATGACGATAATAAATGATGTATCGATCGATATATTTAGCCAAATAACCTTTTTATAGATCCTGGTAGTTATCGAGATCAGTCTTTAATTGGGCAAAATATTTATAGTTACAACTTCGTTTACGGAAATTATGTCATGACAATGGACTCGCCAACTCCCACATCATGCGGGACCTATCATGACCTATAATAGTGCTTATCCAAAAAATCCTAACGAACATGCTGGCGTGTACCAATATGCCGAAATAAATGTATGTACCAACAATTCCCACTTCTAGTTTTTTAGATATTACTCATGAAAATCAGAGGTACTTATAAAAAAATTGATATCTCTCTATTCTACTACAACGTTTAAGAATAGACCCTATATAAAGGCTGCTTTTTCTATCCCTACAGAAAAAAGGTGCAAGATCTAAAACTTAATTTAATTTCAAAAAACCTAAGCCCACCCACCTGTCCAAGCCCCTTATAGGTACTTTCTACAGATATTATATGATATAAAATAAACTCAGCGAACAATGAAGAAAAGTCTTTGTTTCCGGTTCTACGAGTTTCTTTATAAAACATGCTATTTCTTTTCAAATCAATAGTGAGCTTCTGTTATTGCACAATATGGTTTATCTGAAAAGTTACCGACACACAATATGAAAACCTGATTACATTTACGACTTATTTTTGCACCCAACCACCTTGATGCTTAACCGAGTTTGGATAAATAATAAATATCACTGCACATTTATTAATTTTTATTTGTCTTTTAATTGACGACAATACATTTATAAACATTTACTTGTACTAAATACATCGATAATTACGTTTTGTATAAAATTGCATCAAAAACTAAACAGTGTAACAAAAATAATAGTTTTCTAGTATACTTATGGAAAATCGCAGGTAACTAAATGAACAAACGTCAGTCCCACAAAATACAGACCACAGATTCAAACTGTCTCAATATTAGGACTGGTACATTGGATGATAATGGTAAAAATTCGCATGATTTAATATAAATTTGTTTCAAAATGGACTATTTTATACAATTTGAAATTATTTTATCGATATAAAAACGTTTTATATGTTCCACAGCATAAACATATACGTTGTCATATTTTAGACGAAATCTGTCTTAAATTTATACATACAAAAAATACATTTCAATTGTTATAAAATAATAAAACCAAACCAAAAAACAATCTTTGTTCGTAGCACCTAAATGAAATCATACAATTAAAAAACTACAATACCGTTTTACGTTTCAATTTTGAATTCCAGCCAATCATTTGTGCCTTAATTTTTTTTTCATCTCTTATGAAGGTATAAGGGCATACGTACAAGACGCTTTATAAATTTTATTCAAAATGCTTAATAAGCTCGTTACTTTTTTAAAAATCTTAGCCAATTGTTTCCCTGTCTTATCCGATTATTATCACACATCCTAAAAGCACCATACCTTAAGGTTCTACCGATGTTGCCATTCTCAAAAATACTCCTTAGTAGTTAACATTCAAACACTATATGCACTCTTCAATTTCAGTTTTCCTCTCTCATTCATAATGTGTGCGTGAAATATATTGTGCGTATTAAAAGAAAACGATGATCTCAATTTTACAAACAAAATCTATGTTGATTTAAATGACTAACTTTATATATTGTTTCTCAGGAACCATTTTTTTTGCGTACAAAAATATATTTGAATTAAATGAAAAGCTGCAAAAACATGCGCAAAATATTAAAGCTAATTTTATATATACAATAAAGTGCAAAACCTATAGATAATATTTTTTCTGTGATCACAATGTTGCTGAAACAAATCATCGAAACTTTGGTGATACCTTTCAGTTTCATGTTCATGTATATATACAAAACTAATTATAAGAGGCACGTAGAAATAAGAGTGAATTGACACAACTTACGTATGTAAATCCGTATACAAAGACTATTAATCTTTGGTATTTGGACAAATAAATGTAGGCACCTTTCTTAATTTAGCACAATCACGTAGACAACTGTGAAAGAAATTAACAAAATAAAAATTTTTTTTTTTTTATACAACTAAATTTAACAATTTATAAATTAAATAAATCACAAGTTATAATATCTCAGTTAACGAAATTTCTTTTGTCAATATCTATCATAATAAATGTGCGAACATTTTTTTGGCACATGCATTATTAAGCGAATTGCTTTGTTTCGACACAAACAGTCCCCTTGTTTTCATTTCAATTCCTGACGAGACAAATTAAAGACGGATCTTCGCAGATTACATGACATTCAACATGGCACTCAATGTCCCATGGGTGTAAGAAAATGCGTGTCTGGCTAACAAGCAGAAAGTCGAGTGTCCAATCTTAAGACTAACATTTATTAAATAATATGAATTGTATGACTTATATCTATAATAAAACATTAAGAACGCGTTTAATCGTCAGCCTTAGCACAAACACTACGGAAGCGAACGTCGTCACCTAGCCCCTAAAAAGTCTGTTATTTCAAACACGAGGTTTGAGTATGTAAGTTCGTTTGAAAGTTGGAGTAAAATTAGTCGCCATCCCAAAAATGAGTGACGAGATGCGTGCTAATAAATTTTAAAATTGAGGTGGCCATGAAATGCCATTATAATTTTGGTATTTTGCCCTAATCGAATACTCATCTATTAACTTTGAAAAGTTTCAGTCTGGCCAAAAAGCCGACTCAGAATATTCCTCAAAATATACATCAATTTAGATCCTCCATAAAAATCCCTTACGCCTATTAATTTAATTCTCCGACTCCAGAAAAGGGAAGAGTATAAAAAGTTTAGAATATTTATTTCAATATAAGAAACAGTAACTTGTTTATCGAAAACTAACCGAGGCACAAAAGTGCAAGATCGATTCCGAAAATAAACATTATAGGACGCAATAATACACATTCGAAATGCACTGTATGTATATCATAATGAGAAGCCGGAGAAAATGACGAATTGACATAGTGTGGCCACTAGCCTTATGCATGATACAGTATTAACGGGACAACAGGCAAAAACGCCCAACACTAAGGCTACGAGATTAGAAACGCTTATACTACAAGCTGACATATTCTTGACAATCGATCTCATTTGAATTTTAAAGATAAAATCAAAATCTCGCCATTATGGTAGATAGTATTTATCGCTACAGAAGCGCACGATTGCACTTTACTTCACTTGGCCGCGGAGACATTAGAGGGAACTAAATGACATCGAGTGTCGAAACTAGACCAGCACATCTACTTCTATAGTATCTAAGAATAAAATGGGGCCGACTGGCACAAAAGCATTCAAACCATACATATCCGTTCATCTACAGCGCTTAACTACGATCCAATCCCCGATATACGCTAACAGTTAACATCAAACACCGAGTGAATATTAAAATTACTACCACTACTTCACGTTGTCCTTAATCTAAAAAGAGAACGAATACAATCGGCCAAAGTCCTTTCAGAATTAAAAATATATTATACGTATAGGAGGTAATTAAAACAATATTTAAAACTCGCCTTTGTACTTTTCATGGTCAAAAAATGTATGCCGGACATGAAACGGAACAAGATTTATATTTTGTGCTATTTTTACATTAAAATACTATTTAACTCTCATCGAAAAATGTGATGCTTATAATCTAAATATTTGCCTTAAATAACGTTTATGTTGCTATATTCCGCACCAACGTAAAGTTCGCGTAAAATGTGTTCATTTCTAATTTTTCTGTAATAATTTGACTTAGTATTCGGTAACCGACATTTGTTAGGAAAATTGACAAATTAATTGATTACTGGGAACCGTACCAAGGAATTCACAGTTCAGCTTGTCTAGACACTTTGTTTAGAAAAATAAATATAATTTATTTGCAATATATTTTACATTAAAAATTTTAAACAGGTAAACGTCGAAAGGATTGTCGAGTGTTAAATGTGTAAACTTTTACAAAATATGGAAAGAGACTCATTGTCTGATATGGGACAAGGCTGATAGATATAGGATTCAAACCACAGGTTTCATAAAAACTTTACTTAAATAAATTTAACTCTTACACCCGGCAGATTAGATATGTACTAATAATAATTGACGAAGAATTAAACCATTAGGGGGCACGATAAGATAAAACTATCACATACTCAAGGACTACAACTATTAAAAATATTGATACAATACGCTAGGGAATGTTTATTATCGTGATATTTACTTCGCATTACTTTGAACACTAGGCTATTTTAAAATCCTTGTTCAATTTCACGCCAAACAAAATCTCAACAGAAATTGGCCAATTGCACAGAGTCCGTTTTATATTAAAAGTTGTGATCTTAGGCTAGTAAAAAATAAAGTTAAATTCGATTCCGAAATTGAATATTGTAAATCTCCAAAGGTTAATTTTAATATAAATATTTCTAGCGGTCTTACACCCTGTGCAATAATCACAGATTCACAAAATATATTAGAGGGTGTATAACGAAATAAAATAGGTAGGATCTAATTTTGTAAGATTAATTTGTGTTTTTCCCCAAATCATATTAAAATGAAATTAATGTAAAAATACGTAGCGCCTTAATTCTAATATACATTGTACGACACATATTTATTCTACAATAAGACAATTAAGTGGTGAAAGGTAAACAGATACAGATTATTTTGATACAGGATTTTCAATCATATTAGTAACAGATAGCAAATTATCATCCAATAAATCATTTGTTTACATTTAAAAAAATATTTTTGTTGTTTATATAATACAATTCGAGTGTTAAATTAACATAAATATGGAGTATGTTCGACGGTGCGCTAAATAGAACCGCGTATTATTTTGTTGGATATCGCCGCGCACATTACATATTATGAGATATAATATCATTCGCCATAGCATGAGACAAAATGTAAACGATACCCGCCGTGGTTTAATCATCGATTAATACAATCGAATATCGACGCAATTAATAATCACCGATTTTACCACATTCTGCAATATCGGTAAAGTTTTTCTTAAAAACATATTATTGTCGATCTTACTTTGTTCTTTAATTTTAGTCTTACTTAATTTCGAAAACGGCTTTATTTAAAGCGTGTCATTTAATTATTGAATTTAATTTGTAATTATTTTGAATTGCGTCGGTCTTCGCATTTGAAGGGCACTAGATTATTATAAATCGCATTTAGCTCCTAATTGAATTTGGCTCCGCGTCCGAAAACAAAACTAAAAGCTAGATATTAAGCAATAAGAAAAAATAAGCTATAATTGTTTGGCAAATCTACTCGTAGCATTGAGCAGTCTGATACACTATGACTAAACTAATTGATTGAAATTAGTTTCGCTAAAACAGGGTTATCTAATACGGTGGGGTCAGTTTAAAATGGGGTCACTAAATGATTTTTAAAGTGTTTTGCGTGGCCGTGATTATTTATGACGATTCCTTATTTTCTAAAATTTGATTGTGTTTTCCTAAACATACCGTATTTAATAGTACCATGTATTCTAAACAAAAATATTATATTTTGATATCCCGCCTATTACCTCATTTTGTTCCAAAATTTCGTTGAATATACCTTCGTTCTAGAAACCCGAAGCTTTAGCGAATAGTTTAGAACCTTTGACATGCCAATTACATTGCTATATTATTTTATAGGATCAAATATTCCCAATTAATTGATTAAGTATTAGTATGTTTAGCTGTAATAGTTGGCAAGTGTTTATTGACAGTGATCTTATATTCTGGTCTATATTTATACCAAGACAATTGCAGTTTTTTAGCTGAAGAAATACTTTAGAAGTACATTAACGTAGGTAAATGTAATCCAATTTTTTTTTTGTAAACACGCAATGCAAAGTTTCTAAATTTTGGACCCAGAAACAGCGTACTCGCGGTTTTTATTATAAAGCTTTACATTACGTTATTTATTACGCGAACTTTTGAAATTGCAAATTTGTATATACAGGGTATATCAAGACCGCGACCGAAAACGAAGCCAGGAGGTAGTATTAGTGATATCAAACACAATGCAAGTAAAAAATTTTACAAAAAAAATCGTCAATTTTTTTTTGTTATTTTTTACATATCGTCGTATTTGAGTGATTAAACATAGTTTTTCTAAAATAATGGCTTACATCGCTTAATTTTTAAACACGCAATGGTACGTAAGGGTTTAAATTACTATTTTTGCAAAAACTAGGTATTTACCCCTCAAAAACGATGATTTTTAAAAAATTGTAAAAAAAAATCTGTCGCTTATTTTGCAAAAATTTTCGTTGCATTGTGTCTGTAGCCGCTAAAACTACCACCTGGCTTCGTTTTCGGTCGCGGTCTTGATATACCCAGTATGTAGTTATTTTTTGTCGTATAGACTGTATCGACGCTAGTTATAACCAGTATATTATGTTCCCAAAAGCCCTTTTATTACTTTAAATGGCGTTTTTTGCAGATAATTTACATTTTATCTCATACCTAAAACAAAAAAATGCGAATTTGCTTTTACCATGAATTTCGACAGAAATTACTGTTTAGGTAAATTTTACACGAATAATAATTTGAGCTTGTCTTTCATGTTTGAAATGTGTGTATGTAAAAATCTACATTGCATAGTGACTTAAATAAACTATTTCTACAATCACACGCCCTCCAAAGGCAGAATACTGAAACTGTTAAATTTCATAAAAAACCAGATGTGACAATTGTGCAATTCGAGTTGCTGCTATGAAAACAGCAAATACGTATATCATAAATTTTGTTCATTAATCGAAAGTTATCATATTTAGCCGCTAGAGGCGCGCGTGTACGGTGGCAAGTCAAATGTTATTCTAGTCAAAAATCTAAAAACTCAAAACCCGCTATGTAATGTTAAAAACAATGCAGTGTTATTTGGTGAGCATTTTTCACCTAAAATCCAAATAACCTACTTGAGCAAATATTTACAAAAAAACACCAAGGTACTTCAGTTTTTTTGCTTATAATTCTTAGGGTGGAATTTTACAACGCCATTTCATACATTTTTGTGTACCAAAACATTGCGGCGTGCTATTGCTATTTATGCATTCTTTATATAAAAATAACTACATTTGAGAAACTAAGTGTGACTAACAAATTCAATAAATTAAGTGAAATATAGAAAAGATATTCATACATAAAGGGGGACGAAACAGGACACGTATCAAGCGAAAGAACGTTATGTCCTATTGTAATATTGATCAACATCGAAATTACGATTAAAACACCAATTAAACATTGAATACATCTACTTTTCTTAACCTACGACGGTGAGTAACGCCATCTGGCGTCAAAAAACTCCAAAGAGTAATCATTAGAGTACATTTATTCCCATCCGTATAAATCAGCACAGGGTGCGTTGTCAATAGACAAGTATTAGGCCGGGATAACACTTTTTTTTCCACGATTCTCTGTCGTAAACGTATAATGTTGTATACATTGCAGCCATTTTGTTCAGTAAAATCCTTCTTTTCTCACATCTAATAAACACATCAATTACAAAAACGTTTACTACAGACATTCGTGCCATGGTTCTGAACCATCCAAATCACATCGACGAAAAACATCATTTTCTAATCTGTATTCTTTTCTGATTCGTGTATAGTCCAATCCATACATCGTCTAGTCGCGAATAATGAGCGACTAAAAACTATTTCCATTCTTTAATCTTGATAATGAGTACAAATAGTACATTAATGTCGATATTTGGTTGCCGAATCTTCGTATTAGATTTAAGAAGAAAAATTTAACGACCACTCGTATTAAGACAAGCATTTATATAACTTGTGGAAACGGATACAAGCACGGCACCCACAGCATGTTATTCCTAATGTCAAATACCGGAGCATGTCTGATTACGTAAAAAGGTGCGTCCGTGTTTCGACCGTTAAAAGCAGTTACAGGTCGTATAATAACCACAGAGTTGCGCCTTGAAGGATCGTTACCGTAGAAAAACGAAGCGTACACGGGGAATGTGTAGGAACCAATGCAAAAATGACCGTGTAGAACAAACTGGGCGTCGAAAATCCCGAATTGTGAATTCGGGCCCCGTCGGCCCTATGGAGACGACAACTCATACGATAACTTGTCGTCGCCACACACCTTAGCGGTGAGAAGCCCGGGGTTGCGCTCGCTGAAGCTGAAAATTAAAATCAAGCAATGACAAGCGGTTATGGTACATTTTATGGGGTGACGAACCATCGAAAAATAAGCAAGTCGCTTACGGTGAAAAAGGCACACAATAAATAATAAAATATTTCAGTGAAAAGTAAAAAAGAAATGGTTAGTCATCCCAAGAATAGATATGTACAGATCGTAAACTTCTATAGCGGATCGTCTTTTGGAACGTTATACGACACCTTGAATATGAGAGTATTTTTAAAGCATATATTATTTTAAAAATGAATTTTTTCTCTGGGCTATAGTTGCTATAGAAGTGTTACGTATACTGTAGCGTAGGTTTTTGCTGAACAGTTAGAAGAACTGCATATATTCTAGCCAGGAAACTAGCTAATTAATATTTCAAAAATAAGAATCAAACCTAGTGAATTTAAAAGTGTTAAGTTTCTAATGATAATTGTTCAGTATGGGTGACACACGATCATACTTTTAATCTTTGCTATAATATTGACTATTGTGGCTATGGATATAAATGACATTAAAATACTTCTATATAATATGATAATAGTAAAGCATTATACTAAAACGCAAAATACGATGAAAAATATTATAATTTGATATAAATTAAAGCTATGAAGATGTTTAATTAGCAAATAATAGATGCTGTTTTATAAACTTTCGTTGATTAATTAATTTCCGTTTGGTTTTAAGGAAATAAGTTTTAAAGGCTGTTATTACTGTCAAAATTTTAAGGCTCGCTTGCTGCGCTTAAGCTTTAGCGAACATATATTTAAGCATGTAGTACAGAAACAACACTCAGGGCATCATCTAGCGTATATACATTATATTACGTAATAAAGCAGCCATGGTATCACACAGGGATTTCCTACTCCACCAAAAATTGTTTTTTTTTTAATATTACTAATTCTGACGCTGGCAAAAGCAGGAAAAACCTATACTTACTGGAGTCCCCTCTGTCGCAGCCGTTTCTTGACGGCGGGCTTGATGCGCGGCAACCCTTTGCTGTGCAACCCTCGCCCAGTGATGAAGAACAGCGTCTGGAACCGCGGCCCAGACCTGTTCTCCTTCAGTTTGCGAATGTGCGTGTCCAGGAATATGTCCAGAGACTCTTTGGCTTCGGCCACACGCATGTAGTGCAAATCTATAGTGGCACTATCCGGATTTTTCTGCGCATGAACCTGGAAGTGGACAACAATTTTGAAATGCGCGCATAAATATAGACACGACATCGCTAAAGCTTTTTTTACATTTTTTTAACCGCTGCGGAAAAATTACTACTCCCGGCCTCAGCTCCTGCCTTGGGTATAGACTCGTGACATGCGTAATGCGAATAATTTTCGCCATTCGACTCAATAATGTCTTCACATTGAATAATTTATGCACGCTTCGATAAATGTTTTGATATAACTTATCATTATTTGATAAGTCATATTATGTTGCTTCACCAAAACTCAAAATCAAGAACGTTTCACGAAAACACGCAGAATACCCCAACTGTTTGAATATTTTTGACCCCAAACACCAATTGAAAAATAAAACACCATATATTTTCAATATTATACTTTTATTAATAGTAAATAATGTATTAAAATCAAACATATTCAATAATAATTGACTAGACATTTTTAAATATAAAAAAGGAATGAATAAATAAATAACATCGTTTTCATCTACATAACTTTGCCTCTCATGATACATCTGGCCAGCGATGGTACCATGCTCGGAGAAGTGTAATTATGAGCATAATTTACGAATATCAGTTTCCATCTTAATAAATTAGTCCGGTCAACTTAAACATGCAAAGGTACAAAATTCATAGAAAGCCATAATTGGTAGGAATATTTAGAAGACCTTTGCATATGAAATCTGAAAAGTCCCCATTCGATCCCATACCTACAAAAAATTAAATTTGGTAATTTTACTAAAACTGTAAGTTTTATCAAAAATTTGCTCAGACAACAAATGTACATCATAAAGTTATCGATCAATAGTAATGTAATGAAGAGCATGAGAAAGAAAAATTGATTGAAAACACTATTCGGGATTTTAGAAGCTGGTGCAGCAATCATTCGCGATGGTATTCAATTGATATATCTATCTATTCAACCACGGGAACTCCACTGCTGACCATAGGCCATTTCAATTGATAGTGTTAAATAATTCTAATTACCCCCCACCAGAGTGTATGTTTGATGATTTAAACAAACAGAACCCATCAATTGTATATTATGAAAAATATAGCCTTGTCAACTGATTGAACTCTTTTATCACAGAAACGGTGACTCTTAGGAGAAAAGTAACATTTTTATACATAATTTAATGATCTACAATGTTTGTTTAAGCTAATTTTGATAAAAGTAAGCATTATTCTAAAAAAAAATATACATTTTTGTGATCTTTGACCTCGAATATATTATTTTCCAGGTACGGGATCGTTGGGGACTCAGATCAGATTTCACATTTAACGGTGTTCCAAACATTCCTATCTATTTTAAGATCTATGCGAATTGTTGTAGTTTCACTATGAATTTTTCGTCTATTTTCGCCAGACTAACTCCTCTATATAGATTTTGAAGACGTTGTCTGAAGATATCATACTCAACGCGGTCTTTGATTTCGTAGTCATAATCGGGCGTTAACAAATTCCCGTCATTATTTTTTTATCCGCGTCAAGACTATCTCCAATCTATGAGGTTTTGGTGCGGCACTAAAAACCAAAAAATAATGTTAGTTTTCAATCTTTGTGAACCAAATAAATTCAAAAATAATGTAAATCAAATAAAAAAGAAACCAAAATAAAAAAAAACAAATACTTACGTGGACAGGCGCGCGATGAGCAATTTTCCGTGCGATTTTCGCTCCTTACAACTCATCGAGTAATGTAAGGGATTGTCGAATATTTTAACACTAAAACTATCCTAAAATACGTTCATGTGAACTATATGCTCATGGCGCGCCCTTTCACGGATAATAAAGCGGTACAGCATTTTAGGTCATATATCAATATATCTGTAATTGATATTCCCAAAAAAATTAAAGGTGATATACTAGAAGTAGGTTTACACAGAAGCAAATATACGCAGTAAAAACGTCCACAGAAAATTGTTTTGAAAAGCGCCGTTCGCGTGCACTAAATTAAAATTCTAAATGATACGGAACGATTTTTTAAAGGCAACTTATTTTATAATATCCCGTCAGTGGCCGTACCGTCAAAATAAGATTATCCATAGGCCAGAGATATTTTTTACTTTGCAACACTCAGAATTACTGTCCACGATTAAATTACTGAACAAAAATTTTAAATTAAATTTTATTTTTATGAAGTTATGGCAGTTAAAAAATCGTTCTGTCATATGGGATAAATGTACTAATCTTCATTCCCTGTAATAATTTACCTGGATTAGAGCAGCGGCCGCCAAGCTATTGGCTTGTTCATACCGCTGCTTGTGATAAGACGCGATAGTGGAGTAATGAGTTGCCACCTGAGTCATACCGCGACGAATAAACTCTTGAGCCTTTTGATAGTTCCTGCAATTGTCGAAAAAGTTGAAGTGACGTCAAGGAATATCGTGAACTATATAAATAAGCACTCAAAAATTATTACAGTTTAGAATAAAGGACATAATATAACAATTATATATTATGTTTAGTAAGTTTAGAATAAAGTACTGAACCGATCCAACATTTTAGAATATACTATGGAATAGGATCTAAGATCATTTAATATTTTTGTTTTTACTTACTCGTTGCGACATTGCAAATGCTTTTCGCCGGTAGTTCTGTATGCGTTGACTGTATCCATAGTGACTGTTTCACCTTCTGGTAACAGAGGCCATTCCTCCTCTGCCAGGGCCTGAAAGTTTATTTTACGAATATTAATTGATAGTTGGTATCATATATTACATTAACATAGTTCAAACTAGATCCCGGTGGCCACTATAAACATGTGCATTCGAGTACATATTGGGAAAATTCATATTTTAATCAAGCATAAAACAATTTGTTGTCTCATAAAGTATTTGCAATAACAAGAACTATCAAAAAATGTTATTCGCGTCTGAATCTTAATTACAAGTTATTTGACAACCCCATGCAGGGTATAGTGTCGTTTCGCCAAATCATGACGCCGATTCTTGCGTACGCACTTAATTTGTCAAAACATTTGTTTAGTTATTTTATTTATTTATTATTTTAGTTACTTTTTTTATATTTGTAAAAGTTTCTTTTTTATTAATCTTTTTATTCGCGGGAAGAACAATAGTATTAATTAACCACGCCTTTTCATCCTCAAAACGAGCTAGCCGAGCACGTTCTTTACACATTGTTATTGTCTTTACTTAAGCCAGTGGTTGTTTTGTGTATAAATACCGAATATCACAATACATTTTGGCCCCCGGGATTTTTAACACTTTATACAAATACATACATTTGGCTCATGCTTGTAAAGGGAAGACGTACTCAGAGGTACAGAGCATGCATTTGCTATTCACCAATATTGCTTTCGTCCTCGTTATCATTACACCTTGAATAAATATTATTTATTCCAGAACACAAATAATTCAAATGAGGGAATATAATATGTGCTCTTATTTATTACTTTAATTCCTAACTATTAACAAATTGATAATGACATGATAAGGGCAATGTGACTCGATGCATATAATTTACTTTAATTTGCGGTTTTCCTTGAATTGTGTGTTGTAGAACTACTACAATTCATACAACGTATGAATATTCGATAGCTTTGATTCTTTAAAGTATTTGAAATAATTAGTTTAGCGTTAAAAAAACCTCTGCATAGTTGAAACACCGTTATGACTCTGTATGTGTTTATTATTCAATCACAAAATACTCATACGTTAGGTACTAAGTGACAATTAAATATGTAATATTCTTATTTACTTTTTAATATGTAGTAGGTGTCTAAAAGTATGGTGGTATGGCCACAATTACTCGTAAAGCACATAAATGTTGTTTTAAGAACAAGTATACAACAACGCAACTAAGACATTTAAAAATAAAGAAATATGAAAGTGAAAATAGTGATAACTTTCATAACAACATCAATACAAAAACTACTGGGTGATTCATACTACTGATATGACCTATTAAGTGCGATAAAATTTATTTAAAACGCACATAGCTTTAATCAGCTACTTCATATTAATGATTAATACACTTAAGATTAAAACTACAAATCTATAGTTCAATCGATGTCCGAATGCGTTGTTGTCATGTTATTGTAAAAATATTATGAACAGTTTTTCTCTCTACACATTTTATTATATTATACATGTTAATACCATTAGATTACTAATATAAATGCTTGTGTGTAAAATGTAATCAGCATTCTAAAATTTCTAATAGATATGTTTGATGAAATGGAATATCCTATATACATCCAAAGGTTGCTTGTAAGAAATTGCCTAGTGTGATAAGGCTGCCTCTTGTACTATTATTATGCCATTTATTTACTTTAAATGTTTCTTTTTGTGCAATAAAGGATTAATAAATAAATAAATGTTAGAAAATTGTAATTCAAGCAATTTAATTACCACTTTGTCACCGTAATATATTTTACTGTGATTTTGAACGATTATGAAATATTCGCAAATAACTAGAAGAGTATGCATCCAAAGCACTAATAATTTGCCTTGCATTCTTGGAACCATCGTTTTAAAATAAGTATAAAAATGTTATTTCCACTAAATTAAATAGAGATACGTATTATATTTTTAATGAAACATAATTGTAGTTTTAGAAATGTACTACGATATTTTTAAGTTAATTTTTCAAAGTTTGTAGCATTGTATAAAGCGGCGCCAGGACACCCACATTTCGCCTTGTATGTTCCGTCCCATGATGTGATAGGGGGCGAGCCTATCGCCAAATCGGGCACAAATTCTTGACTCCGGACTGATAATGAATAGAAAAACCCAATATCACTTTGCCCGACCCGGGATTCGAACCCGAAACACCAGCTTTCTAGTCGTATCGTAATACAACTACGCCACCGAGGCATATTTACATAATATTTTCATACGAATAAATACTGTTTGTCGTTTTAGGCCTTTAATTTTTAAAAATTACGAAACCGCAAATGACTATACGTCATATACATGATAATGAGTGTCCATGCAGTCATGGATTTATTGAAGAACGTATGTTGAACGTTGTTATAGCATAATTAATACTTACTCTATATTAATGTTGGCAATATTATTCTACACACACATACATACATGTATAATTACCACTGGCTCCACAAAACGTAAGCAAAATGCTAATATCTACATCTACAACCTCGGCAATATTTATGTATTATAACTTGATACAATATCGATCCAGAAAAACTGCAATAAGAGAAGATCGAAGACCGGGACCGAATCTCTAGCCAATAAGACGATTGTACCTACAATGATACCTACAATGATCTCTTTATAGACGTCGACATATTCGTTCTGTCAGCTTATACTTTTAAGAGACAAACTACAAGTATACTAGCATCGAATCAGTCAATGTCGCTATGAGTCGTGTATTTTGCAATTATTATTGTTTTTGTTTTTGTTGTATTGCTTGTACTTTAAATGTTTGTTTTGTATTTATCTTCTCCTCTTTTGGTGAATTGTATATACTTATTTAGTTTACGACCGCTTCACTAAAATTAAGTAAATCTTTTGTGTTGTCAAACTGTTTAAACCCTTTTTCTATACTTTATTTTTGTTTTTGTTTTTTTTTTCTTTTAATATGTAATCAACCTAATTTCACTGTAGTGCGCTTTCTTTTTTGTTTACCATGTGCTTAATTAATTCGTGGAAAATGTTGTGAATTGTATATTTGCCTATACTCTTATGTCAATTTATACTATGATTAATTTATAATGTACAATTGTTTATTTTCCCAAATAAATAAAATAAAATAAAGACGATTGTAATTGCTAACCAAAAAACAGAACTAAAATATATTTCTCATTATTTGATTGCATAGTATGTGTATGTTAATCCCACGGAAGTAAATATCGAAATATTAATGCTATTCGATTTTTAAACGGTAGTATATCTGTATTATGTGCATAAATACAAACCATTTCACTAGAAAACAATACTACTTTAATATTAAAATTACTACAATAATTTCAATCATCATATCCTAACTACTAAGGACGGACATTCAAAACGTAATAATCATCATGTTTTATTTAAAGCAAAGTTAGTACGAAATCATCGATTATGATGTGATAAAGATATTTTACCTGTCTTTGCTCTTCCAATAACTTCTCTTGACGCTGCATCTCTTTTTCCACCACAAACTTGTTGACACCGTTTTCTTTCTCTAAGATATCTTGCTGTCCAGTGGACATTAAAAGCGACTGAAAATATAAAGGCAATAGAACATTAAACATAGTAAATGACCAGAGTACGATATGTAGAATTTAGATTACCTTTTGAGTATATGTTGGTACTAATAATTTTAGTTCTATCTACGTGGCTTTTTAAATAAATTAAGAAGAAATAAAAAATAAATTGCTATATTATATAGGGTACCAGATAGGGATACATAAATTCTTTGTCCAAATCAGTTACATTTCCGAGAAAATACCATTAAGCATTTTCGTTACTCTTATTATTCAATCAAAAACCAAAATAGATAAGAGTTAAAACTTGCAGAATCAACATACTTACACTCAAAATATCCAACTATAGTTTTGGGACCGTATCTATGTTCATCGTCTTATGGCCAGTCGATACAACTATGGGAACTATGGTAACAATCTAGCGTATGCAGTTTTTTAGCTACAACTTTGTTAAAACAATTATACCCGCATGTATACCAAAAAAAATGCTGGAAATGGCCCCATCGATTGTTGGTCCGAATACGATCCGAGAACTTTTCTTTTTTAAAGTAGATACTTATTTATTTCTCGAAGCTTAAACTTCACTCTAACGTGTTTAATTATAGCTGTAAAATACAAGACGGCATTGCCCATTTTTTTCCCCGGCTTTATAGAAATCTTTTGCGCGTCTCTTACTGACCGATGAAAGTAACTTGAACAATCTAATCGATTGAAATCATATCCCTATAACACAATATATTTTTACTGTCTAAAGTAGCGTCTATAACCACAAATTCCAACAGGTATTATTTTACATGTAATGTGCGACTGATGATGTAAATTTTTACGCGAATTAAAAATATACATTGCTTTATATTTATATTAAAAAAGGCAACTTCTGGATGGTCAGCTATTATTTCTAGGAACAATTATTAGTACTCACTGCGACAGTGCTTTGAAAGTTATTATCGTGGGCCATCAACAGCTCCGCCAGTACGTCTTGAGACACTTCGGGAAACAAATTATACAGCTTATCTCTGGTCATTCTAGCAGCTAGGTCTTGAGGTATACTATTACGCCAATCAGCAAGATCTTTCTGATACAAGCTAATGGCAAAGTCCAGATCCATAATCTCTTTGAAATCAGGCACAGCAGGCTCCTTACCCGCGTTTAAAAGTTCGGCTTCTTTTATTGCAAGCTCCCTGGATGAGAAACGGTGTACAGTTAAACGGACTAGCAACGCAAGGGCGAAAAGGGACTAAGCAGCTCGACATTAACTAAAATATGTACATAATATTTGTAATTAGAAAATAATATATTTTTTTTTCAAAATTCAGAGAGATGGGGTGTACAACACCACAAACTTATTTACTTTTCATAAAGCAAGTCGACCAGTTTAGTCTCTTATCACCGATGCAATTCTATTAACCCTGATAGATGGCGCTTTAAAACGTTTACGGCTTTCAAAACAGAGTTGATGGGAGATTAATATTATAATATTAGCTTGAAATATTATTGCAATATTGTTAGAAAATGTAATTATACAAATCATGCACAAAAATATTTCACTACTTCTACATACGTTAATGTATTTTTATGTATTACAATGATCGATGAATCGGTACGTTTTATTGGCATTTGATGTCTTTAAACTACTTAATATGATATAAACATGTAGACATTCTAGAGATAACGTTACAAATAAAAAAAGCTAATTGATCCGGTTTATACTTATAGGACCCAGCGTTGGAAAAACGAGGGTTAGATTGAAATAGCTCTGAGTTTTAACTGCACGATATTAGAACTACACATTCTATAACGTTAATGTTAATTTTAAGAAAGTATGTAGTTACGTTATTACCGTATATTATCGCCTCTACGAGTATAACGTGGCAACAAGCGAAAAGCATCCCTAAAATCGAATGGCCATCTAACAGCCCGGACTTGTCGCCGATCGAAACCCTATGGTCGAAAATGAAAAAAATTCTCCGTAAAAATCCATCAAGATCGAAGAGCGACTTAAAGGCTAAACTCTTGGCTGTCTGAGAGTCAATTACGCCTGAGGAGTGTGCAGCGTTGGTTGCAATCATGCCTCTTCGCATAAAATTTTTAAACTGGCACGGCATAGTGACTGCATTGCACCTGATGTTAAGTGCTCATGCCGTCCAGATAGAGTATCGAATGGTATCAGACGGTAGTCTCATACCATTCGATACAATCATGCCGGCCCGCTGAGATGCCTCTTCACGCTACGGCGGAAGGACCCAGGATTATAGGAAAAGTTATGTTACTTAGAATATTTTTTTAAAATTTTTATCTTATGTAAAGTCATGACAGAATTTCAGTTATGTTAAAATAAACTTTAAAATGTTCCTCAAATTGTGGTTTACTTTTTATTAAACGTTCTTAATTATTTTACCAATATTTACTTTCTATATTTTATGATTTGCACTACTTTCCATACTAGACGAACTATTTTTCATCGGGGCTCGTATAAGCTTTTATCATATTAATAAAATTTAAAATATTATGATGCTATGGAAATGAGATTATAAACAAATTATTCAAATCTAATTTGAAATAAATTTCGTATATTATCCCTAGTACAAACTACAAGAGGAAGGTTCTATTACTTATGAAAGGTATGGTAATTAATTTGTATGTATAAAGAAAGTGCAACTTTTAAAAGCGAAACAGAACGACCCACCAAACGACAACTGTAATTGAATTTGTCCTTACGACGACGTTCGAACGTATTATCGATTGTGTCTCGCAGACACTCATATCAATTTTATCCTGCATTAGCGATACTTGTATACAGCTGGATACAGGCAATATTGCATAGTCCAGTGGCGACTGGTCGTCTGCGCTTCAAATTCAACAGGTACCTATGAACGTTACAATCATGTCCGTAAGTGTTTGTAAAAATTATGTTACATGAAATCAACGTATGTTCAGATGTAAGCGTCGGACACATTTTTTATCAATAAAAGTGAATCGGACCCTTTATACAGGGTTAGATATATAGAGTATATATAAAGCTGTTAGGGGGATGCTACACGCATCTTATTAAACAACTTTTGCCATGGGTCAAACCCTGAAATCGAAAAAAAAAACAGCTGATCCATACATTTTGCAAATTCAAACGATTATTTTTGTATATAACCCTGTACATATCGCAGATGCCGCGATCACATATAATTCGACATAGCATACATAACATTACAAATTACCAACTATAGTGTAGAATGCGCTATCGATTTCATATTGTTATATTATTCAGAGCCTACCCTATGGAACCATGAAAATATCGATCATTTCATTACATGACTATTTATGTACGAGTATAAACGGCGCTGTTACAGTTTGTAAGATAAAAACATCGCATTTGAAGAAATACTATACTATACATTTTTTAAGATACAATATTGTCAAAATACAAGAAGTCAATAATGGTCTGTACATTATTTATAAATTAACTATATTCAATTATTTTTAATTATTCTCAATCTACTTTCTATTCTACTTTCTATTATATTAAACGTAGTTTTTCGCATAAAAAAGCCGTATTACAATTTCACCATTAATATAACAGGAAATTCTACATGTGAGTGTGCCATACAAAACTGAAAGTACACCAAAACAGCCAACATTTAGTGAATGTCAACATAACAAAATAAATACTAACACATGATGTGTTAGTGGAAATACTGAAATAAAACTGCTCACCTTGCAAACTCCTCGTCTTGTTTTATAATCTCCAGCATTTGTTTAGTTTCATTTTCTAGTTGGTTCATTAAAGACTCCATCCACGCTGCGTTCAATTCGTTAAGGACAGAGACAGATACACTTAATGTAGGTTTCACATTTATTGGATAAGCCATATCCGTTCGTCCAAACATTTCATCTAACATGGTTATAAATTCCATGCCAACATTAACATTCATAACTTTAGAAGGTTCGTCTACACACTCGGCATTAGATTCCTCTTCGTCTTCTGAATTATCTACGCTAGCAGTAGTTGCTGCACTTGATCCAACTAAAGGTATTAACTCCTGGCACTCTGTATCGCCTTGTGATTCTGAAACATCTTCCGCTCTTGAAGTTTCACCACGGCGCAATTTCCGTAATTTCAAGCAGTGTGGAGAATAATGGTTTTCGGAAATTACCACATTCTGTTCAATTTGACGTTTTAATTCCATTGAACTCGCTGACAACAATGTCTCCTTTTTGTTTTTTTTCTGTAGTTGGTTGCCATTGTCACTAGAAGATTCTGGAGCATCTTCCTCGATTTTGTCTGGTTGTGTAGCTTGAGATGTTCCATCGGGTATTATATTATATGCCGCAAGACAATTGCATTGTTCATGGACTTCTTCCTCTTCATCCGACAAAACATCATCATCTACAGTGTCTAACAGTTTATTAGTCATGCTATCCAAAACTATATCTACAGCCCAGTTGACATCTCCGTGACACTTATCAAAAATGTCTCGTAAGTCTTCTCTACCCACATTTTTAAACATTTTCCTGAAAGCTAGAAAATGCTGCTTTTCATTTTTGCATCTATAAGCATCTGAAATATTACTCTCGTAAGTCAAAGTGCCTTTATCAAGTTTTCGTTTGTCTGGTATCTTTTCTTTATTAATAGACACATGGTAGGCATTTATGTCTTTGGCTGTAGCAGTAATAATCTTGTAATTATTTTTATTCATTACCACATCTGAATCACCACTTTCAACACAGGTGCTGCTAGATTTTTTTTCTACAGATATGTTTTCATCTCTATTGGCAATTCCTGAAGGGCCTGGTTGTATATTGTCGTGCCATGGTGGCATAAATATTGCAATCTGAGACCAATCGTCACATTTGCTTACAGACTCCATTATATTGACAGCAATCGCAGGTTCTGTAGTATCTTGTTTTCGAGGTGGCTTTGGTTGCGAATTTAGGGATGACACAGTCTTACTATTATTTGTGGTATCATTACTTTTCATATTATCATCCCATGTCTCTCCATTTTCCCACTCTGTTTCAAATTGTTCTATTTCTTCCAAGCGTTTTTGTGCTTCCATAAATAATTTTTGTTTGTTAATCTCTTCATAAGATAAATCATCATCATTGTTTATAAGTGTTTCAGCTAATGCCATTTCTTGGGACACTGAAATTTCTTGGCTAAGACTTTGGCCAACATCACATAACTTATCTTTTACGCTTTCAGGTTCTGGAATAGCTTCTGTGATACCTTCTGTTACATTAAATGTTTCTTTAATCTGTAAAGTAGAACATTCTTCTTGACTGTCACAAGATGAATCACTATGCAATTTTTTATCTTTCAATAATTTATCATTGCTCTCAGAGGTCTCTGTCTCAATTATAGGTGGCAATTTTCTTAATACAGGAGGAATCGTGTCTACAGGGTAAGACAATTTAAAAGCTTCTATTAAATGTATTCCTGATATGTTGTTTCGAAAATTCTCTAACATTCTCTTTATAGTTTGTAGTGGCACATTATGTGTATTATGTTTGCATAGCTGATATGCATTTTTTGCCCAATTGGTGGAGGGTTCTAGAACTTCAATATAGTACCCATTTTTGACACCATCTCTTACATATGTTTCCATTTCCCACAATTCAATATTAGTATTGTCTATAATGATTGGACTCAATCCATTTGTTAACTCTAGTCTTACTCTAGCCTGATTCCATGTGTGAGCATCCGAAATTTTATATTTATCATATTGGTATTGGCCTCTCACCATAAAGTAATCATCCGTACTAAAAATATGGGTTCTATAATCACGGTAAGTGGATCCTATGAACATTTCTATAATTTGTTTTGCTAAGTGGGTTTTGCCTGAACCAGGAGCTCCCCTCAGAATTATCAAAACTCTGGCTCCTTGGTTGTGGTATACCATTATTTGGCGTATTTGATCAGTCCAAAAATTGGCTTTGTTAGTAACTGTTTTTGATTTAATCATTTGTTTAGGTATAGCGCCTCTGTTCTGGGTGGTAGAGGCATAGGATGTTAAAGGCTTTCCCACAGGTGGTTGAGTACCACTATTTATATTGAATGCTTTTGTACTTGCTGAAGGCAATAATTGAGGAGATTCTACTACTTCATCTTGTTTGCCAGTTGAGTACTTGGTATCGCTTGTGATATTCATGATGCCTTCCACAGATAGGTTCACTATAAATATAATATGAAATGAAATAAAATTACTCAGGACAAAACTAATCTAGAAAAAAAAACAAAGCAAATTAAAAGTGTTGGTATTTGCACATATTACACCAAGATAATATGCTTGATAATGTCACAAGGAGTTTAATTGTGCTAAATAAATACACACAACACCAATTATAACATTATAACATAAATAATAACACTCATTATTAACTTCAATGGCCTGCGGGAAGGGTTGCCAACCACACCTTAAATTATTTTGTGTAGTTCTATATTTTGTGTCTTCACTAGTGTTGAGTAGGACATGACTTGAAAAAGAGTTTGTAAGAGTAGCCTCATTTTTGTACTGAGCCAGTACAATGTCCCACTTCAACTGAAGCAAGGCGTACTGACGCTTCGCAGTACATTAGATAGTTTGAAGGTATTAGTACAATTAGTGCAGTCTGACATGACATGATAATATCGAATATTATGTATATTAATTGTAAGTAAATAAATAATAGTATTTTTTTTATTTAAGTATGCATTAAAAAAGATATAATATAAAAAAAAATATTTAAAAAAATATAAAAATTGTAATTTATAAATAATATGAGGTGAAGTGGCAAAAATCAAATAAGAACATTTTGCGATGCATGTGTCCAGTTGGTCCAGTTCATTAGAGGCATTGATTAGAGGTCAGTGCTTCTCCGTCATGTAAAATATTCCTCTCTCCCTCGTTTGAAGCATGATCATGTGTAATTGACGTAGTACCGGGACACAAAATATGAAGTAGTACACCTTAAAAAGTTGAGCCACTCTTACATTTTGACGTCATGTACAGGGCAAATGTACTACCTCATGTATGTCCTTCTCAAAACTAGTCTTCACACAGTGTAAGGCAAAACCAAGTACTACATTTTATAATTAATTATTAATCTTTTTTTTGGTAACATAAAACTTATCACAAATTAATAATTTTCAATAAGTAATAAAATTACTGAGACTGAGTAAGTGATACACTTTAAATTTCAATATAGTCTGATTTAACACAATGCTTTAACCATCTTAAAAAAGTTGGAAACCCTTAATGCAAGATCATCAAAGTACTAGATGCGCAACCTAAGTATCCATGCATTCAATAATTGATTGATTCGATGCATAAGCAAGTACGGGTACAAACATGTTAAATAGTTTCATGTCTTGGACCCACAGGCAAACGCAATAAAGTCTAATTTAACGGTTCGCGCAGGCAACCGCGCAGATTTTCAGCCCCCGACGGTGTAAGCTACATACAACATCTATATATAGAACGTGGACAGGGCTCGCAGTATCGGGGGAAAAATCAATAACTTATTTACTTAGCCCTCTGTGCAAGGGGATGACCATGGACAATGGTTATGTACTTACAATCGCCGTCGAAGCTCTCCACAATCGCGCATATCACTTCTTTAGTCATTACATCCCCGAACATAGATGTAATTGTATCAATAACAGAAGAATAATCATTATTTTGATTCTCCATTGTGAAAAAATTAAATCACACCAGCATTACACACAAACCGAAATTAATAAAAACGACTATTATTACAGAAAGATAATGTAAGTCTGTCCTTAATATTCCAAACTGATTATTTTATAACAAAAACATTATCAATGTATTTTGAATAAATTACGAAACTCAAAACGTCTCCCATCCTCCGATTTTCCCCCGTTACAATTGATTGATCAATGATGTGACAAGGGGTAATAACTAGTAGTAACGAGTAACGACTCATAAAGTCGATAGTCGATACTCGATATAGGTATTACGTGCAAAATAAATATCGATTTAAAAACGTTTGGTAAATACTAATGTAGCGTGTACTACATTAATTATGAGTAAGTGGGTACTTTAAGAAGTTTTACTATTAAATTACATGACATGACGTGTGCGTCTGTTTCTACATTTGAAAATTATATCGATAATAAAGAGGAAAGATTAGATTGTTTGTTTGTTTGCATTGAATAGGCTCCAAAACTACTGAACCGATTTGAAAACTTCTTTAATGTTTGGGAAACTACTCTTTCCCCAGGTGACATAGGCTATATTATATTTTCAAAACATTTAGGGATCCTTACTAAAACTCCAATAATGTAACCCAATGCATAAAAAAATACCTAAAATATTGTTTACATCGCATGCGCTACGAAAACTATAATAATTTGTTGATGTGGACTAGACTAAAAAGTTAAAAACTATCTGTATCGGGACGAAGCCAAGGCGAGCCGCTAGTGATGAAATAATATAAAACAATTACTAATTTATTTTGGTATATTATAAATATATGATTTGCAGCATTTGGTTAAAAGGACACATGAAAAGTAAATTACCTTAACCTCAGATTCGTTATTCTACTTTCGTTAAAATAATATTCATAAAATTAGATATTTTATATACGTTGCTTAAAGTTTCAAAAGTATTGTGAGTTTTATAATTTGCATTTTGGGTATCGATCACAATATCGATGTCGACCTCATCTACGATCTTATGGCATGGCGCCCGAATGCGTTGTTTTCAAAATTATAAGAGTAGTTTATTTAACATTTTATGACATTGGATGTTAATTATTTTCGATTACGAGTATAAATGCCTGTTATATAAATTGTAAAAACATCTCAAACAAATCGATAAGTATACCTTTTTTATTTTATTTGGAGTGCCACCACTCCACGTTTCGCCACACGCCAGTTAAAAATAAATAACATAAAATAACATTTATAGATATTTAGTAAAAAAGTTATTTTTTTACTGGTATCATTACTGCCATGTATTGGGAAATTCCCCAATCCTAAGACAAGTGGAAAAACGAGTATTATAAAATCCGTTCTTGTGCTTGTTATGTAATTAATGAACTCTAAAAATAGTACAATAATTTTGCTAACTGTTAGCCCAGTTTAAACCTTTTTACTGAATCTAATAAAGCGGTACATATTTATAAAAGTAGAATCCGCAGCTCCAAATTCACTTTAAAAAGACATCAAATACAAATAGACAATTGACTTCAGTATTTTAACTCAATAATATGTACATAAATACATAGATAAATTCACGCCTTTTTCCCAGAAGTGGTAGGCAGAGGTGCTACCAGTACACCCACGTTTCGTCTTGTGTGTGTTTTGTCGCACGATGTGATAGAGGGCGAGGCTATCGCCATACCAGACACAAATTTCTGACTTCGACCTAATAATGAGTAGAAAAATCCAATATCACTTTTCCCGACCCGAGATTCGGACCCGAGACCTCAGCGTTGTAATCGTGCCGTAGTACAACCGCGCCACCCATGCGGTCATTTCAATACCTATATATCGGGACAAAATCTCCATATGCTACGTTTTGAAACTGTTTATAAGAAATCGATAAATCGATTGAGAGAATAGGAAGAAAGGGCCACCCGCTTTTGTCTACTGCAGAAGCTTTTGTCTACTACAAGCGCGCATTATATGGTTTAATCGGGAGTATTTGTGCAGTGCGTTGGGCGGTACGGGGAATTATACTTTAGAGACGCTTCCAGTAGCGGTGTAAGCATTAACGACGCCTGGGGTGAAATTTCTACAGCGCACCATATTTACCATACAATCCCAAGCAAAAAATAGTAAGACCATAGCATAGCATATTTCTGACCGCACCCTACTCTAAAGCCCCTCGCTCGTCCTGGGCGCTTAACCCACTTTAAAATCAAACACGTGCCACTGCCCTTACTGCGCCTGGTGGCTATTGCCTTTTGGCTACCAATTTACCAAGCCGTTTCAGTCAGTACTTGGATTTTGACTATGTTCTTGGTTCAGCACACAACCTCCACATAACATCTGCATGTATAGTCATCGTCAAATACAGTCATATACGATTTATTAATGCATTATTTTTATTACTTGAATTATGAATATATCACTCAAGTTTACTCAATTACAGAAGTTGAGAATCTGCCACTAGCAGAGTACTTGGAGTAAAGCCACTAGGAAATTCCAACTAGGGATGTGTAATTTAGTTTACGAGTAGTTGTTTTTTTACATTGGCAGCACTTGTTTATTGGGTAGTGGCCAGTGCTAGACGCTAGTATAAGAACGTAGTGATTACTTACTCTATGCTAGTATAGTATATTATCATGCCCGACTAACCTCCTAATTATACATTTTGCCCTTCTATAATCTGTGTTCCAATGATACATGACTTTTGCACCCCCCGCGCACACATCGCATTCCCTGCGGTCACCTATCGGTGGGCGGTACCTAATTCCGCGGCGTCTACGCCGCCATTGTTGATTGTTTAATGGCGGCTGTGTTTGCGGCGGTTACCTGTGCATTACAAGTACTGCGTCGATTAAGTGAACTTATCCTCTCCATAGTGTTTTAAAACAAAAGTATAACTTTCTCGTGGTGAACGGTGGTTTTGCTTTGAGGAAAATGACAGTGTTGTGTTGGCAAATGCCTAAATTCGCGACCAGACGCTATATTATTTAAGATTCCGAGAAATGAGAAAAGACACAATGTGTGGTTGCAATGTCTTCAAATATTCATTTGTGATTTGACTTTGTAAGCTGTGACGACCACCAACAGTATATTCTTAATAATTATATTAATATTGTTGTGAAATTTACCATAATGAATTGGTGCAAAACAATTATTAGGATTTTAAAGGGTACCGACATTTCTAGGTTAATTATAAGGACGATGTTACCAAAATTACAACAAAAAGCTTTAGAGATGTACAAAAATAAATAAATAAACCATTTAATAAATAATTATAAGGGTTTTATTTACAATTCATAAAACTATTATCAAAAAGTTGCATTTATTTTATTATTTTGCTATTTCTCTATAAATCACTATAATGTGATTTATAGAGACTTAGCAAAATAATAAAATCGATGAAATTTAGAAATTACCCTGTGGAGCCACGCGCAGCGCTCGTAACAAGGCTGAATACAACTTCTGCCTTTGCCTGCCCCACGTACCATGTTTAAGAAGAAAAGAACTGTCATGTAATTCTAGCGAATGATTGAATGAATGAGACTGGGCTAAAAAAAATGTAGGCGAGTTGGTCGTCTGTTTACTCCTTAGTCTGTGGTATATTATCTATGGGCCAGTGGGTAGTGGTGATTGCAATCTGCCGAGTGCCGATTTCCGAGTTCCGACATTTTTGGTGTAGTTGTAGGCTTGTGTGCTAGTTTTGTGTTTTGCTAAAATCGTTTTAAAATGAAATCCAAGAAACGCCATCACAGCGTATCGTCAGAAGAATCTGAGGAATCTGATGCAAGTGTCAAAAGCAGCAGCAGTTCTAACAGCGACAGTGAGGAATTCTCTTTGCAAGACCATAAACATAAGAAGAAACGTAAACGAGCTGATTCTTCGGATTCCGAATCAGAGTCAGACAATCAGAAACGTGTAAAAAAACGTAAACACAAGAAAAAAAAGAAGAAGCACGGCAAAAAGAAACGTCGTTCAGGTTCTGTCCACGAGAGTTCGTCGAATGCTGAAGATGCATCATCGGTTAGCGAAGGAGAGATATCTGCCAAAAAGAAACGCAAACATAAACACAAATACAAGCGTAACCGCAGCACTTCGGCTAGCGACATGGGTATAAATATTATAATAATATGACATGATTTTGTTATTTTAAAATATCACCATGTGTTTAATATGGTAAATTTTGTTCAGAGGAGAGTCGTTCGCAGCGCCGAATCCATAGTGTGGTAAAAGAGCGTCGAGGATCATCTGTAGAAGAAACTCATCCTCCGAGAACCTACTATCAGTGAGTTAAACTTACCATTTATGTGACAAGTGACATGGAAGTAGGGTAAATGATAAACACTAATATAATTGGAAATTGCCCAGTTTATACCAGTATATAGTTTTCCCACCCGTACAGAAAACTGTTGTAGTGCATGTTTTCCACTGATAATTTTACAATGTACAGAAATTGGTTTAAACTAGAGCATTTACGGCATGCTATTAAAAGTTACTTATATTCTTATAAGACAGATTAATTTTATTCCAACAACTAAAAAGTATTTTTTAACAACATAACTATTAAAGTGTGAATAACTTTGTGGCAGTAGCAATACACCAACTTAGAGTTAACTTTTAAATTAACATGCTTATTATTTGTAATTTTAACTTTATTTAAACATGCATTTCATTTTAAGATATGACTGCAGATGTTTAACCATAAAACATATGCGAGTCGTAAAATTTATTAAAGGAAGAATTTTTATGTACCATGTAATATTAGTTAAAAAGATGCAGTTCTAAATTATTGTTTCCTAATTGTAATGACCCGTTCATGCCGGGGCAATAAAACTGTATTAGTTTATGTTCTTTAGTGGCGGCAATCTTTAGCAACAAATTTATGTTTTTTAGACAATAGTACACATGTTTGGGTAAACCTTTCGGTTTGGACAATAGCCCAGATGTTTGGGCAGACCTTATTTTTTAGTTGAAAGGATAGACCCTATTTTATGGTTTAAATATGTTTTCTCTAACATTTATCCCCACCGATCCTCATTCAGGTAGACCTATAAGAGGGTTGGTTTATTTGGATAGAGGGACAATCTGCCATCTCTCGTCACGAGCACATCTCGCTCCGAGTCGCATAGTTTTAATTTTACTCTGTTTGTATTAAGTGTTAATTTACAAAATATACAATAGTTAGTTCCTGGAAGTGAGTGCTCATTCTAATACCTACACTTAAAACCACCAAAACTTAAACATACAGATTTAATGATTACTGCATAATATGGTCCAATAACTCTTTAGTGTCATTTGTTGACTAATATTTAATGATAAGTAGTTTTTTGTAATTAGCTGATTACTGTATCAACTCATTATATTGTTGGTTAATTATTTTTTTATGATTCTTTTTTATTAGGAAAGAATATAGACGTTCAATGTCAGCTGACTATGAAAGAGAACGTGAAGTGCAAAGGTTCTATCGTGGTTCCAGTAAAGACCGCAGGGCTCATGGACAAGAACATTATAACAGAGATCGGAATGATAGGTTTGTGATATTAAATAATGTAAAGATTTTTATATTACTTAAGCTTTGACTGGACACTGGAGTGCTGAAACATCAAATGATTCACCATTGCGACTTTGGTGTATTTTAATAGAAATAACTTACCTCATGTTTTATAGCAACAAACGAATCACACTTGATAAAAGTCTGTTTGTATGAACCAATTTAGCTGTATTAATTTCAATCCAAATATTGCAGATACACATCATATCACCAAAACAAATATGAAGTAGATAGACCTCCAAATCCCTCATATAGTGACTACAATGATGACCATGGAAGAAGGCCAAGAGATTACAATGAATACAAGAGGTATTTACTATTACCCATTTTTTATAATTTTTACATAAACATGTAAATGATATAATCACTGCAGATTTTTAAAAAACAATAATGCCTTTTTTCCTTTAGGAACCCAAGGTATGATGAACATCGACAGCCAGATGATGAATTTCAAAGAAGACCAAGAGAAGAAGGATATTCCAGACAAGATCAGAGAGGTTAGTTTAATTTTACATTGGTTTATATATTATTTTTAGTGATGTTTCAAAATGTTTATTATGAATGTTGTTCTAGGATTCCATCAGCACAACCGCTTTGAAGATAGAGGTGCTAAAAGACGAGATTATGAAACCAATAGGGACTTCCGAGAAAGGTATGTTATGCATATTCTTTTTTGTGCATTTTTTTTATTGCAATGTAGAGCAAGACAAGACTGCCATTTGCCTGAAGGTAAGCTATACAAACTGTCATGGACAGTAGCAAAACCAAACAACATTACATGAGTAAAATCCAATGCTTGGCATTCCACTGCGCTCACCATCCTGAGACATCAGATGTTAAGTCTCATTATTTCCAGTAGTTACTCTGGCTATAATATCCTCCAAACTGAAACAACAGTGCATTCACTGCTGTTTGGTGAGAGGAATAGAATTGTAGTGGTACTCACCCAGTTGGCCTCTCACATAAGAGAGACCTACCACCAGTAAAAGGGAATGTAATAAATGGTCTATAGGTTGTTATGGGCCAGAGACATCATATTTTTTGTTCTTTTGTTATAATCTGTCACATATTTTTAAGAGTGTTAAAACACTTAAAGGAATTCATAATTATAATAGTAATTACCTAGAGGTTTAACTAATACTGGATATTTATTTACACATGTGTTATAAATAATCTTCAGCAGTTACATTATTATTGAGAGATTTTTATACATAAAGGAGATCGGTCGTTTTCCTATGAATATTGGGCCTAGTAGTAGAAACATGGGGGAGACAAATGAGACATAGAATTAAATAATAAGGATTTTTTATCCTTCCAATAAGACCTAGTCTTCTTGAGCTAGGATACGGGGTTTTTAAGATTTATCCTCTTAAAGTTTTACAAAATCTACCATTTTCTGCTATATGAATATGTAATATCATAGTTGGCTTATATTTTAAGTTTGGGATGAGTATGAATATACATTATTATAAAGTACGTAAGCTTATCAAGGAAGACAGAAAAGCACATATTTTGAATATTTAAAAGTATATTATTTTGATATCAGGTTTATTGTATGTAGTTAGTCACTTTGTCATGCGCTAGTTTAAAAAATATCTGAAGCTACCGTACACAATAATGAAAAAATAAAACAATGATTGAGAGGATGAATCCATTCAGACATTACAGATCAAGTAAGCCTTTGCGCCTTTACGCTCGGTGTCTCGTAGTTGTTGGCTTCAGGCCCGCATCAATGATTTCCCGTAGTTTTTGCTTACATGACGATTATAAACATTTTAACTTATTTATATGCTATAGTATGGTTGGATCGAGGTAAGCAATTGTCTGCAAGGGACGCCGTAGAGAATAAACACAACACCCAGCCACAAAACGAAATGATACGATATACGATTATATGATTTTCAAATTAATTCAATTTTAAATACAGTAAAAGCTCTTTATTCGCGGGGTATACGTTCCGTAAATATGCCGCGAATAGAGAAACCGTGAATATAGAATGGTATTTTATATGGGATTACAGGGGATACGTTCCTAGGTGACAAAATAAAAAAACAAACATAAAAAAACAATTTAATTGAAGTTTTTGCCCATACTTATTAATTATTATCTTCAGGCTTAGGCAACGGTTTAAAGAATTTTGTATTTTTTTCTTGCTTGGCAGTTTTTAAAAGCTCTTTCAGTTCAAACTGATATTCAGCAGTGGCATAGCAATTTGCCTCTTAAAAATAAGACTTTGTTCCATAGACGGATCAATTTTCATAAAGAAATCACAAAGCTCATTTGCCATTCTTAACTAAGATATTTCAGATTAAATGTCACATTTCCAGTGCTTGTTGAGGTAGCTTTAATTCTGTTTGTTTACATTCTCAAAAACACCGACCGCGGCGAAGGCAGTTTATGTCAAAGGCCGAACCAATACAGCGGCGATACCATTTAATAACATACTTATTACATAGTTATAATAAGGTCTATTTTACTTTTTCATTAGTCCATTTATCGGCGCGTTTACAAAGGATATTTGGTTGGATACATATTGGGATTCTTTTTATTAAAATGCATGTACTATCTACCGATTGGATCCGCGAATAAAGAAATCTTTAGCCGCGAATATAGGAATCGTGTCACAATTTTTTTATCCGCGAATAGTGAAAACGCGAATGAAGGATGCGCGAATAAGGAGCTTTTACTGTACACAGTACACGACGAATTATTGTCTATACATGGACACCTGAAGGGATAAACAATGCAATTTGACAGATAATAGTCTCGTGACAGATGTCAACTCTATGAATGTTGCTGACAAATACAAAAATGGTAGAAATATTTCATGATACCCTAATTTTTTTGTAAATCTAATTCCAATGGTGTAGGATAAAAGTAAATAGAGAAATTAATCTAAAAAAATACGTCTAATTTTTTGGTAATAATGAATTTCTTGTCCACAGTTGGACCAAATCGACCGATCTCCTTTACAGTTTTCTACAACTATGTGATGTTTAAATTCAAGCTGCCAATGATGGTAATAATATAAAAATGTATAGTTTCTAGGACAAAAGTTCACTGACCGGCGCAGATAATAATTATACAATGGATGCTGTTGCACTTTGTCGTATTATTAATATAAAATTTTAAATTTAAAATTGTGTGAAAAATTGTAATTGTGTAAAATCTAGACTTAATTATAAATATTTAGAGATCAATCACACTCAATCTCTCAATCGATTCTGTCGATTGTAGAGTAGGCCCGTGCTCAGCAGTGGGACGTATATGGGCTGATACAATACCATACAATACAATTTAGAGATAGTTATAGGAACGAAATAATTTATAACAAATGCAAAATATACAGTAGAATCTGATATGTTTTTTGTAAGAAAAACAATTTATTCTAGTATTTGAGACATAGAGTCACTATGTCTGTAACATTCATGCACACTGATATCAATTGAGAAATTATAGTGATAAATTGTGCTATTTATCTTTGTTGTTATTTAATATGTTGATTAAATCTATTGTAGGCGTGGACCTCCTGAAAGTGATCGTTTTCAAGAGAGGGACTTGCCTGATAAGAAGGAAAGGTTCCGTGAAGAGTATGGGGAACCTTCAGACAGGTAACAACAGTTCTAATACATCAGTAAATAGTAGTCACTCACCCAATGATCAATAAGTCAGTGCAATAGTCGAAATTTGTTCATGTATTAAATGTCGGTTTTACAATGCCTTGGAGCATACATTGCATGCTCATGCACTGACTTTGTACTTGATCCTCGACGTTAAATAAATGTATTTGTTTTTACAGTGACTACTCTACAGAAAAATATAATGATCAGAAAATATGGGTGTTGCAAAGATATTTTAGTATTTGCACATTAAATGATAATCACTGTAGGAATGTGTGAAATATTTTTGAATTAGTCAGAGATTGAAGGTACGGATTATGTTACCATGGAAATGAGGATGTGATACATCAATATGAGTAGGAGATACAATTTGAGTTGCTGATTCCAGAGGACCTTGTTTTTGGATTATGTCGCCTTCAGTGTATACTTAAACTAAAACTAGTAAGTCATGTAAGAAAGCGAACCATATTTTAAGCTTTGGAGATAAAAGTGACAAGAGCCCTATATATTTAAAAAAAAATGAAGAGCAGATATGAATGATTTTATTGCCATCAGTTGATATTTTTGATATTATAATGTGAAAAGATTTAAACCACCGAATACATTAAGAAGAAAATATTAAGGTGTTATCATCACTTACAAAGTAGACTTGACTGTGAATTGTACAACTAGGAATTGATAAAACTTATGGAAAAAAGGAGTTTAATTGCAATCCAGATATTTTTTTATATTGAAGAATTTACCAAAATTGAAGCTACTACACCTTCACCGGATCATTGCCACACACCAATAAATTGTAATTTATGTATTCTACATTGACACACCATAATTACAATGTTACTTCACTCGTACATGTTAGAACACCAAAACTAAATGTATTTTTGGACTTTGTCATGTCACGCCAGATAGATTTATCAAATAATAATATGGAACAGGTTACCCTTCATGTTAATCGCAAGAGTTTCCATTGACAAGAATTGAATAGAACTCAAAGATCATATCGCATGATTGCAGAACTGTGCAAGTAATATTGATTTATTATATTGCCGATGTTGTTCCATGAAAAGGCAAGATTTGCATAATAAATAAATGATATTGTAAATTGTATGGATAACAGCGTTTTACCACCATATACTGAATAGAATATTCCAAATATAGTAAGAATGAAAGACTCGAAACTAGTGACCAATCACCTGCTTTGGCATTTGTCCAATAATTTGAGAAAATTCTAAAATGACTACGAATAATTTTCCGGATTAGAAAAACTACATGTCGACACACTCATTAGATAGTAGAATGTTGGAAAAATCCACGACTGGATAATACTTACTTGAGTAAGTATGCAACCGTATAAGTCACCAAATCATCGTTTTTGTCATGAGTAACGGTAAGTGTAAGATTTAAAGGAGTGTCAAAGTAATTGGTTCTTCGTGACGAAGACAGTTTTACTCATTGTACAGCTAATCAATACCTTAATAATAAGAACTCATGTTGCCCGCCAATTCTTTTATTTAAAGGTCCCTAGATTAAATAATTATGTCAACAGATACTAATGTTTCATCGCGAATATGCTTCGAATATTTTTAATGTCATCTCGACCGCATTGTAAAAGAATATGTGCGTGAAAACATGCAAATAAAATTTAAAACTGTAACATACAGATCCAAATATAAAGTTATGCATTTGTGTTGCATTATTTTTTTCATTGAATTTGTCATGTGTTTTTATTGTTAATTGTTGTCTCGTGTTTTATTTAGCCCTTGCTAATGAAAATACAGTTTTGTACATATACGAATACATATTAATATTATCGATTACAGGCCACGCGACGATCGCCTTGAGAAACCTTCTGGCAGACCAGACAAGCCAACCGGTGTGCAACATAGGTATAATATTAAATTTCCCCTTGATATATCAAAAACACTCTACCTACCAAATCACTGAATTACGCCCAACTTTCGGGTTCCAATACTCGCTTCTCAAACCGTTTAAGTTTAAGATATTTATCTAATTTACACAAAAATCGTTTTAAACATTTGCCTTTTAGAGCTTTATAAACATTTATAAGGTTATGTCATGAAAAAGTGTTATTTAATTATTTTAATTTATGTTCTTTACATAAATGTAAATGTATTCTTTACATGTACACCAGGAAAAAAAACTAAAATTATATAAAACAAGTACAATCGGCGGTCTTATTGCCTTATCGGCCTTATTGTTTGTGTATAGTGTTATGATTTGAAAGGTTCAATATATGGTTTGTTCTAGGGAACATTCCAGATCTAGAAGTGTGGAGCGGTTTAGAGAGCGGAACATAAAGGTGGAGCCCAAAGAGGAACGGGACACGCGCTACAGAGACGGCCGTGCGGCCTATCGCGGCGACGTTCGTGGAGACGGTCGCGGCGAAATTCGTGGCGACGTTCGCAGCGTTGGTCGTGGCGACGGTCGCGGCGAAGGTCGTAACGATGCTCGCAGCGATGGTCGTGGCGATGTTCGCAGCGAAGGTCGCGGCGACATTCGCGGTGAAGGCCGAGGCGGCGTAAGCGGTGAGGTTCGCAGCGGAAGTCGCCCTACAGGTCGAGGGGACGGCCGACCTGACCAACGCAGGGACCGGCCCAGGAGTGAAGATCGAAAACCTGACCGGCGCGACTTCAAAGCTGAAAGGAGATCTCGGGAAAGAAAATCAAGGTAAATATGATCATGCAAGTCAGTAATATATTAAATTAAGAAGATTATGATACAGGAAATACTTTTTAACGTAATTAATACCAAACGTCGATAAACAAAAACGTGATACAAACTTTATGAGAGATATAATTAGCTAACTCATTGAAATAAATATTGCAGATTCACCGATAATGAAAATAAAGAATACGCTTGGGGCAAATCAGATGGCAAAAAAGAGGCTGGCAACAAAGAAGGCGAAAAGGAGAAGCCAAACTTCGGCTTATCAGGAAAACTGACGGCAGATGCTAACACTGTGAACGGAGTCGTTATTAAGTACACGGAGCCTGATGACGCTAAGCAGCCCAAACGACGATGGAGGTAAGGGATCTTCAGCATTATGTAGGAATATTAATATGGTGCTTAAGCTATGCCTAGACGAAAGTGGAGAAGATAACCTGTTTGGATTTCTTATCCACGATGGCGGCTATCGTAAGCAATAGTGGAAAGCCCGTCATATTGATATCGTGCCCATGCAAGTTTGTCTCGGTCTAGGTTCAGCCTGTGTATATCCGGTTTCGAGCAGGCTAACATAATTGTGACCCGCCCTTTCGACTTCCCCCTAGGTATCTGAAGGACGGATTGCTCGTTTAAAAACATGAGTAATATAATTGTGTCGATTGGCGAGATATAAACGTCTGTTATGTATAACCTGCACTGCTCTTACCATCAAGTGCATTAAAATCTTCTTCATGTCCTTAAAATAATCGGCAATGCTTTGAAATCCATAAAAAAATCTACGTTATTGTTTCAGGTTCTATCCGTTCAAAGGCGACAAAGCTCTGCCAATCTTGTACATACATCGACAATCTGCGTTTTTAATAGGACGTGACAAACTAGTATGCGACATAACTCTAGAGCACCCTTCCATCAGTAAGCAGCATGCAGCCCTGCAGTACCGCATGACGGAGTTCACGCGGCCTGACGGGACGCTAGGAAAACATGTACGACCCTATATTATTGACCTTGGTAAGTTGCACCTATTCATATTCATTTTTGAATTATGTATAATGTCGTTTGTCGTTTGATATATTTCGAACAGTAATTATAAATGAAACCTAGAAATTATTGTATTTACACTAAAATATGAATAACTTTCTGTAAATAAATTAAGAGGGGCCTTTACCCAGCAGTGGGACGCTGCAGGCTGTGGATAATGATGAAATTAATTATTATATTTAATAACAAATAGAGTATGTTTTTAATCTTGGAAATATCATTTTATAAATGTCATGTTTTTTTGTTCCAGAATCGGCAAATGGCACATTCGTGAACAATAAAAAAATTGAAGCTCGTCGGTACGTAGAGCTGCTCGAACGCGATGTGGTGAAGTTCGGTTTCTCGCAGCGAGAGTACGTGTTGCTGCACGAGAACAGCAAGGACGACGCGCAGGACGATGACCACCAGGAGCCTGCGCCCCTTGGCGCCGGCATCACCACCACCCAGCAGATGAAACAAGAGAAGAGAATGAAGCAGGAAGTCGTGGAAGACGGAGAATAACCCGCAACGTAATGGCTAGTGTTATATTGCAGTAAGAGGTGCAATAATTAGGTTGATACTATTTTAAAGATAAATCTAACATGTCATAATTTGTGACCACGTCATTCACGAAAATCGGAAAAGTTTTATGTGTTATGCATACAAGTATATTGTAGGTATTTTAATGAAATTAAAACAATTTAAATATTCCACTCTCGTTTTTTACTTCATTTTCCAGGCAATATTTAAATACACAGTACACAATAAATGCATCACTATTTCGTGTCATAATTTCGCCACCATCATCCGTCACATGATATACACAGCTTACACTAATATATACAACGATCGACTAAAATTTTATTTACAGCATTCAAATAAAAATAAATAATTTTAAATATTCAACTTATCGATACGAATCGGTGGAAAAATGTACACAACGGGTGAGAGATATCAATATCACAGATCAAAACGGAGTGTTGAATATGTGGTTGTCGACGTGGCGCCGCTCCGTGTGGCACAGCGACGCTCGCTTGGCGCGACGCAGCGGCACCACCGTGGCCGCGCGCAGCGACTGCGAGCGCGCCAGCCCCGCGCGCCGCACGCCCCACCCGCCCCACCCGCCCCGCGCGCACGCCGCGCCCGCACTGTGCCGCGGCACCTCGTACCCGTCGCACGCCGCGCACGCCGCGCTCGCCGCGCTCGGCGCCGAGTCGCTGTCGTACATGAGCTCCAGGTACTTAGGCGCGCGCTCGGGCAGCAGCCGCGACGGCTCCATCTGCTGCTCGGGGAAATCTTCGTCTGCGAAACGATTCATCATTAATATTGTCTTATCGTACATTTTACCTATCAAACGATGAGATGAAAATTGCAAGACAGACCTACGCAGGCGTTGTCGTTCTCGTCCAGCAGGTACGTGCGGTTGTCGATGGCGTCTGAACATGCGGATCATGCACAATTACATTTTATGGTTAGTAAATATGACAGGATGATTGTGCAAACGAATGTGAAAGGTAAACCAAAACTGAATGATACCCTGTCGAAATTGATTTCGATTGGTACTGAAAAACGCAAAGCCAATAGAAGCTCTGATTTTATCAGTGCGAAAGCCGAAACTTTAGATTCGGTGATTTCTTGGTTCATTATTGTAACATGGTCAAGAAAAAAATAATAAGGATATTTTATTTTCGTAACACTAACGTTTACGTACAGTGCATTAAAACACTTGGCGAATATTGAATCCAAAAATATACGAGATTGTTTTAAAATGTACACATAGGGCCTTATTCATAGATTGGAATGAATAAGGCCCTATGTTGGAATGTTTTACGCCTTTCAAACGACTTTAGAATTCGGTTTGAGCGAAGAAGACTAAACATTCGATAATTAAAATAGGTTTTAAAACTGTCTATGAATAAGGCTGAGAGAGGCTAAAGCAAAAGTCCGTATGTAGATGAGGGTGTAGTGTATAGTACCGTCTCCGAGCAGCGTGAGGTAGTGCGGCTGCGGCGCGGGCGTGGCGGTGAGGGTGATGTTGGGCGAAGCTTTGTCCCGCAGCGCCGCCACCAGCTCCAAGCACTGCCGGAACGACGGCCGCTCCTCCGCCCGGTAGCTCCAGCACTTCTGCAGCAACTCGTAGCTGACGCAAACCATACTCATTAGCGAAATTTTATAACAACATAGCTACTCAGCAAAAGGTTATTTTGTTCAGGTAATTAAAATTCTAACCCAAAAATAGATAGAGATTTTTAATAAGAGGAGTTTTAAATAAGGCTACCAGGTGAAATCACTAGATATATTAGTGAGGACACTATAAATTAAGTGTCTAATATAAAAAATAATAAGTAGAATGTAACTTACAACGCTGAAGGGCAATTCGGCGGTCTATCAGGAGTGCCTCCTGCTCTTACATATGCTAAAACTTGTCGATTAGTGCGCGCTGGATATGGTTGCTGACCCAATGATAATATCTGCAAGAAAAGTTATTTTAAAGATACTGTCAATATTTACCGAAGTGAACATTATCTGCAAGTATACATACCTCCCAGCATAAAACGCCCCACGCCCACACATCTGATTGGCATGAAAATACGCCGTCGACTAGACATTCCACAGCCATCCACCGCACTGGCAATAACCCTTGAATTTAAAGAAAAACATAAATATAATCTCATTGATTATTACATCAATAAACCAGTTATTTAACAGAAACAAAGCATAAATTATGCAATTCCAAATTGGCCACTAGGTATATAAAGAGACAAACTGTCTCTCCCATTCTGAACTAGTTTTTACTTAACGGCTTATTGAATTGCACAGTCCATTCTACATAGTAACTTTCCGTTATTTACAAAAAAAATACCTTCTCCTTCTTTCCTATAGTAATCATTCTTATAAATATCTCTGGCGAGTCCAAAGTCGCCGATCTTGACAACTCTTCCATTAGAGCGATGTGCGACCAAACAGTTCCGACAAGCGAGGTCGCGATGAACAAAATGCATTTCCTCCAAATATCTACAGCCTTTGGTTACATCCACGCACATGTTCAGTAGATCCAGCAATGTCAGAGATTCTGGCGTATACTGAAAAGAAGATATATGGCTCATTAGACTTTCATATACGAAGAGTGTGCGTGCAGTCTTTTAAAAGAATAATAAAATACTGTCTAAATACAAACCAAAGAAGCCCTTTTAGCTCTCAAGTAACTCAGTAGATCTCCACCTTCCATGAGCTCCATTATTATATAATTCGGATCATTGTCGAGACAAACACCTAAAAGTCGTAGAATATGTTCATGCTTGAAGTTGGACATGAGTGCTGCCTCTTTCAAAAATTCAGTTTTTTCTTGGTCAGTGGCGCCTTTTCGTAAAGTCTGGAAAGAATCATTAAAGATTAACATAAGTACTTAAATGTACTTATTTTACATACTAATATTCTACTCTCGATTGTAGAGGAGGCCTATGCCCTGTAGTGCGACGTTTATAGGCTGATACATATACAGATAAAGATATTCAAGAAGACTGAATTATAAAACTAGTACTCACTTTAACAGCAACCTTAGCGTCTGTAGTGCTTCCATTAAGTTGCCTTGCAATACCTTCAAACACTTCACCGAAAGCACCGGAACCCAAGAATTTTGTGAGCGTTATTTGTTCTCGCCGAATGTGTGGGAGGCTCGCTAATTCTGCGTCAGTGGGACAATGCACACCCTGATTGTAGAGAATGTTCGTAGAATGTCTAATCGGCAGTTGCCTCAGCGTGGCGAGTTCCATGTCGGGTCTTGGTACATTTGTCTGATTCTGTATTTCGACTGCAGTTTTCTTTTTTGTTCGATGGTTATAAGCTGCAAGAAATAATAAATAATGGATGATGCTAAAATTTTATTAAGTGGTAGGTATGTAATTATAACGTATTTGAATTCGTGTCTGCATTTTTTTCTTTTCGCCATCTCTTTATAAAATTAATTTAAATTAAGCTTATAAGTGTTTTTAAGTGCATGCTTTATTTTGAGATTTTAACTCCGAGATTCCTCAGACCTTACCATAGAAGACAGCCGCTGCAAGTGCAAGTGCTAGCACCAGTAGCGCGGCTAGAGCCAGGAGCGCGGCGAGTGCCAGCGGAGGCGGCCTGGCAGGACGCGGGGCCGGCGCAGTCAGCTCTCTCGGCGGTGACAACTCTCCCCAGCCGTGTTTATTACGAGCTTGAACGCGGACTAGGTAACCTTCCGGTACTTCTCCCGCACCGATGAGCCAGTACGTTTCTGTAAAACGATTATTATAATAGTCATTTCATTTTCATTATCAGAGGAGCGTTTCTTTGGTCTCTTGGCATTTCTTTTGTTATAATAATATATTATGTTGTCATACTTAGATCATAATAGATGAAATCGGATGCCCTGAATCGAAAAGTCCAGACTGTACTCACTTCACGTCGTATGAATAGTTCGGAAACTGAGGGTTTCATCTTAGCAATTACCGACGCAGTTATCAAGACAAATAACTATTCGAAAAAAAATCTGAAGGAAGGTATAATCGACATCAAATGACTATAGGTTATCGTAGGCATAGGTTATCGTTATGGGTGAAAAAGATAAAAATGTCTAATTATTTAGATTTGGCACTCGACGTTACTGACATGTGGGATATGCGTACAGCGTAACAATAATTGTCCCGATTATCGTTTCTGCGTTTCGATGGATACCAAAGAGCTTCAAAGTTCAACCAACGTCTACAGAGGCTTTGATTTGGTCGTTATATCAGGAGCCAGGCGCAAAAAGCAGTTGGAAAGATCGGGGTTAAAAGATAGAAAGACAGAAAGAAAGAAAGCATTTATTCGTGATAAGCAATGTTTACAACTATACTCATATATAAAATAACTTAGGTTTATAATAGTATTGCTTGTCACAAAACGGCTTAAGCTCAGCATGTGCTGGTAATGAAACCAACGCAGGTCTTCCGCGTTGGCCGGTAAGTGACATCACAGGTGCCAAAAATAGTAAAAAGAAAAGAAATGTGAAAAAATATATATTAAAACAAAATAATTATAACCATAGCGTACGTCATCTGCCCAAATAGTGCAGTCATTTGGTTGTAAAAATAGAGGTTACGTGGAAAGTTTTCCGGGAGTTTTAAAAAATTGCCAATTTTATAGATTTTGACATGCTCTTTCCGAATTTCAACGTTTCCGCCTCGTATCATTGCCGCTCGCGCCGCCATATTCGAAAATGGGGGCCTAAAAGCAGTTTTATGATAATAACTTCTTTCTGAAGCATTTTACAGAAAAAAACATATCTACACAAAATGAAAGTAGAGAAAATTTCCTACAATTTATGTCATAACCTTTTGTTTTTGATATAACAGCAGAATTTGTATCTAAACAGAAAAAGACACATTTATGTGACCGTAATATTGTGTACAATGTACGTAAATTAAATTCTTGATGAAAAACATTATTTCACAACTTGCTCAAACTCGTAATGATGATTGGGGCCAAGCAATTGTTGAAAGTCTCGAGCAGGTTAATGATTTAGTCGCAGCCGATGGACAGTATCACAATTATTGCATGAAATGACATCGCGTAAATAGCTGTTTGGCACATCTCCGGGGACCATACGATTTTTGACTTGATGCCCAGGACAATTTGCTGTGAAGGTAGCCGGACGCCCTATGCTTCAACAGACCAAAGAGAAGACAAGCTAAATGTAGTTTGCGCCTGTGCTTCATTTTGAAAATTTTATGAATGTTGATATAAGGAGTAACGTGGGCTCGCAAAGGCATGTTGAAGCAGAAACGTGCACAGGCATTCTGCACTCGCTGGATGACTTTTGCGTTCTAGCTAACAGAAGTGGGCCATAAGTTAAGTTAGTACTGTGTTAGTACTTTCGGTTTTAGGTATTAGATATTAATATCAATTCATCGATTTTAATCTATTAACAGCAATCTGTATAATCCGGCATTCTATACAATGCATAGGCGATGTATAGAATTCCTAAAAGTAAAACTTGTAGGCAATGTGTGAAATATTATTTATTTTATATTTTGCCTTTTTATACTACGAGTATTATTCTCAAGAATGTCCAACATCGAATATAATGTAAGAAAAGATCCAGTGTCATTGTAGTGAAGGCTTTTGAGACGGTTTTAAGCCATTTTGCGATTTTTCTTTTGACTTGCCTATGTCGTTAAACTTTAACGTTTTGTTATACACGATTCGTTGTTATATTGTAACCGTTCGAAATGGAAATCAAATCAATTAAAATTCGAATCATAAAGACATGTATACCCGTTCCATTGTGGAGGAGTTCCAATCCTTCCTCTACTATGCGCTGTTTCATTTCGCCGTCGATGTCGGCAGGCAGATTGGATGGCAACAGCTCACTGATGTTTTTTGTTTGATTCTCGCTATCGTAACTTGGTCTGCAATTTTACAAATATATTCATTGTCATTTTTTTACTGAGGTGAAGTGATTAAAAGAGAATATTTGATTGTGGGCGTGTTACCACTAGCCGGCATTCAAAATTTTACTAGAAGAGGGAATGTGTTATTCGATCTCCAGCCAATCTCTCACAGAACAGCTAGCCCCGTGAGCTAACCCGTTGCTTTTCGTAGATTTTCTATGAGACAATGGTAACACACCGGTTGAACTGGCATTTTGCTACTGGATTCCAAGGTAGCTACAGTAAGGCTTACCAAATTTGAAAGTGGCGCTACCACCTATTTTTACCAGACTAGCGACCCGGTCTGGCTTCATCCCGATGCAGAAACATTTTTTTGAAAATATTCTATCGCCTATGTTCATCAGGGATAATGCAGGATTCTAATGGTTAAATAATTTTTCAAATCGATTTAGTAGTTTCAGAGCCCATTGAATGCAAATAAACAATCAAATCTTTCCTCTTTATGATATTAGTTTAGATTTGTGTGAGTGTGATATGTATGTATGGGTGTGTGTGGGTATGTGCGTATTGTATGGAGCGTACCGGTGCGGGCGCGCGCCCCACAGTCTGTAGGCGGCTATGGGCGCGCCGCGAGCGTCGGGCTCGGTCCACCACGCGCGCACCACGCGCTCGTCCACGCTCTCCACGCGCACGGGGCCCGGCGCGCTCGGCACGTCGCCTGCACACACAACACGTATACTCATCATTACCAATTATCCCGCACTAACTCGCATTGGTCCACAGCGTCCTTTAATTAAATTCAAACGCCTACTACGCCAACGTATGTTATAATTTTCTCTGTTTAATGTTGGAGTGATACAGAATTTCTTGTACATTGAACATTTTTGAACTACCAATGCATTCGAAATACTTTGTAGTGCTATAAAATATGCTATATAGGCAGCAACTGAATGAGTCAGAGTGAAAAGAGACGAAAATGACACTGACTTCGAAAGGTTTATTTACTGTATTATTGGATAAATTTAAAATGGATGGATAGGTGAACGAGAAAAGTCGGTGGTAAGGCTTACCGAGAGTTTCATAGGTAAAGCGGTCGTCGTCGGGCCAGTAATACGGAGGTGCATTGGCGACGTACTGCAACTGCAAGCGGAAACGATACCGAGTGCAGGGCCGAAGATCACCCGCTATCCATTCGTCACGACCTTCCCGGGTGCAATCCAACCATTTGCTATTTGAATTCGATGCTTCCGTGTACTCGACTTTATACCTGAATCAAAACAATTTGTTTTAATCTAACTATTTGAACCTATGTATTTAGTTATGAACATAAATCAATAATTGATATAGAATGTAATATGTATTAATTCCCATTATTTCCAATATTTACTTCTCCATACAGTTTTTCACATACCCTTATACGTAATCTTTAAGTTTAAGGGTACAAGGAAAAGCGTTGTGAGAAGTAAACCAGAAGAATAGCGTCACTACCTGTGCAGTCTGTATCTGGGGTGGGGCCAGCGCAACGTGAGCGTGGTGGCGGCTTGCGCGGCGAGGTGCAGCGGCGCGGGCGGCGGGTGCGTGCGCACGCGCAGCACGGCCGAGTCCGCGCCCTCCGCGCTGTGCGGCGAGCGCGCGCGCACCCACACGCTGTAGCGCGTGCTGGGCGACAGACGCGTCAGGTTCGCGCGCCCGCCCTCCGACACGTCGAACGTGTTGTGCTCTGTACACATAAACACTTACATTATCATCTTCAGTTACGGAAAGACCACTCCTATACATAGGTCTTCCTGAAGAATTCCAATAGCGACCTCTATTAGATTTTATGTCCACCTAGTGGGCGGCGGTCCAAAGTAGTCCATATTAGTACGCAATCAAGTAACTAATACATACATAATATGTGAAATGTTACCTTTAAACTTGTTGGGTAGTGACAGAGATTCATCAGTCCGCCAGTGCACTTCGTAACGTAAACCAGGTTCTGGAGTCCATTCCACTTGTGCTAGCACCGGACTCAGGACAGTACCCTTTACGTCTTTAGGCGCAAGTGGAGCTACAATTATTACAAACAAACATAAAAATACATCTTGACTTTTATAAAACAAAACATGGAAATTGAGTCCTACCTTCGGCTGCTGTCTGTAATGCCATCACGGAGCCAACTAAAGGTTTAATTTCGTGTAATTTGCTGTAGTAATTTGTAGCCTCCAACAATATAGAGTAATTTGTAAATGGCTTCAAGTCATTCAGGATGACTACCAAACTAGTTGTTACCACGTAAGGGCAGGTTTCCTTATCACAAGCAATGGTATCATTTTCCTTTTGAATTTTGTATAATATAGTGTACTCTGTCAAAGGCATTTCATATTCTAAATGTCGGCATTGATTCGGCTTGTCTGTATCTGGCATTTTCAAAGTCAGACTGTATGCCGAATTAGACAAAACTTTTGGTTGTAATTTTTCTACGGACGGGAAGAGGCATTTACGAGGCGGATATCGTTGGTTACCAGAATCCAGAGCCATCATTTTGTAACCGTATGAAGTTTTCAAATGTGCTATTTTCGATTTATTATTTTTGTTAGTATAGAAAATCTCTTTATCCGTCGAATTGAACCAGTACACATATTTACTATCAACGGTTATTGACATTGGCGTAAAGCCGTATTTTTTTTTCTCTGTGGCGTCGACTATTACTCTACATCGACATCCGTGCATGTCGCTTGCCATGATGTGGTGCACCCACGGCTCCACCCAGTACAGTTCGTTGTATTCTTTAGTCATGTCTAGTACAAATGTTTTCGACACTTCAGGATTTTCTGGACAGTTGCATTCCTTCTTTCCTTCATTACTAGAGTGGTTGAAGAATGTTCTTATGTTTGAACCATTTACGTGGGAAGTCATCAATGTCCCCAATCCAGAATGTGGACTTTCTTCATACCAATACAATGACCTACGATTGTGATGATAAACATTAGTATCATGATATTCGTGCAATAAATTGGCTATAATATATTTAATTAATATAATAAATTAGGCACTGACCTTTGCAATGGTTCTATTTGTAAGCTATACACAGGCTTTTTTCTACTGAATACTTGGCTAACGTGGGGTCGTACATTGGCTATTCCGAGATCGGCTCTATACGTTACGTAGGATTCAGAAGACGTAATCTCTAATTGAGTCCAATACACCGATCGGCTAACCCAGTCTACGCAGATACTCGTTGCTGAACCGTTTATTGATGTCAACTGAAAATAGTTTACTCGAATATTAAACAAGTCCTGGTCACTTTTCACATTTTATTAATTACATTCTATCCAAAATTATACCTTATAGTGGCCGCTGCCGTTGATTCTCGAAGTGAATATTTCCTCCAAATCATTGACCCAGTAAACAATATTCTCTTCAACGGATATAGAGAAGTCGACTGGTTTACCAGTGCTTTTGGGAACTGTCTCACTCTCCCCTGAATCTAAGTCAACGATTTTGAAGAACTCCTGTGATGATATCATTACTCTCGGTATGGGATTGATGTCGTCGGATGAAGCGGAGACCTCGTCGGAGTACGGACCAAACCCAGCGTCAGTGAAAGCTCGAACCTAGATATTAAATACCAGGTAAACCTTTATATTATTTTAGATTAGTTAATCTATATCAAGAACTAAGTGGATAACACTGATAATTTGCACAAGTGAGAGCTTTAGAACTCTACATGACACCGGAGTAGTATTTCACATAGTTCATGTAGTATTGTAAAATCCTTGACGTAACGACGTCATTGAGTAACCTTTTGTTTATATTTTACGACTTCGGACTAAAAGTAATTAATGACTGATCAATATAGGCACATACTTGAAAGTAGTAAGTGGTGGCTGGCACTAAGTTTCGCAGCATGAGCTGTGTGTGTGCGGGCGACAGCCGGGCGTCGGCGCACGCGGAGAGCTTGTCAGCCGCCGCGCGTGCGCTCTCGGCCCAGCACTGCACCTCGTAGCCGCGCACCACGCCGTTCGAACGCAGTGGCGCCGCCCAGCGGAATATCGCTGATGGTAGACCCCCGCTATTGATTACAAATATTATAATTAAACTGCTCATTGTAGATTGGAAATAGAAATACACAAGTTCAAAAACTAGTTTGTATAGTATTAAATAATTACTCCTATACTGCGAGGTTGTACCTTCGTGCGGGTTGTACGAGGAGCCGGGGCGCATGCGGGTGCGCGGGCGGCGCCTGCGGCGAGTGCGTGAGCGCGCGCGCCGCGCCGCCGCCGCCCCACGGCGAGTGCGCGCGCACCGACACCTCCAGCGCGCTGTATGGCGCCGCGCGCTCCGACACCACCTCCACGCGAGCCACCTCCACTGTCCTCTGCACATACGAACATTCAAACATCATTAGTCAAGAGCTACAACTGTATATTAAAGCCCCTTCACTTGGCAGCCATGAAGACATCTTCTTACATCCATTCCAAGTAAACCAATTCGTGAATATTGTTGCTGCTACACTACGCGTATGTTCAGCCGTTATTTTCACTTCAGAACAGTTCATATATAGTGCATCACCTATTCCCATACTAAGTTACACTGTATTATATCTGAATTCAATAAGGGAGAAGGTTCTCAATTCGTCGGAATCTATTTTTTATTTGATGATGAAAGGTTATTTTAAATAGGTTGCCAAATACGATTAATTACCTCTATTTTGTATTGGCCCACGAAGTTCAAACTGACGTCGTAGTAGACGCGACTGTTATTGATATTGACGCGCTCGGCCGGAGCCCACGTCACGTTGAACCTGTTCCATTCTCCAGACACGGCTATTGATGATGAATTTATAGTCTCCGGAATAGCAATTAACGACTCTGCAAAAATATCAAAATCATTTACCAAACAATGACTCCATGCCGTACATTTGAATAGAAAGAAAGATGCTTTACCACTATCAGCATGAAGCGTAGGATCTCTGACCGCAATAACATGAACTCTAGGGACAAGTTCTGCAGTATAACGCCCTGCCAAATCAGATACAACTGCCCTAGAAGCGTCCTGCACCCATACTAGCCTCCCGCTAAAGTAGCACAGTGGTCCAAGGGTCGCCGTACCAGCTAAACGAGCGACCAGTGAACTGGTCACCTGTGAAGAAAAAAATATATTGAACTTGTTTATCCACATTATAACGCTTTTATTACTTTGAAGCGATGTGTTTTCATATTGTATTTTAAAATAAAAGAAACAATATAAAATTAAGAAAATATTAATAATTTCATATTTTATTTTGAATTACAAAGTTACCTCCGTTACACCATGAGAGAACTGATCAGCCGTACGTGCTCGATGCAACTCGGACCCATCATAACTTCTAACCAACCAATAAAGCCACTTTTGCTCTAGATCTGCAGTAACACCCATTACTGAAAGCAATTAACATTAGTTTACACTTCGTATTAATAGAATCGTTAATAACAACTGATATTATCTATGTGTAGCACGCACCTTGTTTGCCACTAAATAATTGCGCTGGATAGTAAACTGTTTTGTTCTCGCCATTCAGTCTGGCGGCTTCGACCGCGTGTCCAGTGCTCCAATATATGTAGGCTCCTAGGGAATCTATAGTTAGTTCTTTAGCTACAGTGACGATAGGAACTGGCTCTCTATTGGTCCCATCAAAATTTCCTCTGCTTATCTGTAATTAATACATGACATACACACGTGTGTAATGGTTTCTTAGATTTACGCGAATGTTACACATTGAAATAAAACTATTTTATTACGGATTTTATCGCGATTTGGTTTAATTTTTACATTTTTTAACTTCCCGACGTTTCACACGTGTGTTTATTAAAAACAAGAAAAAACAGAAAACTCAAAGGACACAGGCACAAGCCAATTATTCCTTATGAAGGTACTAACTGTATTTAGGGAGGAAATGGCAATTTAAATAGTTTTGTTATTGATTTATTTTTCATAATATATTTCTCACTTACCAATTGTTGTTTTGGGTTTGACCAATAGATTTTCTTCCCTACCCAATCTACGGCTAAGCTTCCAACATTATCCATATTAGGCATAATACCATGTTTGTTCTCAGTTGTGTTATACCACATCACCGTCGACGCATTGGTTACTAAGTAAAGTTTGTCGCGGTACCAAGATATATCTGTTATGTGGAAATACTTAAGGTGACCCCTGTGGACACATTATAGAAATAAATATAAACTGTCCATCGTGTAACCAGATAAATTGAAATTAACTGTTGATTCTGGTTACCTGTGTATTAATGTTTGTAAATGATCTCCACTTAAATCTGTTTGTAGAAGTCCATCAGGGCCAGACCACAATAAAGTACTTTGAAGCGTCGTTGGTGATGAAGGCAGGGTTCTGCCTACAAATTCCGAAGACCAAGGACCTAAAACACGATGTTTATTGTTATTTATTGCACTAATTAAAATATTAGGTTTAGATAATAATAGTTACTGAGCCACATACCTGAACCGGACTCGGTAACAGCTGCTACTCTGATAACGTATTCAGTGTCTTGCTGCAGGTTTTCAACAATATATAGAGGTTCAGTTATATTCATTCTGAAAGTGATAAATTCATTATACGGTTTACTTTTTGCAAAATCCAAAACAATAGACTATAGTCTACCGATAATTACCTATTTATCAACCCTCTGGTTAATCTGTATTATATGAATTCTTTATGCATACATCTTCTTTTAAAAACATAGCCAGTAGGAATGGCACATTAGATCAATTATCTAATAGTTAATCTTAAATCTTATAATCGAACAATATTTTTAGTTTAGTTACACCAGGATGTCATCACGTATTCTTAACTTACATGTTCATATTATCCCCAGTAGAGACTTGCGTTAGCTGCAAATGGAATGTCCACTGCTGCCAAGCACCACTTCCTTGATGGCCCAAAAGATGTGGAGGTGACCACGAAACCTTCGCCCGGTTAATTCCCATCACACTTTGAACTCCTAGAGGAGGATTAACTGGGACAGGTATTGGCTGACAACTCCTTAAAGCCACTAACACTTGTCTCGTCTGTATTGTTTTACTGTTGAAGGCTAAAGGATATTCGTTGTGGAAGTAACTGTCGCTCTGTGCGTGGTATTCTTCTGTTAGCATTTCTTTGCCGTTGGTCCAGTAGAACAGGCCGCCTGCGTATGCTATAGATCGCGTTGATTGAAACATTGGTGTTTGAGTATTACTGCGGAAATCGTTTACTTCTCGCCTAAAAGTAAACAACATAAATCGTAATTTAAAATTTTCTAAGATTTTGCGTTGCTTTAAATTGAATATAATATAGAAATGTTTGTTTTACCCGTCAAGCGACACAGCAAGAACGGTGTTTCTTCTGAGATGTGCAACAAGAATTCTGAAGTCAGCGTGGTCTACGGTAAACGCTCCAAGGTGGGCATCTCTTACGATAACCTCAGGAGGCGTATCATGATGAACTCCATTTGAAATATTTGCTAAGTCTAATCTGTAAAGTCCTCCACGCTCCACTCCCGCCAGAGCCCAGAATAAATACCTAAAAGTTAAAGATACAATGAGTTCTTTTTAGATAATTATAATCTGAGAAAACCCGGCTATAAATGAGTAATTGACTACTTAAGTCAAGTTATATAGAATTGATCATTTCAAAAAATCTAAGGCACCTCATCGTATGTTTACATATCTAATATAAGTAAAATACGTTATAATTGTTTACAAACCTACCCGTTATAAGCATCGACTTCAAAGTGTATGGGACGGGTATAAAAACCCGACATAGCAACAATACGATTTTTGCCGTCAAAGTCACATCGAATAATTTCCCAATTTCTCAGTTCCTCTTTATTGTGGTATACTTCACCAAGAACGTATAGATGTCTGTTTAACCAGTCCACAGACAGGTCTAGAGGCTTATATGTTATGTCCTTAGGTATTAGTATTGACTCTGATACGCTTCTCTTTGACAATCTACTCCTGTATACAAAGCCGTTGGAGACTGATATAAAAATAGAGTCACTTGATATATCCAAACCCACACCTGGAATAATATTATACATAATATAACGACATAATTGATCTTATACATTACTAGTTATGTTATTTATAATGTCTACGTTACCTGTTATGGTATAGTTAGTGCTGTAAAGCTCAACGGGGTCAGAGAGCATGTCATTTGCGAGTGCTGCTAGTATATTGTGTTCTCCTCCCAAAATTAAAATAGGTTGTTGACTAGGAACAGCTGTAAAGGGTGATCAAAAAACCAATTATGTTGTTATGTGATTAATAATAATCCATGTCCAAAGACTAATCCAAGTCTGGTAGAGCGATTTTGAAGACATGTTTTATTGTACGAGTATAAGCTCTTTTTATTTACTAATATTAAATTGCACTTAAATATGTATTTAAAGTTTAAACATTCCACATAGCATAAAACCTTTTCATTGATTATTTCATCAAAATAGCCAATAGGTCAAAGCAACTATTGATAGTTAATATTTACTAGTTTCTTGGTCACCGCAAAATAAGATATCAATGGTATTTGTAGTAGCATTATTTAATAATTACTCACATTTTGGCAGAGAAGGTGTGGACACCTTAACAAAAGCTCGAGGACCCTCCCCGACAGCGTTGCGCATTGCCACAGAAACTTCGTATTCGCGAGCAGGCGCTAGATTTTGGAACATGTAAAATAGTGTGTTGTTCGAGGCTGGCATATCCTGAAAAGAAATAAAGAAACTCGTAATAGATAAGATATATTTAAATAAAATGACCAAACTCAACAATAAGATATATTAAAACACAATAAATAAGATTTATCATTAAAGGTATTAAAGACTAAAATTGATCTGGGTAATAAGTACAAAATAATGACAAAACTGTTGGGTACAATAAAAATGAGTAAATACCTCGAGTGCATCATTAGTGTTAGGTTCCGTGTCAGTCAGTCTTAGCACGTAGGATATGAGTGGTCCGTTGGGGAAAGGGCCTGGTTCCCAGGATATAGCAACTCGACTAGAATCAGGAGCGGCGGCGCGCAGAGCCGTAGGCTCTGAACTCGGCTTACCGCTCTCTAATGTGGATATGACTACCGACGGCGCCGAGTATACCGGCTCGCCTGTACCACTGCGGGCAGACAGTAGAATCGCCACACGGAACTACAAAATAAATGAGATTGAAGACATTATAATTAGTTACAATAATTTTTAAGTAGGATGATTGTAGATTTTCATACTACACAAACATTACACAATATAAGTAGGTTCTCAAAATCTTATACTTAATGTTATTTTTTTAATTTTAGTAACACGTTTTAGCAAGAATATTTTGAATATAGCTTACTCTATATTTTGTGTATGGTCTAAGATTCTCGACGTGTATTATATTCGTAGATTTTTCGGTGTGACTGGTGTTCGAGTAATATTGCCAAGTGCCTGACAATTCTTCGTACCGCCATTGCACTAAATAGGTCATATTGCCTAAATTTGGAGTCTCCCATACAAGTGATAACGATGTAGCTGTTTGGCTATCTGCGACTAATGCGGGCGCCGGCGGAGTTCCGATCAATTCTACAAAACAAATCGAATGTGTCACTTGCATTTATTTAAATATCAATAATCTTTGCAAATGAAAAAACATACCTCTTAATTGTTGAAAATACGTATTAAGAGCCTCGTTGCACCCCATAACACAATATAATTCACGGGAAAACACAGTCTCTGAGGTGACATTCTGCAATAAATGGTTATACAATAGAAGTAAACATCATAAAGTACACAGAACTAATTCAGTTTCGTAAAATTGGATACTTACGCAAACATTTTGGCAGGAATTTTCCAAACCTTCGCGCCAAAGACTGCATCCCAACTTGCACTGCAAATATTAATTCATATGGACATTTGAGGAAACACATATAAACTAATACGTTAGTAGTATTACAAGACATTATTACGTAGATACTAGTAAATCACAAATGTTCTAAATATAGAAAAGTATCATGTCTACAATCAGATGTAGAGTCGCATCTAGTATGTTCACATAGCGGTCAATAGCCAACGTTACGTAAAAAAACAAAATATAATTTTAATGATAAACCGTATCCATTAGCATCAAATGCTACGGGTTCTAATCCAATTATCACACCACAGTTAACATCACAAATTCTTTGTTTGGTTATCATCTAATTGACTTCAATTTCCATAAAGTTACGTAAATTAGTAGGTATCATCTTTTTCGTTAGTGAATCATTTTGAGTCAATACTTTATACAGTTGATAAGTAGGGCAAACAACTATAGTGTTTTTCAGCTGTTGCTAATTGGATCGCAAGAAAGAATGGTTTGCGCTAGTGTTTACGCTTTACTTGTCTATCGTATAAATATTACCACGTTGCTCCATTATGTGCTCTTAAAATGCGATAAAAATTCAGACACATTGTCTACCAAGATATTTACCAGTGCATAGTTTAATTACATTTAAAAATAATTTTATCATCGGCTGTAATTGAATTTTGTTTCTGCAGTAATCTTAAGTGTGTTAATGAGCGTTTGTTTGGATTGCTTTATAATAACAATTGGATATCGATATGTTTTTTTTTATTTTAAACGTATACAATAGCTGTTAACCTTTTCAAGGGACGAAATTAAAGATTGTAAAAGGATAAATACAACTAATTGATATTATACGATTGCATCCAAATTGCTCTACTTTTTTATGCAACAACATTTCACTTGTTAAATGGTTAGGCCTAGGAACTAAACTCTTTTACTTTTTTTTATTTCGTTGAACTACGAGGTAGAATATATTATTTTGTTTACTCATTTTTAACGCATCAAGCTTCTTACTAATAAGAAATGTGGACGTTAACGGATTTTCACGGTCGGTCGACGTCCTTTACGCTTGGTGATTTAGTGGTAGTGACCGGAAGACGCAGGTGCCGTCTTACGCTTTAGTCCTTGTATTTACTTTCCCATCAAGTGACATTACATACATAAACAAATTAATACGGTTAAACATGTCTTGTCACTGGTAATTAACAGTAAACGAAAGATAATTTTCAATAAACCGCACAGTAGGTGATCATCTCTTCTATAATCAAATTATAAAAGTCTTTTGACTCAACAATCAATGAGAATATTTGGCCCGCAGTATTACGAGTTTAGGAGTGTAATATATGTACATTATACATTTATATATGTCGGAGAATCATACAGATTGCGATTTATATGGCCGTCGTTGCCGTCCGACATGATGATTCTTATTAATCAGTCAGTGCGCACGTTTGGCGCTGTTCCGGGCAAGATTACAATAGAAACAATTAAATATTGTTAAACCGATCACAGACTCTACTGACAGACCATTCAGCGTTACCATAGGCAACCGATAACTTACAAGACTTCAATCATGTCGGACTGTGTTGCAATTCCAATAAAATAAGTAACATCAATGCGTATGGCATTCATCCTGCGTGGATCAAACTTGTGTAATCTCTAACACGGCCATTCTGCGCCTCAACGCGCTCTCGCGTTGCTTATTGACATCAGAGCCAAGCTAGATGGAACAGCGCATAGCATACAAGCATAGTATTTACACAAACAGCTTTCAACCTCACACACAAAGCAAAGCGTAACAGCTTTCAGCACGTGACTTCTAACGTTTAGCAATGCGTCGTAGCTTTCAGCATCGACCTTCAGTCAAAATAAATCAGACCCCAATCTCACTGCAAAGCGTGGTAGCTTTCAACAGACAACAAAGACAAAGCGTTAATGCTTTCAATCTATCCTGCAAAGCGTGGTAGCTTTCAACAAATCACAAGGATAAAGCGTTAATGCTTTCAATCCACCCTGCAAAGCGTGATGGCTTTCAACAGATCACAAGGACAAAGCGCTCATGCTTTCAATCCACCCTGCAAAGCGTGATGGCTTTCAGCAGATCATAAGGACAAAGCGCTCATGCTTTCAATCCACCCTGTAAAGCGTGATGGCTTTCAACCGATCACTAGGACAAAGCGCTCATGCTTTCAATCCACCCTGCAAAGCGTGATGGCTTTCAACAGATCACAAGGACAAAGCGCTCATGCTTTCAATCCACCCTGCAAAGCGTGATGGCTTTCAACAGATCACAAGGACAAAGCGCTCATGCTTTCAATCCACCCTGCAAAGCGTGATGGCTTTCAACAGATCACAAGGACAAAGCGCTCATGCTTTCAATCCACCCTGCAAAGCGTGATGGCTTTCAACAGATCACAAGGACAAAGCGCTCATGCTTTCAATCCATCCTGCAAAGCGTCATGGCTTTCAACAGATCATAAGGACAAAGCGCTCATGCTTTCAATCCACCCTGCAAAGCGTCATGGCTTTCAACAGATCACAAGGATAAAGTGATAATACTTTCAATCCATCTTTCAATAAAGCATAGCAGCTGTGAGTTTCAATAGAACATTTTATCAATCACCAACACACATACCACAAGCTTCCAATATAAGATTATTATTTTTCAGCACAGAATTAATACAGAATTATCACTAAAATTCAAACAATGATTGGCATTTTTACACAACAGTGGCTTTATTAGTCATAACGATTTTTATCTTTCGTCGCCTGCTCGTCCATCCTATTCTTATCTTATTCCTGATATTAAAACTCGTATAGCCTAGTTGCATCATTCCTTAGTATTCCCTGACTGGGATTGGCAATTACCTCTTCAATATCTTTGTGTTACTAAGTTTGCTAGAGGCCTGATCTACCAGATAATTAATTCTGCTTGTCATCTATTTTTATGTCAGGAGTTATAAATTCAGTACAACGAAATCAGCATGTGCCTACACATATCATCTATTATTCTTCTTCTTCTACTTCTACTTAGGCGTTATCCCAGCCGGTGCCAGGGTCCGCCTTCCGGCTTAGTCTCCTCCATTTCGCCCGGTCTTCGGTATCCTCAATAGTAAGGCCATTGACTCTCTTATCTTCCTTGACGACATCAAGCCAGCGCTTCTACGGTCTACCCCTCGGTCGAGGTCCTGGAATGTTGAGGCTCAGGCACACATTGCCGACGTACTCCTGCGGCTTTCTCAGGACATGACCTTACCATCTCAAGCGAAACTCTTGGAGTTTATCTGTCACATCGCGGACACCAAGGCTGCCGCGGATGTGCTCATTACGGATGTATTAATGTTAAAATCAAAGGTTTGGAGACTGTTTTACTTGATTCCAGAACTCCAGAACGCCGCAAAGCACGAAATTTCGTCCTAGTCTGCACTAGGTCCATGTAGCATACAATTCCAGATAATGTTTGCATACTAACCAACACTATGCTCTTTTTGTTAAAGACTAGACTCCCAAAGTAAATGATGCGCGGACTGTCTATATTCGCCATTAAGTGCTGAACATGTTCATGTTGCGTGTTCACGCATGCGAATCAACGAGCTTAAATTTATAGTACAGTTTAAGACTTTAAGTTACCTTGGCCAATAAGAAAGTGTAAAACGCAATAATCAATATTAATCCACCCATTCTACCTTATAAAATGATGAATTCAAAAGAGTTAGTCATAATCGTAAATGTCCGGCCATGGAAGTATTGTCTGAAGTGACCAACTGCTTTTACCATGGCAAGAGTTCCAGTTTTATTATTTATAACGGCACGACTGTTAGTGACAGAGTTATAAAAACTCCTTAGCGGAGATTACGGGGGTGCCACGTTGGGCATCGGCGCCACTCGACACAGGGTGCAATGCGGAGGTACCGTGCAGGGTCTGCGGCGCCGGGCTGGCCACACTCCGGGCAATTAATATAGTCGACAGCGTTCTACAACAGAAAGTTCATTCATATGTATCGATTATTGTAATTTGTAACCGCTACTTTATTCATTCAAGAAATCCCTTAAAAGTCGTTGGTACTTACTTTCACACTTTACAACAGCAAAGTGACCATAACCCGCACGATGGCAAGCGCGGTGTAGACCAAATGGAATATCAACTGGCACTATATGTTTCACTCTCGCCGATCCACACAACTATGCCGGTCCCATTACACACGGATATACACGGGATGGTCTCGATACGCTAACGTAAGTAACCATAATGGGTATCTATCCACTATTCACTGTCGTAGCCATCCGGGCAGAATGAAAATCCTACCACTAGCAAAATGGCCTTCAGCCATCTCACTCACATAATAATAATAATATTCCTACACGTCACGCCGTCCTTCTATAAGAAAATGGCAAAACAACATTCGGTCCAGCCCTCAATCCTCATACTACAGACCTGGCTGTAACGTGGCTTGCTTATGTCACAACACGATTCTGCTAACATCGTAGTTTTGCTAAAGTATGCGATAGGCCTTAGTTTCATTCTTACAGGTTAGAATAAAATAGCACCATATCCATTGGCACTGGCATCTGCATGAAACTTAGTATAGATACTGTGGCTTAAATATCATTGGTTCATTGGTTAAGATATGATCTGTCTACTGCCGTGTCTTGTAGCAATTATTCGCTAATTCAATTAGGCATTTACCGAACGCCAATTTATAATGCTGGATCCATAAGAATTGATGAATTATGGACAAATTGTTTCATCTGTGTAACAGTATTAAACGTGCTATGTGTTAAGACTTGTGTTTACAGACGCCAACCTTGTCAGATACAACTAATGTGCGGACATTCTTATTTGAAAACTATAATTCAAAATGTCGCAACCCAATATTTTATTTTTGCGACGATTCTTTACCAGCCAAAAGTGAAATACAATTTCGATGCTTAAATCATTAATTTTTACCAAATATAACAATTACACAGTAAGTATTGTATCCCTGTTTAGCATAGGACTTCTCCATAATCGAGAGTTCGATTGAAGAGAGCTAGACCACAGACCACTATGCTCAGGCAGCGTACGTTGATTTGTTTAACACATCACAGCAATGTATGCTGGTTTCCTCTCTATATTTTCCCTCACCATCAACGCGTGTGACAATTTACATCAAGAAAAGCACCTGGCCAAACAATATCAATTCGCTTACCTCTTAACTTGCGGCAGACTCTTTTGCAAAGAGATACTCAGCGCCAAAGTAAAACCAAATTTAAAACAATTATAAAGGGTTTTAGTGTTTCGGGGAGCAGCTCGGCCACACATAATATGTCAACACGTTCTACAACAGATGTCGATGCTGCGGCGCTGGACCCGTGAGGACAGCGACTCACCATGTGAACTGATGAACCATACCTGTAACATACTGGCAAGCAAGATTGTTGGCGATAGCCAAAACTCGTCATAGGAGCAATTAATGATACCTTAGCCTATTTTCTATACATGACAAATCTTATTGCAGGCATGACAATTCATTTACGACTGCGGAGTAGATTTCGGACTATTGACATTTTGACCACAATAGAAATGTTACCAAAAGTGTCATCATAACTTTTAGGTACAATTCGTACGACAAAGTTATTCGAACTTTCACGTCGTACCTGGACAATTTATCCGCAAAAACCACATGGCTCCTCTCAATACTTTACCAATCGTTATAACAAGATGATACCTTTAAATAATTACTTCCAAAAATGTTGATGAAAGCGCATTATCTTTTTCAACGTCAATTTGATCTATCAATCTTCTTTTCAATGCCAATGGAGTTTTAAATGCCAGAATCAACGCTTGCTTTTGCTGATTTTGAATCTTAATCAATATTCGCCATTGTAAGCGTATATTTCCTGGCGTATTCTCCACATCCGTAGTTCTTGGCCTAGACGTCTGTGATTCTAGAAATCTCGATATCGTTAGAGCTGTCAGGATCTAGCCCATCTATCAGCGCTGCTTTATTGGTAGAATACTCGATGTACGTGGCCGCACTACTGAGTCTTACGTTCCGACCGAAAATATTCTTCAGTTTGGGTAGCAGGCAATGCGGTAGGCACAAGGGATGATTTTGAGATCGATCCCACCGCTGCTGTCGGAGAATCATACAGATTGCGATTTATATGGCCGTCGTTGCCGTCCGACATGATGATTCTTATTAATCAGTCAGTGCGCACGTTTGGCGCTGTTCCGGGCAAGATTACAATAGAAACAATTAAATATTGTTAAACCGATCACAGACTCTACTGACAGACCATTCAGCGTTACCATAGGCAACCGATAACTTACAAGACTTCAATCATGTCGGACTGTGTTGCAATTCCAATAAAATAAGTAACATCAATGCGTATGGCATTCATCCTGCGTGGATCAAACTTGTGTAATCTCTAACATATATAACGCATTGTTTTGCGTTACTAGTGTGACGGAAACAGAAATTTTCTGTTCGATCGGACTAACGTAGTAATGAGTGTCATAGATAACACAACGTTAGACATTACGTTAATAGGTAATCACGCGTGACGTCTGAAAATAATCGGTCAGTAATGCAGACATTGACGTGACTAAAACGTGGAAACATTAATCTAATCAAAGGTGAACAATTTGCAAAGATCATTGCGATTCCTGGAAGAAGATTATAGAACAAGTCTGCAGATATGCTAATAGCGATGCAAGTAAGATGGTTTTCCCGACAAATAATTCCAAAGTGCATATGGTGATTAGTGATCTCATACATTTGAGTCATGCAGTGTGTCTCTCATTCAGTGATGTGACGATACGCGAAACAATTAAAACGGACAGCGGGCTCGGAGCGCGCGCGATCTGTGCCGTTTGTTTCGGTTGTTTAATTGCGGGTCGCGGCCTGCGGCCTGCGCCGACGCATTCTCATGCCTCATGCCATCGCCACTGAGACGGGATAAGCTTAGCGCCAAACTAAATTGTTTAACGCTGTATATTGTTCTGTTATAAATTGCTTCATATAGTTACTATATGATATATCCTTGACATTAAAAGGTTTCATTGATGTATATTTTTAGACTGCCGGTTGATTAACGCTCTTGTGCATTAATTCCTGTACTCCTATTAACTTATTTTCAATAACCATATCTAAAGGCTAAGGATAAAGTGTAAATATATGTGAATTAACATAATGATATTTGTTATGGCATGAGATACCCTTGCTAACACGTCTCTTCCGCCATGGATGTCACAACACCACGCCCAGCGGATGCACCCTCGGCGCCAATTGTCTCTTCGACGGCCGCACCAATATGAAGCGCGTCAATCCTCATAACTCACAAAATTAAAGCAACATTCCCAAGTACAGTTTATTTGTTAAAGGCTTATTTGTTGTTGGTTTTAATTTATTAGGACAGAATTATCAGAAACAATTCATTGAATTAAAATATCTCTACACTTATTGTCTAACTTTGTAGAGTCAGCTTCAATAAATGAGCTTTAAATAAAAACGATGAACAAAAGCTAATAAAGCAACTAAGTAAATTAACGGCTAATTAGCCAGCTTCCTGTCTCGTGCCGTAATAATAACAAAACAATAACTAGTCTCTTTGGAGTCATTAAAATCGTCGCGGCAGTTAGTTGTTGAGAGCGATTTCGGAAATGCTTTCGGAAGTCCAATTGGGAGCGCAAGCGCGCCGGACGCAGCCATGTGAAAGTGCTCACTACTCATTTACTTGTTAATTACTACATGGTATCGTGACATGCGTCGCTTAATGAAATAATCACTATTGTTAGAATTTGTGTTATACGTTATAGGTATGAATCAAAGTGACTGCTCATTTATATTGTGTAAGCGTTTTAGATACTCATTAGTACAATCTTAATTGTTTTATGCAGCATGAATGAGACTGGTAAGTTCTAGTAAGCGAATCATTTCATTTCTCTTTCTTCTAATGTAGTTTATAAGTAGAACTTAAAGTACGTAGGTACGACACGTTTAATACGTCAATGAGAACACTATAATACGTTAATTCGCATTAATAATTATTAATTAAATGTGTAAATGCATTAATTATAGTATAAGCGTCACTGATTTGTAAATAGGCGCCAGTGGACGAGATTATGGGTGTTTTTCTAATTCAGTACGTTACTGACCCGAGATAACTTCGCGATAGCATATCCTACTTTATTTCATAAATTGTTTATTAGCAGCATTCTGTGTACCCTGTACACGAGCTGATCAAATATTGAAAGTGGTCACGTGGGCACGTCAACAATAAATACACTATCTACTCTGAAATTATGCTGCGATCTTTTTATGAAAAATATAGATAAAAGTCTTCATAAAGGTAAAAAGCTGATAGTTTTGGTAATATTCATATTACTGTTAGAGACAAAAAGTATATTACATAACAAATAGTAAGTAGCAGAAAAAATACTGTCAACAGCTGCCAAGTGTATGAAATAAAGCAAAAAGATAGAACAACTATAACAACCATATCTTATATTATTTTTATCTCGATAAAAATAAAATTAGGATGTAAAAAAAGAATATCTTGTAATAATGTTGTGTGTTTGCCTTATGATTCATAAAAAGCTTCATACTTAAATTAATGGTAAGTACAGCGTGGTCAAAGTAGAGTATCAATTGCCGGAATAAGCTTAGGATTTTTTTTATAAAAAATTTGGATTATGCTACAAGTCGACTCGATTATGCCAGCTTGTTTGAAAGTCAATACATATTTTATACAAGCTGATCGCGGAACGCTATATTTGTGCCAATACGGCGAACTCGACATTTGTACGGTGGTCACTAATCTGGCGAACTCGAATATCGTACCATCAGCATATTGAGCCATGATTTGACAAATTATTAATTAACCTGACAAACCGAACCATTCATATCGCTGTTCTAGCTGTAGCGTGGCTCTACAACTTAACAATTTCATATAAGAATTTTATGAGAAATATATAAGAATCTCATATAAGAATCTAATATGAAATGATTATGGATCATTATAGTTGACTTAATGTTAAATAACATTTATGTACGATATTTTTTTTTCTTATTTGAGTTCATCATCTGATGCGTATGCAGCAATATCCACCATTAAACGAAGTAATTTTAAGGTGTGTGAGCGGTTGGTACAACAAATAATCTGTCGGCTTACGTGCTGACATGTTACATGTTATACTCGTATGTAATATATATTACGGTCAAAACAAATTGCATAGGTGTAAATATTTGTTAAGGGTTTAAATTTTTGTTTATTTGGAAATTTTGTTTAAACGCAACAGGAAAAATACATAGCAATATGAAAGTATTTTATTTGAGCAGTCATCGAGGATGAAATCTGAGCGCCTGTAATGCTTGTACCAAGCACTTGGGTCATCAGTGGGTGAGTAGGAAGAGAGTGTGACTGTGTAGAAAAGGAACATACGGTACAGTGCCACGTTTTATTGCTTCAAACATTGCATTTGCGGTGTCGTTTATTATGATATTCACATTAACCAACCGTCAACTCTCACGCTTGTCCCTATTTTTAACCGACTTCAAAAAAAGGAGGAGGTTCTCAATTCGACTGTATGTTGCTTTTTTTTTTTTTATGTTTGTTACCTCATTTCTCTGTACTGGGTAAACCGATTTCGATAATTCTTTCTTTAATTGAAAGCTGGTGCTTGTCATTTGGTCCCATAAAAATATGGTGACGATCTGATGAATATCTTCGGACCTGGAGAGGGGAACTCCTTAAAATAAAGTAGGATTCCAATGGTTCTTCTTGCATTGAATTAAGTATAAAACCAAAATTACAGTGGTGGAGGAAAGTAGGGGTAGGGGCAAGGGGGGGGTGAGAAAATTAAGAAATATGTAAATAGTCAATATCTTCGGCAGCTTTTGACCGATTTTAGTAATTTTTTTTGCATCAGAAAGAACGTATTAATACTTTGATCTCACCAATAAGTTATGAAAATCTGATGAATATCTTCAGATCTGGAGAGTAGAACTCCTCAAAATTGAGTACGATTCCAATGGTTCTTTTTGCATTGGATTCAGTATAAAAGTAAAGTTACAGTGGTGGATGAAAGTAGGGGTAGGGGCGAGGGGGGCGGTTGATAAAAAGAACAAACATGTAAATAGTCAATATCTTCGGCGACTATACCAATAAATCATGAAGATCTGTTGTAAATTGTAATAGTGACAAAGAATCATATTATTACAGTTTAATAGTATGCCATATACCATTCCGTAATGAAACAGATATCGGCAATTGGGGGCATTGCCGATTGTTATGTGTTGGTGAATAAATTGTACATGACGATGATAACTTTTGTGAAAACATGGAAGAACGAGCCGTCATGTCGGATGAATTGTTCCTAAGAAGCATTCGAGGATTAAATATCCAACAAAAGAATGTGTTTCAGAAAGTCTTAACGGCAATCTAACTCAATTTGAAAGGACGAGAAAGTCAGCTGTTAGTTTGTCACGGGTGGTGCAGGTAATGGTAAATCATTTCTGCTAAAATTAATCGCGGAGCATATCAAACGTTGTTACGCACCAACAATAGATATACCTAACGAAGCCTAAATTTGTGGAAGTCCAGTCGCTAACCGGGGTTGCTGCTCGTCAAACTTTTGGCAAAACGCTACACAGTATTTTCTTGCTGCCGATTGAGAAAAAAAGTACCATGATGTAAAAAAAAAATACGGTCTATTGTTTCTTATGAGAACCTAAGATTAATTTATTTAAGCTACCAAAAGCTGTGTACGTAAAAATTTGACTATCGAACATTTAAGTCACTAAAAATGAAAAAATAAACCAAAATTTTAACAAAAAAAAATAACCGACTTCAAAAAACTGACAAAAAATCATATTAAAAATAAAATTCTAAAAAAAGAAAAAAAATCTGACTTATGACAAACTAAAAATGCACTAAAAAGTAAAAAAATAATTGCGTGTTTTTCACACAAGATTGTATTTATACACATACCTATATTATGTATCCAGTTAAACTTTACATCTAACTCAACACATATCTATGAGTAACAAATAATTATAATAAAAAAAATTAATTACAGTTCACCTAAGCTAAAATTTGAAATATATGTATGCACTACTTAAAAGACGATCAAATTATTAGAATAATGTACAATTATAGTTATTTTTGGAGTCGGTGTCAGCCAAAGATACCTGACAATATTAAATGACAACAACTTTATGAAATCTATTTTATACGAATATCCTCTTGTACTATTATGTGGGCCGCGTAGAGGCGCGGTTAGTTTTGATTTATTGTTTATTAACCTTAATTCAATAAAATATAATATCTGACGTTTATGTAGTTACTAACTCATAAAACTTGGCTGACACCGACTCCAAAAATAACTATAATTGTACATTATTCTAATAATTTGATCGTCTTTTAAGTAGTGCATACATATATTTCAAATTTTAGCTTAGGTGAACTGTAATTAATTTTTTTTATTATAATTATTTGTTACTCATAGATATGTGTTGAGTTAGATGTAAAGTTTAACTGGATACATAATATAGGTATGTGTATAAATACAATCTTGTGTGAAAAACACGCAATTATTTTTTTACTTTTTAGTGCATTTTTAGTTTGTCATAAGTCAGATTTTTTTTCTTTTTTTAGAATTTTATTTTTAATATGATTTTTTGTCAGTTTTTTGAAGTCGGTTATTTTTTTTTGTTAAAATTTTGGTTTATTATGGTTAGTCATTACTTTCACTACAGACTATACTCTATTTCTAGTAAAGGGTAAAAATGTTTAAAATATGTCCCAAATGCTTTTGCGATTATCCTCTAAACGAGGATGTCAAAGATCGTTCAAAGCGGAGAAAATTGACAGGAAGGGCGAAGCCGGAATTTGCTTCTAACCGAGGTATCGTTAGGTAGAAAGAAAAAAAAATTGTAGAAATTAAAATATGCCCATAATCCAAAAAATATTTTTGACAACAAAAGCGTCCTTGTTAGCTTCTCGTTTTATTGTACTGTAATGCATACGTACTCATGTTGATTAGGTTATTAATTTTTAAAAATAACAGTGAAAGTTAAGCATAATCTGGTTAGAATATTCAAATATCCTAAGGGGGTCCCAAATGCATAAGCAGGTCACGCGTTGGCCCACGCCAACCACTTGATTCTGGCAATTGGATAATGTTGAAGCAAATTGGAGCCCACCGGAGTGTTTCCCGCCGCCGAGCTCGAGGACTCTCTGCTCTCTATCTAGTGTAGTGTATGCCGCTGGCCTTTATCAGCCAACCGCTTGCAGCCACCAAATAGCATAAGCGAGGAAGTATTTCTGATTCAATTTGTAAACATAACTTAAAATTACTGATCCACGATTCTTTACACATTGTTATGTACGAGTACCTATATTAATGGCGTCATCCGCAAAAATAAAAACAAATATAATGACATCCTCATTCGGAAGGCATATTTTTAGTTTTATTTGAGTCGAGGAGCCATCGAGTATCTAATAAATAGAGCATAAATCAAACACTTCACAGAAGATGAGTGCACTTTCGCTCAACAGATTTGTGCAGGAGAGATGGGAGGTGGGGAGGGTAATCGGCGAGGGCGACTGGGAGGTGGGAGTAGAATTTGAATGGGCGCAGCGCCGGCGCAGCTCGCGCGGGGAGCGAGCGACCGGCCCTCCTAATGAGGAAATAAGAATTAGCGGACAACGAAGCTGAATGCACTCACATCTTTATGTTAACTCCACCATTCTTTGTGATTTATCATTATTGAAACATTTTGCTACTTCAAACTACTGCATCAATAACCCCGTGCTTTGTTTTGTTTGAAACATGTGGTTTGGTAAAATTATGTTAAACAGAGCTGAAAAATATTTATTTAAAACATTTATGAGTGTAATCGTCTTTGTGAAGTTGCTTATTTGTTAAAGGAATTCTAACTTCTAAATAAAGTACTTTAATATTCTGTGTACATGTATTAAACATTCTTATTAAAATGCTTTTTAAAATATTTTGGGATATCCTCTTATCTGATTCAATTTACAGCATAAACCGCATTTCTGAATTCATTTTTTTCTAATTACCTCTAATTATTATGTGATATAAAAATCGGTTGGGCCAGTTTGGTTTATTATTTTAATACTTACGATCTTCGATTACAATAGATTAATTATAATCGTAAGATAGATGAATAGATAGTATTTAATAATTTACGCACATATCACATATGCTGTAAAAACTAACTGTCTGGCTTCCAATTGATGCTAACTGCTAGACGGCCGGGAATTTTCAAACTGCAAAATTTCATTCATGTGTGAATAACTAATTAGCTACAATTAAATTAAGCCTCTAGAAATAGCCCCGTCTAAAATTAGCTTACCAACTAGGGTGTTAATTGGCACATTGGCTTAATTCGAGAAAAAAGACAGTTGTCGTCAGAGCGGCGCTTTGTTGCAAGTGCAGAGAAATTCGTAGAATTAACAAATTATTTAATTGTTTATAAGGGCTCCGGCGGCTTTATATCGCACATATTTCAATTAACCGACCAATGAATGCGCACGCAACATAAGCTTTATGAACTGTCTCCAACGCGACAAAGAAATGAACTGCAAATTAACTGAAATGAAAAAAGTATGTCAGTACCTACATGTTAGAAGCTTTGAAATTAAATAGATAAAAGTATCTGTATTTTAATAACAAGGTTAAAAGATCAGTTATTTTATAGATAACTAATAATTTCAGAAAATCCTAATTTTGCAGTGAAAGTAGAAATTCTTATTTGAGATTTGAAAAATAACTCTTGATAATTTTATCAAGGGTTATTTTATTGCCATTTCGAACATCACATGATGTTCACATCAAATGATTGCAATTTAATTCACAAAAAGAACTAAAACATTTATTGTAAAATAAACTTATATAGCTCTGCATTTAGGACTTTATTTCACTACTTGATTATAGGAGGCTTAATTAGTTGCACAATTAAACAAGCTGTTAAACATAACAATAATTATGTTAAAATAGTTCTGAATATTTATGAACGCACCTGACGCTAAGTCAATGCACCGACTACAGTCCTGTCGGCCTCACACTCATTTAAATACATTGTTTTGATGTTTTTGCTCTAGTGGCTTTACGAATAAATTATTCAAATAATGCAGCGGTTTCGTTAATAATTGAATGATTTTCCCACACTTCAAATAACGGTCTGTTATGTATTAAACTTCTATTAATTTAATTTAATATTTTACGATATAGCGAATGGTACCCTCAATACTATAAAGTATTAACCGAATAAGATACTAGTAGGTAAATAAGGCGAATCTGGAAGTTTAGAGTTTAGACTAATATGTAGCTACTATACATATGTACCTACGCATTTTTGCGTAGGTATTAGGAGACGTTGCATATTCTTTTGAAAAAAGCATTACACTTAAACTAAATTCAAATGAAATATAAAAAGTAACAATTTTTTTGGAACATCCTTGTTTTTCATCCCTTGAGTAGTTCCAATTTTAGTCTTCGGTATCCATCAGAAAATCTTCTTTAAGTTTATACGACACCGATTTAAAACTTTATGCGTTCAAAAATACTTTTAATTACTTCACAGACGCTGATGTTAATTGAAAACACATTTAAAAAGCAGACTAAATAATAAACCTCCTGTTTTGAAGTTAGTAATTAATTATTCGGGATTTATTTTTGTGGAATTAGCACGTTACGGAATTACAATAATTTTTTTTTTTTTGCAAATTATGTTTTATTTAATGAGTTTTTGTTATAATATGCCCTGATAAATTATTCAAAATGTTAAACAAATAACTGTAATAGGTGTTTTTCCATTATGTTTTAAATGAGAATCATAATCAACTCAACCACATCTCGTTATATTCTCAAAGCAAAACAGATTGCCAACACAAAGCTCATGAGCATAAATTGATATGATTATTGCAATATCCTCACTCCAAAATACCATTTAACTCTTTATTTAAGAGCTTGTATAAAACGACATAATAAAATGAATGAACTCTAAAATAGATCCGAGGGGAACAGGCTGGCAACTAGCAGCTTCCTTCCTGCGTCCATCCGGCGTCGAGTCTCACGCGACCCCTGCGCCCTCGCCATGCCACCGTCCACCGAACCCAGCCACCATGGTGGATGACCACCTCGCTTCACTACGCACTACGCACTACACACCGCGTACCACGCACCGCCACCGAACTGATTCATTGCACACAATCACCCTCTATATCTATTCCAAAATCGGTATTCCATGTCTTTACATCCTTCATACACTGATCAAAAGCGGAAACAAACTTCTTGGAATGTTAATCTAAATATTTCACACTTTAATTATGTGCATGAGTACAAAGTGATAGGTAATTAAACAAGGAACATCTTAACAGGAATTGTATGAATGTAAACAAATGTACAGCTCGTAAAATGTAAACTGCCGAACAGTGTGGAGATGTGTTGCGATGTTCTCTCTGCCATACCTTTCCTTAGCGACGAGTGATCTCTACCAAAGCAACACTTTCTGTAAGTAAATACAACACCCGTCACCGACCAAGCCATGGGAATGTAGTCGTGAGCTAAAACATTAAGATAACCAGAAGCCTCGTGGCTTTTGCATACAATCTTTTTGTACCTATTCAAAACGTTTGTTATTTTTATATTGATAAGTTTAAGTTGTTTTTGTATAATAATCTTAAGATGCTATTTTATTATTACACATTCATAATAAAATACCGTTGACACTGATTGGTCAAATAAATCACGACCAGCAAAAATGTACATCCAAATTAAAAACATTCGATTTTTTTCTTAAATTGTATGCGACTTGCAGGCTCACAAAATTGTTTATAGCACAGTTCACACAAATTGTGGTCGTTCATAAAATTGAATGAGCATAATTTGTATCGACATTGCTCTAGACGTGCATGAAATAATAATAAACAGAAACAAGTCAATTTATTTCGTTTGAGTAAAGTCGGAGGGTGCGCGCCCGTTGCCCCGCTTATTCTCCACTTGAACTTTTTTGCGCTTAGCAGGCACGTAAATTGGATATAACTGATAATTTTGACATAAACCAGTAGTAACTGTCAAGGTTTGGCGGGAACGATCCGTTTTGTGTCAGTTTTTATGGGAAGATATGATGGATAACGTTATGGACGTGTCTCTTGAGCTTTGCATGCGAAGTAACACAAGAACAATCACGTTTTGTTCTGTCTCCATCTGATCTGTGTAAATTCTATCTATATTAACTTTGTTTTAGGAAGTTTAGATGGTTACTCTACTTCTAATTTACTGTTTTAAACCGCTATGTGAAATTCCATACATAAATTTTAAATTGTTTCTTTTAGGTAAGTGGGTTATAGCTTTAGAGCTATATTTGATCTAGATTGGCAACTAAGTATATGTAATACTTATAGCAAGTGTTATGTTGTAAATATTTGTAATCTTAATGTGTGAATTATCGAATTGTCTGATACAGTTTTCATTAAATAGCATATCTCAAGAGGTCAAAGGTGAAATGATGTGATTTATCTGCCAGTAATTATAAACTTATTGTAAATTATTTTAGTATGACAACTGTACAGTACACCCCAAGCGCCTCTCTTTACTCATCACAGGCACCTAGTAGTGTTAAATGAAATAAATATTTCTGTTATGTTTTGCTCCCTATGCCCCAATTTCCGTATACCATAAAAGTCCGTTGCTGAATATCAAAAGAATATAAATATACAATAACACGCTTATCGGTTCATCGCATTTTATGACCATCACTTGTGTAACTACAATACTGATTTCGTTGATATTATGACTTATGAAACGCTACTGCGCTGTACATAAACAAAATTTGTAACCGAATAACTGTACGCTAAATTCTTATTCGTACATTATTTGATTTATTTTAGGCATTTTGGATTATCTTTAATAGCCTTATAAGATAACCCGAATTATACATCTAAGAGGTAAACATCCTATAATCAGTTGTTAAGGAATGAAATTGACTTACTTGCTGGACATAGCAATCTGACCCGCAGCTCACGTCGAAATGCCCGTCTCCAGTTCGATTCTGCTGAAAACAAATGAAATAGATTCAGTACAATGAAGAATGATTTACAATTAACTCTTATTGACTCAAAGATCCGTAAACCCTCAGGTACATTTATGGAAATCAAGTTTATCATTTTAGGGTTAGTAATATCTAAACGTTTTGAACTAGCTTTAATTTTCCATACATTTTATGTCTTAAGAATTGGTCTATCGTACATGGTCATTCAGCTCGTTCCGCCCATGTGTCTGAAACGGGGCACGAAAAGACAAATAATGAGGTCAATTATAAAGCAATGTAATGGTGTACGTCGAACGGAACAGGTTATATTGTGGGATGTTCACCGGAGTCACAGTTGTGATAGCTTCCGTTGTGTCGGCCGGCGCGCGCACCCGACCGTGCAAATTGGCGACAACATCTACCTGCTCTAAATCTACCGGTTATACCAACGCCTGATTTTAATATCGCTTTATTTCTTTATATCGTACATACGTTGGTACTTACTATTAATCAGCTTATTTAAATAAATAGTTAATTGTTTTGGTTCTGAACTCAATAAATTGTTTTGTTTACTGTTTTCACCAAGATATCGCAGCGGTAATTTTACAATGAATGTACCTAGATGTTTTTACCCAATTAACAATTGCCCTATTGATAAACCTCTGACATTTTCACTTACAAAACACCTAAATAAATAACTTGATTAAAAAATTCTAATTCAACTTCAAAAATCGAGTTCAACTTCATTTCTTTTACAATTACCAGTATAATAGGTAACATATTTTTCAAGCCAACTATCCAGCTTTCAACCTGGAAAACCTGGAAACTAAAGATTTCTTACTACCTACGCTCAGTAGTATTCAGTTTCAAAAACAAGGTTTCGACAACGTTTACCATTTCATACAAAACGTAAACGGACACACAATATTTTATTCATAGTTTTAGCAACCGTGGGACCGGATCCAGTCTGGTATCACTTTATAGGCTTCTATGCCGAAATGTGACACCTGCGGTTTCGTTTTTGGAATTTTGGTTTTTATACTGTGATATACCTTGAACCTGATTATGATCGCTATGGTTTACGCCCGCGGTTGTATCTTTTGGCGTTTAACTCATCATAACATGATCCTCGTAGTGTTTAAGATAGGACTAACAAATTAAGAAAAAGGCTCTACCATCGAGGATTTATATTATATGAATATATCTCATGTTATCTTTAGATATGGATTTAATGGATGCCATTGTTCTAATGGGTGATGTAACGAGAAAAATAATAGTATGCAACTCAAAATTTATGTATGCAATATAAAAGGGATTTTTTATCACGGTACATTAAACCACGAGCATTATAATTTGTAACTTTAGCGGAAACATAATTATAGTAGATATATTGCAATCAGCAAGTCGAAATACTTACAAAAAATCATTTATTTTACTACTATAATAAGTTTCCAGCGGACACCGTGAAATATCAATAATTAGGATGACGCATTTGTTTTTAATTTTTTTCACAAAAATGGTTGATGTTGTTCATCTCAAAAATAATGTTTACAATATAAGTGTGAATTTTAATCTGGATATCTTTAACTGTTGTATGTTATTTAGATAGGACAGGAATTTCTAGCCCTTGAAAATACTAATGATGCGTGAAACACCCTCTAATCTACAGATTTTTCGTAGTTTCGCTATGCTGAAAATGTCTCAATGAATTTTAAGATATATGCATACTTATGAATTATGCCAAAATTTCTACGATTTGAATAAAAAATGAACTTATGGTTCGCAACTCGAAATCCGCATTTGTCGTATAAACGTTCTGTTTAACCATAGATTATTTAACAAAAACCAGTATAATAAGTTATAAAGGCGGAATCCGTATTTCTAATAGTCTGGTATGATATTGTCATATCGAAAGGGGATGTATATTTTGGTGTGAAGTTGACTACAATAATATGCTCCATGACTTAATCCGTTTTTCAGAACGTTGAATACGTTATATTTCATAATAAGATATTATATCGACCGATACTAATATTTTAATACCTATGAAATATGCTGAATGTTTACAATATATTTACGTGTTCTTCAAATCAAAATATGAGTTTGCAGTGTAGATGAAAATTTTAAATAATTATAATTATTTATATTATTTCTACGGAATTGGTATTCATAGCCTTCTAGTATCAAGTTTGCAATTGAGATATCGCAAAATATTTATAAATAGACCTTTAAATGTAACTGCAGCAATAACTTCCGCAATAGACATATTAATTGTTTTTTGGATTGGCGAATAAATCTAATATAGATATGTTTTAAAATCATGCCAGTGTTTTAATAATCTTAGATAAAAATGATGAATGTTCTTCAAGTCGAAAATTATATTTACAATATAAATGAGAATTTTAATCCAAATGCATTTAACAAAAACATTGTAATATAATAATCCGGCGGAATTAATACTTCTTAGCCTCCCTGGCTTGTTAATGTCATCACAGAAATATAATAAAATAGTTAGAAATTTGTCTGCAGCTACAACCTCCAGAGCAGATTATCGATATTTCTGATTGACGAATATTTATAAATAGGTTTTCAAGTTTTTGAAGGGATGGGACGGGATGCGTCGGGATGGCATAAAAAGGAAAGATAAGGGTAGGTTATTAGGTTGAGTTTAGATGTAGTACCTACAAAAGTTAGGACGAGAAATAAGATTTTCCTAATTCCTGGTGTGAAGCTGTGTCGAAAATATCTGCAACCGGACGAAGCGGAACCGGGTGGCTATGAGACGTAATGACCAGGTAATTACTAAACCACGCAACCAGTAGGTGCATAATACAGAAAAAGCACTCCCGAAATACCTGCGGAAATGCTACGTTTTCGCCGTTGTAATGATTAGTGATATGTAAATAAAATGTTAATAGATTTTTTCAGCTAATGGCAATGGATTAATTGAATGGTGATGCACTTGGATTAGATTGAAGGATAGAATAGAACAGGGCGGGACTGAACGGGACAAGTCAGCAATGGTAGTGTAGTTATGTGGAGTCCAGGTATAAAGCTGTTTGTACAATAACTAATATTCTTCGTGTGTGGAATGGTGATAAAACATATCCGTATCATGTAGCCGGGACGAGTCACTAGTATTATAATACTTTAGGCATAAATAAAAACGTCCATCATATAACAATCCAATTTACCCGGTTAGTGAATACATACCTACGTATTAATTGTTTTTTAGATAAATAGTCGAAAGATTAGTAAATACTTTTGATAATTAAAAATAATGTTTCACAAATTTTAAAATACCAATGAGATTCATTATAACAATAAAAATGTTCTGTAATATTTTTAAGGCGGAATAAAACACACCACTATGTGAATTTCATACCAGAAATGTGAATACAATGCGTGAATTGAACTACATTAACAGCCTCCAATCTAGAGGCTTCTTTCTATACACCCGGGTAAACATCTGGGTCAATGATAGCAATGCTCATTAATAAAAACATAAAACATGATATAACAATCGAAAACGTGTGTACGCAATGTTTGCAATGTTTGGGAACGCCGATCTATATTTAGCGAGTTTGCGTTGATTACAATGGGTCGCTAATTGTCGACAATTACTTAGATGTGCGTTGAACCTGCACCACGCTCGCCGCAAATAAACTATAAGCCAAGATGATCACTTTATTCTCGTACAATAAACTATTGATGGCCACTTTATCAATGAAACATGCTCATATATTGCTAACGAGTTATTGCCGGCTGCACACATGGGTCTTGTTGTCCTTATAAATTATTCTGATTACTCATGTTATTGAATATTAGTTTATTGACATTTTCAATTAAACACAAGCTGTCTACATTATCTGTTAGGTAATTAAAATTCGCTAGCATTAATTATTTGATGCGAACAACTAATACCTATTACATTCCAAACATGAAGGGTAATTGTTTCAGCAATATCAACATGTTCACTAAATAAAGAAAATGAGCAATCATCATAAAGAGACTTCAGGAACTATGAAGGATGTTTCACTGACTACCATTTCGCGTATTTATTGATAAACAAATATTCTCTAATCCTACCTGAAACGGGCATTTTTCATTACATCGTGTGACAGCTTCCGCTCCAAATTTCTCGGTGATGGAGCTGTAATCGCAGCCAATTGAGCGAGCGGACAAAGCCAATCCGAGCACCGACAACACTAGCCATTTGTGCCAATTCACTGGCGCGCTCATTGTGCCCGCTCGGCAAGCACCGACGTCGCCGAGCCCACTGTTGCCCACCCTCACAACACAACATCCAACATTCTTGCGTGTCACAGCATTTGTCATTTATCTTTACAATATCAGTCTTACAACAAACTACGTGATTGGATCAGTTGAGATTCAAATGTTTGTGCAATACCGGATTGATGTCGGACAATGCGCTCGAGTCGACATACTCGTAATTTGAAAAGCGCGCGGCGGTATTGCATGCATGGATAAGGCATGCGCGTACGCATCCAAAGCTAGTGAAGTACTGAGGTCCGTCGGCGCGCGGCGCACGCATCCGCCCGCCGACGCACGCGCCCGGCCCGCGCCGCGCCGCTACGAGCCGAGGACGCTACAGTTGGGCGCTACGGCTATTATGTTCTTATGTCTCGCAACTCTACCTGTCTGCGACACAATTGCGCACCTAACGTGCCACCCCATTATTACATTTTCTCAACACAATAATACATGGTTATCCTTTACAGTTCCTTTGTAGAATAATATACATGTTTCTTAAGGTCAGTGATCATTAATTAGAAACGTTGAAATATTTTAGAGTACTAGATTTATATTTTACGTTTCAGCTTACTCTCACTTTTCAGCCATAGGAAGTCCACTGCTGAACATATGCCTCCCCCAAGAACTTACTAACTTCAACTTACTAACGTTATTTAATTTTGTTCAAGCCAACATTCCACTGAAAATATAATATAAATAACAATGTGAGCTAGAATAAAGGAAGAACAGCGTTTTATAACAAAACTTGAATCCTTTTATACTTCCGCGAGTTCATTCAGCCGCAGGTCCTGTTGTTGCTATTTTTTTATATCGACACGACAAAATGACTGCAATCTACACTGCAACTTAATGTAAGTAAGTGTAATCGAAGTAGAGTATCTAGCGGCAGACGGTTTACTCTCGTGGGTAGACACAATTATACGGAGCTGTTCGAAGCCGAGTATACAGACCCGAAACGTTACTGGCTTCCGTGGGTGATTTTGACGGGTTTTCTACAATTTTGTAATGTTTTCCTGGTCGATACGTATATTCCACTCCTAGCTTTCGAGTATCTCTGGCCATCTCGAAAACCGAACGAATCGCATAACAAAACCGTTACTAAACGTCAATCTTTTATAACATATCGTTCGAGACTCAGAAAATAGAAATATAAAATATACCAGATTAATTCATTGATTCTGTGGTTCGACCTACCCATTTGTACGGTAGTTTAACGACCTATAGCACGGCTCTACCAATTTTTTCTGTTTTTCTCTAAGAAAAGTGGTATGAGTCGATGAAGAGTGTAATTGTGAAAGTGTATTGGGACTAAGGCTAGAATTAATTACCTAAAAGTAAGGACGTACTCAAGCCTACATGCGATATGGAAGAAAAAGGCCCTATACCTATTGCTAATAAGCCCGTGAAATGTTACACAGTTACATGATATAGCCGAAATATGCCGAAAATTAATGAACAATCACTAAATTTATGCATACATACATACATACATAAACTTACGCCTTTATCCCCGAAGGGGTAGGCAGAGGCGCCACTAGGACACCCACATTTCGCCTTGCATGTTCCGTCCCATGATGTGATAGGGGGCGAGCCTATCGCCATATCGGGCACAAATTCCTGACTCCGGGCTGATAATGAATAGATAAATACAATATCACTTTGCCCGACCCGGGATTCGCACCCGAGACCTCAGCTTTGTAACCGTACCGTAATACAACTACGCCACCGAGGCAGTCTTCACTTCAGTCACTAAATTTATTAAACGGAAAAACACAGAACCATTTACAAAAAATAGGAACAGCTAATTTAAATTGCCTATTTAAAATTATCAAAGCAAAATAAAATACAATAAAGGTTTTGCATTAAATTTTAAATTTTATAAAAAAAATTGGAATCAAAGTTCAAAATATTATCGTTTATAATATTTACGAACTCCACTAAAACTGCGATAAGTATTTTCAGAGACTCGTATTTACGTACACATAAAATAAACTCAGCAACTCAGCAGCACATTTATCATTAAATTATTTTTAAACTTAAATGATAAATCATTAACAATTTTATCCATTTAACCCTTTTGATCCACGGTTTAATTTTAAAGCGCAATATATTAAAGAAAGCGACAAGGTCGTGCGGCGATGGCGGGCATCACATCGTTACAATAACGTTCAATTAGTTTAAAGTACATGCCCACGAGGTAACACTTCCCACGCCTTTACTACATTCCATACAGAGATGATTTCATGTTTGTTTGTCAATTGTCCCTACTTACAGATTTATTAATAAAAACATCTCTATCAGCCCATATATGTATGTACCACTACAGGGTACGGGCCGATTCTAAAATCAAGAGTAGGTACGATTGAAGGGGGCTACGCCGTATAGTCTGCCACGCTGGCCTAGTGTGGGTTGGCTAAAAACATCGCGACTAGACTAAAATATTCATACTATTCCTGGATAAGTCTTACTCGTAACTAGAGTTTCTATTCCAATTGTAAAAAACATATTTAGTTTTCCTACTTGTTATAGTAACAATGTACCCCAAGGTTTAGATAAATTATCTAATAAAGTTTATTTTATAATCGATAAAAACCTTGATTGATCAAGCCTTGACATGGTAAATAGTAAATACAGGCGAAGAGAGATACCTACCTATACGCTAAGTACCTATGTCATAGGTTCATAGCTGAGCAGACATAAAACAATATTATAGAATATAATAAAAATTAACAGATGTAATTTACAATTGCATTATATTATACCTATTTTGAAAAGAACCTTTCTAATTGAACTTAACTTTCCGACACCTCATTGTAAGATTGGCAGCGATTGGGCTGATTTTATTAATGTATGAATAGTTTTTTTTTTTTAAGTGGTAGAGCCGCACTGTGGTTGCTTTGAAATTTAGACTACATTAGAAATATTCCGGCTCAACCCGGGTGTCAAAAAATCGACGGCTTCGGGAGGAAGAAAAGAATACAGGACATTATTTTCCTCCTCCCGCCCTTTTTCCGTCCCATGTCTTTTCCATTTTAAAACACCAGCAAATGGGTCGCACAAATATTTATCTTGATGCAGCGATCGAACCCACGGCTTCTTGTTTCACAGACGGCTTCTCAACCAGTTGTACCTCGGACGCTGAGAATGTCAATTAAGCCTAAGATAGTTGATAAATACACCGCAGTCTAAACACATATCGACAATGCGAGTACCTTTCCATAAAGATTATGATATTGGCTTACATCAGGCGCAGTGTGGACGTATGACCACGTTTAAAATCTACATTATCAGCAGGCGCCATCACGCGCCATTCAGTGATAACGAAGTGATTGCAAATGGTCAGTGGACGACAGTGCCTTTCAGAGTAATAAGGGGTCAGACTGCCTCAATATGCGCATTATGCAACAACTACCGAGTCAAAACAAAGCGATTAATTTACTTACCTATACAAAGATTAATTTTAAATGTCTTATCTATTCAGAACGCATATGATAGCAATTCTTAAACTGCTGAAATGTTTCGGGTGATAAACAGACACTATTGTCACGCGTGGGTAAGGAATATATATTTTCTTTATAAAGTGCCATCTCTGATATAAGCGGTGGTAGTGTGGCGTATTATATTATTATTACTTTACATCCACGAACCTGCTTTTATATCTCTTCGGGAATACTTAAATTATTTCATATAATATTTAAGGATAGGTAATATCAGATACTTTCATGCAGACCATTTTGTATCTTACCCAAAGCATTTAATGTGTGTAGTAAGTAGTAATAGGTATTAGGTGGTTAACTGCCTAGGTGGCTACGGTACGATTACAACACTGAGGTCTCGAGGTCGAACCCTGTGTCGGGCAAAGTGATATTAGATTTTTCTATTCATTATGAGCCCGGAGTCAGGACTATTGCCCGACATGGCGATGGGCTCGCTCCCTTTCACATCGTGGGTGTCCTGATAGCACTTCTGCCTATCCCTTCTGTGACAAAAGGCATGTGTATTTATGTAATAGGTGGTCAAGTCAAGTATTTCACATTTTATTAACACATTCATTATTTAAAAATACCAGATCACAAGCAGAATAATAAGCCAATAATTCTATAATACCTAACTCTACCAACTCTACATCTTGTTCATAATGGAGATATTATGGATGGTATGACTTATTACGGATTTGACTGATTATAACTCTGTGGTCGCAACGTCTCGAACACTGTTCATTATTATTGGCTTTTGCAAGAGTTCCACAGAAGAGAAATGATAGAAAAGTGAAAGTAACAGATTTTTTAATTTTATGGTTTTTAAGTAAATAGCAGTCATATCAATTTTTAGTTTTCTAGTATTTACTAACAGATATGGGTAAAATCAGATAGGATATTGACTCTATATACTAGAAAGCAGGCCTGTTTTCAGCAAACGAAACTTTGGAGATCGGCGAATGAAAATGCCTGGTGGGGTCGGTAGAGACGACGATCTACCCACGTGGTCCTACGAATAACAAATAGGGGAATTGTTATATCAATATCCCACATCCAAAATCGATAACTGTGCACAAACTGCTGTCAAACTGTTAGTATAAGTACTGACTACTGTTGTGTTACTTTACTGTTGTCTTGGTAGCCAGGGCTTACTAGTCATTATCTAAAGTGCCAGAGTGACGATCGCTGGAGTTGCTTCTATTTATGGACAAGCGTGACACTCATCAGTCACTACCAGTCCCGCGGGCAGATCGTTTCGTCAATTACAATAATTTAATCAATTAAATAATGAAATTCATTTCATTAAATATTATTATAATGTTTTCTATCTTTCTACCTAGTATAATCTAGCTATAAACCAGCACTAGATTCCTTCATCTCTTTCATAGTTTCTTCACTTCGCCCAGGAAAAATCTTCTTTGGTTTCGTTCGTAGCCCCATCTATCACTCTGACTATAAAATAGTAATATTTTATGATACATTTACTAGTCCTCAACGAATTATATAGATGGCGCCTGTTATGGCTCAGTCTGTGGGCTCAGTTTATATCACAGATTACTTAGTACTGTTTATATGCAAAATGTTTCCGCCGTATACGTATAGATGGCATTACCAGTACTTATCTAATTCTTGGTAATTACGTGCTAACTGGTACTTATATATTTATGCACAGACATTCTATACGATGAGTCAAATAAGCAGTAAAAATGCGTCATACATTTCCAGCTCTATTTTCCTCGTTCCTCTTGAAAAGTACATACAACTCTAAAGACCATAGGTATAATATCTGCTAATTGATGCTTTGACTTGAACTTTGATCCTATTCAATATTGCCTATAACAATTAATTAATTTTACTTAGGTATAACGAATTTTGCGTAGTGGCCAGTGGATTACCTGATATCTGCTCGTCGCCACAACAGAAAAAGATATACTCTCTCCATGTTGCAAAAGATATAAGTAGCTTTAATTATTTAATTATCTTTTATTTAAATAAGTACCTACCTATCCATTTTATACTTGCACACCAAAATGATTACAAAGCACCTGATGGTACTTAAATGTAATGCATTTTCAACATAGAGAGTTACGGCCTTATTGATAGACAGATTTAAAACCTTTTTTAGGTTATAGAATGTTTTCTCTTCTACGCTCAAACTGAATTCCAAAATGGTTCGTTAGGGACAAAACATTCGACAACCTAAACAGGTTTTAAATCTATCTATGAATAAAGCCATATGTACTTAATCGGAGGTTGAGCGTCTCTTGCCAATCGTCTTTTGACAATAAACGTGTGTTGAAATTAACCATGAAAGAAAACGTGGCACTTTCTGGTGGTAGATCTCTCATACGTGAGAGGACACCTGGGTAAGCACCACCACAATGTCTATTTTTCCCGCTAAACAGCAGTGTGAACGCACTGCTGTGTTCCGGTTTGAAGGATATTGTAGCCATAATAACTACTGGATATAATGAAACTTAACATCTTATGTCTCAGGATGGCGAGCGCAGTGTAATGCCAAGCTTTGCTTTGTAATTGATAGTGTTGTTTGGTTTTGCTACTGTCCAAGAGCGGTCATATCGCATAACATCAGGCGATTGGCTGCTCATCTCACCATTCCGCGCAATAAAAAAATCTTTCGTAGGTCTCTATGATATGTTTTCTAAATCATAAAATACGGTGGTCTATGTCCGAATAAATCCTAGCATTTATCATCAGATATACCGTCTAACTCAACGAAAACCCACAGGAAAGTTTTATACTTCACGTCGGTTTTCTATAAGAAAATGGTAACTACAGTCGAAACCAATTAATTGGAACTGTCAAGCTAAACCCTAGCTTTACCGAGCTACAGAAAGACTACCACTTCCCCCTTAGTTGTGGAAAGTTTTATCTGATTACAATCAACCGCTAAACATATTTATGTTACAAAAGATAAAATATTATGATGGCTAATTTCGACGGTTACAAATACCTACGATATCCTGATAGAAAATAATCGATAGCAATAGATTGAGAGAGAAAGACATTGACAGAACATGCATTTGAATTGTGCAAGATCTAATAACAGCAAAAGCTAGTTAAGATCAAAGTAAAAATATCTATTAGTGGTGTAGAGTAGGTACTAGGTAGTATGTTTTTTATTATTTGATTCTTTTACTGGCACGTCAAAACTATTGATGGTAAGTGCAGAAATGATTACATTAAATTTAAATATGTAGGTATTCCATAACAAATAATAATACTTAAATAAATAAAATTATTATTCTTTACCTTACACACCACAGGGCAGCATACTTAGACCTCTACTTTTTATCATATAAGGGTCTCTCGCTAATTAATAATATAAGAAGGTATAGAATTCTGCAATGAAACATTATTCTTTAATATAAGTTTTGCAGATACTACAATTGCTATGTTTATAACTCTGTTTTTTTTTTCTATTATTTTATGTTTATAGTACTAAACGAATAAATTTAATTGCCGCAATAGTTCTGCCAAATGACACTGAAATAAGGTATTTATGAATGATTGTCATTATAAATTTTGTTTTACATTGTGATCATACTTCGACTTAGTGATACAAACACAAATTAAAATGTAATGAAGTTAACAAATTAAGTGAAAATATATTTCAAATTAGCTGCTGCTCAAAAAAGACGATATTCGCAACATCTGTACTAACAGACAAAACAAATATTCTTGGGCAGTTGAAAACATTTTTCAGATGTTTATCATTTTGTTCGAATATTCGGCCTCGATCAGATAACTTTCTGAAATTAGACACCATAAAGGAAGGTAAATATATTTCTCGTCTTACATATACGCATCTAAGTTATTATTGTTATTATATTTAAATTAATTTTTGTTTATATTTGTTTTCACACTTTGATGCAATGTCAATAAACCCTTCAGACACAGGTGCTTAGAGTATTTTTTGCATCAGCATCGTGATGACTTGGTACAAATCCAAGTTTCACGTGCCAAAGGAACGAATGACCTGGGGTGTCTCGTTATCTAACAGTAGAATACGCATTTCAGTGCTCATAAGACCACCAGCGTTATATATAACAGCTATTCATCGGCACATAAAAGTGAATTATTTTATTGTTCCCCCGCTTTCAAGTTAAAACAATAGATCGTTAATTTTATAATACAAATATACAATTATTGCGACATTTCAGTGGTCGCAATTTAGATAAAGATTATATTTCAGTGAACGTTGAGATAAAGGATTTTATTTAAAGAGGCGCACAGAAAACGCGGTGTGGAATACGGTGACAATTCATTTCCATGCTCACAGTGCTGCAGAGTGCGTTCAGGGGCTTTTGCTCGTCATCCAAAAAATCCCGGAATATGGCCAACGATCTAGTTCATTACAAGGTAAACATATTCGATATTCTAACACCTACACTAGCACAGTACGCTTAACAGGAAGTCGAACACATCCACGTTGTCTATTATTTTATTGATCATTATCAGTGATCATTACATAACAAAGTCACGACTGAAATCGTTTTTAATTTTTTATTCTATATTCTATTACCAACTACTCGTAGTATAAAAATTTAAATACAGCCACAAAGTCTCATTTAAAAATACTTATTATTATTTTATAAATTTTACAATTCGAATTGCCAAATAGAACAAATATTATTTAATTTTTGTTAGGTAACTCCTTACCTACAAACGTCTTTTAGTATTCAAACATGACATAAATTGAAAAGTACATTAGGTAATTCAACATTTTTCCCATAATATACAAAATGCAAATTATTTAAAATATGAGAAACGAGTATTTTAATTAATTAAAAGGATTATTTTTAAGAAACAAGTTAAAGGCACGTTGCAATGCCAACGTAGCACATAGGTCGTACAGATTATCATCATTAGAGACACAATTAGTTGAAACATCAGTAATACATCTTCGTTTCATCCATACATACCTACATATACCGGGTAAATCCAGACTGCGACCGAAAATGAAGCCATGTGGTAGTTTTAGTGACTTCAGACACAATGCAACTAATATTTCTTCCAAAATAATAATGTACACCCTTTAATTTTAACGAGCTGGTCGGCAGTAAGGGTTCGTGTTGTTGTGAACGTCGAAAAAAGGCTTCTTCGTATAGTTTCTTTAAGAATTTCCTTGAGATGGCGTTATTTTATTCAGACTGTGGATAATACTAGATAGATCAAGTTCTCAGGATAAGATGTAGATAACAGTGTTATAAAGACCAGCATATTTAATTTGTCTGGGTTTCCTACTTATTTTACATTTTATTAAAACCTAAAATACTTGGAATTTGTTATTCATTTATTCACGTATAATCACTTAAACGTCTGAGAGACTTTGAAATTCTATAAGGCTGAAATTTAATTTGCGTGCTACGAAGGATTAGTACACACATATAAATTATGTAAGAAATCCGTAACTTACACCCCTAATCCTAATTAGGGGCTGATACTTCATAAGCTAAAGTAGGTACTTCACAAAGACCTAGAAATCTGGTTATAAAACTAGAGTATCCTATAAAAAAAAACATCTCAGAAAACACATTTATTTCAACAAAACTATGGGATAATAGACGTGTCTTCGTGAAACGGCCAAGCGTTTATTTACCAATATATAATAGGGTTTGTTGAATAATCAAAACACATAGATGTATATAATGCGAATTCACAAGATACGATCTCTGTGTATCCCGCGAGCTGAGTCAGTAAATTGCAGGAGTAACCGTCATTACAAGATTTCCCAATGTCTCATAAAAGGAAAAACGCCCCCACGCTCATTCATGTTTACTGTTTATTCCATGTGTGTTGTTAATTTATTCAATACTTACTGATGCGACATTGGACGGTTTACTATTTTTACGGTATAATAAAAGAATATATTAAAACAGACACCTTAACGACTATGGAAGTCACTGTTTTCTATCTGTGGAGTTACATCAATAACTTCATAAGTAATTCATTTTTTTTAAATATGGAATAATTAATAATTCAATTATAATTATTCTAATGAAATTAAACAAAGAAATAGTTAAACTACTTTCAAGTGAATTTGCGTGGGACACGCACGTCTATACATCTAGCATATTTAAGTTGATTGATTTAAAATATTAATTCTACAATGTTGTGTCTGGTTTATTTACGACAAATAGTTTATCTGGTCCCCCAACAAGCCTTGCAGACTGCAGCACGTAGTATATCGCATGCGTACTACTACATACCTATAGTATATTTAAATCAATCATTAAACAAAAAAATATTTTGTGTGTTAATATGTAAAGAAAACACTAGATTGTTATTCGTAGTTATGTTCCATTTTCAAATAACAAGAAATTACGAGGATTTAATAGCGATGATAAGAGGCAATTTAGTTAATTTCCTGCAAATCTACGTATTATCTCTGTTTACATGTTTTATAAACACTATTTAGTGCTTAGGGTAATCCCCTGAAGAATTGTTTATAAATGTATGTTTATTTTCCGTTGTACTGTGTTGTGTTCCGCTTTGATGGGCATTGTAGCCAGTATAACTAGAGGACGTAATGAGACTTAACATCTTATGACTCAGGATGGCGAGCGCAGTGGAATGCCAAGCATTGCTTTGTAATTCGTGGTGTTTATTTGGTTTTGCTACTGTCCATGAGCGGTCGAATCGCTTACCATCAGGCAAATGACATGTTCGTCTCGCCATTCATTGCAATGTATAAAAAAAAACATCATACAAACTCGTACGCGAACAAATTGAGATCCGACACGACTAGGTATTATTCGCATCGGGACCGAAAAAACATCGCTGGCCCAGTTACTAGTGTAACTTGATAGACGGGTTTCAAACAATGTTTTCCTTTGCCGTTAAAGGAGTAAATATAATTAATTACTAATACACACGTGACTCCGAAAAGTTATACCAGTGCGCCTTTGGTTCGAACCCGCAACCACTATGTTGTCAGTCCGGTGACCGGACCAATCCTAGGGACAAAGCAGTATCGCTCACTTTAATTTCATTGCGTTATTGCTCATTTCAACAGACTGGAACGTTTTATCATCTAATCCTTTTCAAATCTCAGTAAAATTAGATAACTAACGATAGGTACACAGTGGACATCACAATAATAAAAGTTTACTTTGTATAAGCACATACGAACATAGATTTCACCAGAAAGCCTTTAATGGGGTCTTGTTTGCATAATATTGGTGTTGAGGTGAGCGCGTGAGAGGAATCACGGTGCACAGACCGCAGCGTTGTCGAGTACAAACATGATTGGGGGCACGTCTCTGCGTCAAAGCTGCGTTAGTCCGAAGTCCGATGTCGTCCGCGTTATTTATAAATCTTATGTTTTTTGTGACTAATCCAACGTTTCTGATGTCAAGTGACTAAAAATTGTTTAACACTGATCATCGCTGATGTGACGTTCTGATTGCTAAAATTGCAAAGTCATGTCATTCATACCTTAGGTATCTTTGGGGGCTTGTTATTTATCAATATTATGAATATGTATATTATTTTATGTAGCATGCCGCCGGAAATGCGCGCAACGGCCACTGAGGCGAGTCAATCAGTATGCTGGAGCTGGCGTAGGATATTGTTAGGGACCACCACCTCGGCCGCAATATCCGTAGCGTGCTGGGCTGGTAGGCCAGTGACATACCACTTTCGGCCTCTACCGGGGTACCGAAAAGGGACCTTCACAGCTTTTCATATTTAAAAAAAATATTTGTTTACAAAGTAACACATAAGATAGAATTCCATTAAGTCCAATAGAAAGTAATATAGGTAAGTAGGTCCTGAATAATATAGTTACCTAAGTAGTAAGTACCTACATTTTCTTTTCATAATGTTCCAAAATTTTATGGTAGTAAGTACTAAGTAGGTACTTAAGGTACCTATAGAACTTTGAAGTTAATAGTGACCGTAAGGTTACAACGTACAAACTAGAATAAAAATACTTAGGTAGGTACCGTCAACTGTGGCATCTTTACTTTCCGTGGTTATCTTTACCTAAGCATACCCTATAGTCGATACTAGTTCAACTTAATTTTTGTTTTGTCTGTGGCAGTTTATGTTAATTCACACATATTGGTAGATTTTGTAATAAATTTTGGTAACCCAAAAAGTTTTTCAAGCTAGCTACTTCGTTAAGTGTCAAAATAGAATTTAACAGTTTAAATAATTATCTAGCTCCATGTTGTGGTAAATTGTTAAAAATCTAAAAAATACGGTAAAGTTGCCACAGTTGACGTTACCTACAACATTCATATCGCATTTTCATACTGACCGGCCTTGGCATTAGATTTTTAACAAAGACAGTCGATTTTGGATTTTTAAATACCTAATCGCTTAAATGTGCCACCACCTGTTTATCTTCTATCTCCTTGTGTATTTATTATTTCGGGTTATCCAAAAGTTTTTTTTCAATGATTACGTTGTCTAATAAATGCCCATAACTAGGTACCTACTTGTTACTTTTATTATGTTGATCTTATTAAACTGCATTAAAATGGCGCGGATTGAACTCAAAACGTGAAGTAGTCGAAAGTATAATTTCACAAGCATTTCTCTATAATGATTGCGTTAGCTGACGCGGTATTGCGTGAAGGGCATCACGTGAACGAAGGGTACGATGCCGCGAACTGCGGAGGGGCCGGGAGGTGCGCGTGACGTCACTCGTCGGCGCGCCGCCGGCGCGGCGGCGAGGCGGCGGGGTGGCGGGGCGGCGGCGGCGAGGCCGAGGGTGTGGTGCACATGCGCCGCCGCCCGCGTCGTCTCAAGGTGACCCCCAACTCGCCGAGCAAGTGTTCTGCGTCGTTCGCGGCACTGTACGCCGTTCCTTTCACTTCTGCACGACTACGCGGTCACTGATACCGGTATTTGCCTGAACGCGGATATAATATTTATCTCTGTGCCCGGTGGAATTTATGACAACACGCTGTGGACACCGACGCTTCTCGTTCATCACCTATTATCTCAGTCGTCGCGACTGACAAGACAAATCGATATGCGTCAAGCACGAGATGTTGTGAGTACCCCATAAACTCAAATATTTGCCCTGTATGAAAATTTTCCTATACATTCCCATCGCGTTTGCCGTTTAGTCTACTTTTGGAGGTTTGAATATAATATCCGTCTGGATAAACTAAAGAAAACTACTTATTGTAATAGGTAGGTACCTATAAAAAGGAGGTTTCTACATCCTTACTATTGCTGCCAAAGAACACCGATCGATATAGCTTTGCTTAATGCGGTAAAATCATTAATAAATAACCATTTACATTCGTATACAGGTGAATCAAATAGATACCTAAGTCACTTTGACAAATTCATTGAAACCACTGTTATTTACCCGATGATAACATGTAATCTGCTAACCTGTAAACAATCCGGTGCATCATTAATCAGACACTGTTGTCTACACACCTTTACAATGAGTACCTATTACTTTATCTGTGAAGGTCATCCCGCGGGGTCATTCAAAAAGACTGACACACACACGGGATTCCCCTTCTACTAGATTATTATTTATAGTGATGTGTTTCCCACTCCACAGAACTACCATAACATTTCTATAAAACAAGTTTGAGAAGTTTAAACTGTAGCAGATTAATGAGTTTGTTACCAACTTCCTGATACTTCAAAAGCAGACTTCACATAAAAGGGAGTTTTAGCAAATGATACACTATTACTTCGTACAAAACCAGGGATGTCCCAAAGTTTCGACCATTCTGGGTAGAAACGGTTCTTCCGTCTTTCTGCAAGATATTTTTTATTTCACCATCACTTGTGACAGCTTGTCAAGCTCCATATTTAGTGTTCAGTAATTAAATCGTTTCCTGTTTTTCTACAGCAGATCTTGATCACTCGCGTAATGCAGATTTTTAATCTTTATGCATGCTTCGAAGCTCGAAGGACATCTAAGGTCGAAAACTTTCGATTACATGGAGGGGTGTTTATTTACCGCAGTCAATACGTCATTTTTAAATACAAGCAAAGGCTTAACGGTTTATTTGTTATCATAAATGTACCTACAAAAATGTTTATCAAAACAAAAAAAAAACAGTTTTCCAATGAAATGGTTCCATCTGTTTGTCACAATAAAATGTATAGATAACAACCATTATTATTCCTGTAACTGTCGTGTAATTTATATCTAATAAACCTGAAATGCGCATTAAACTAAGAATCTTATCTTAACATTTACACAATGTATGACGCGTTTCTCACGTTTTTAGTATCAGCTAGACTTGCTTCATATCCTTTATACATATTATAATATGTAAGTAGGTGTAGGTACGTAAATTTTCCTATACCTAAGTAGTAAGTACAACTGTTTGCATTTTCACAGCGATGCGACACGTTTCCTGATTATTTACCCACATAGACATTAATTACTGTGACATTGTCTGAATGTTTGTACATATTACAGATCACATAACAATTGAAAAGTCAATATATTAATATTTAATTTACACAACCTATGTTGTTGCATCCCTTTATGTATCCACACTATACATCTAGTTATACCTCCATAGTAATACTTCATCAATAAAGAGCACAATGGTTCTCAAAAGCGCTTCGTTCTAAATTCAATGCTGTTATAACTCAAACATAGCGCATACAGCGGTGGTTTCGCTCAACTTCTAAAGATTTGTTTGCATTTGTCACGAGTTGTATGTTAATTTTCATTTTTCACACGCTTAGTTTTAATTTAGTTTGCAAGTAGGTAATTATGTTATGGTTTGAAGATTAGTCAACAGCTTAAACAAAGATAAGGTTTTTAAATTTCAATCCATAAAATAAGCAATTCTGATACTTTTTGACTGCCAGAATTTGGTGACAATTTATTATGTTTGTTTCGAATTTTAAATATTTTTCCTTGTCATTACGTAAGCTCTAATTGCATGCAACAATTTAAAAGTAGGAATTTCCCCGGATTATATTATGTGTTTATCCTCAAGTTAAATGGTGGTGTATAGATAGTATAATATTCCTCTTATCGCGCCAAATAACGCACACAAAATATACACGTAGAAGTTAAAGTGCCACGAGTTCAAATGCGTGATGACGTTATTTACGATAAAATATATAAATTACCACATTCACATTAACATAAATGTTCGCCAGATAAAACCAGTTACGTTCTCGTATAAAGTTCTCAAATACAGTTTATAATAAATATGTAATCCTTAAGTAAGTATAGATATTTTGTTAGTAGAGATCAAGGGCGCAACATTTATGCTTAAAATATTTCTATAAATGATATAGTTGTTAGGATAAATTATCGACATATCAGAGGGGGAGGATATTTTAAGAATTCAATATTTGACTATAAATATTAGTTCCTCATTTAGAATAAAATGGTCTATTAAGATATTATTATTCACGGTCAGTGCCGGTGTTAGGGTAGCGCGCGGTTGGGCGACAGCCCTAGGACACCCGTGTTGAAAGTGCGTCGAATGCCGGGATTTACTGCAACTTATAGTTCTATTCCCATGTATTTTCTATGATTTACGGTTTTATGCTGGGATTTGGGTATTTATCGGGCGCTGTAGAAATCACGCCCAGGGTGTCGTTAATGCTATAACCGTTTCAATTCACGGTGAACTAGAGCAACGTTACGACTCACGTGTCATAGCAGCTGATGGTCCTTGAAAACGACCTTGCTCACAAGCAAGCCCCGCCCATTTCCCTTGTGTTGCCCGTGCCGTCTGCCGACCGCGCCATGCGCACGAGTGTGCCCGCTTCACACACGTAAAGGTCATTGACATGGAACCCTACAACGGGGGTTGAGATTGAAATTTCCTACGTGCGTTGTGAGGTTTATTGCGAAAATATTTTTTCGATTCTCTCTTGTTTATTAGAATTTTATGTGTATATTTTTTTACATTCAAGCATAAGCTTTCGCGTGTTAACTTAGGTATTTTATAAGTAAGGGATACCAGGGTTAGTAACGATTTTCAATTTTCATATTATATCTCACAGACCTTATTAAGATCACAAAATACTACACATTGGTGGTCTATTGTTCATTCGGCTATTTATTAACACTGACTTGATTGCAAGTGCTGTTACAGAGTTTGTGAAAAATGGTTCGCTCAATTATAATATATTATGTATATTTTATCGAAGGAAAAATGTCCAATTAAAAACAGTGGAATTTGTTTCAATCATAAAGGGATAGTTGTAACATTTCAAATATGATAATAATATTAACAAAAATTGCTTTCGTTTATCAATATATTTATTTCCAATTAGTTCTTTAGATCTCATTATACCCAAATTATAATATTTCTTTTCATTAGCAATCATTTTAAGTAGGTATTACTGGAACTTTTTGGATTTAAGTTTTTTCTTTTTATTTTTGGATCTTAAACTTGTACGGAGTACTTGATTCGGACAATTAATAATTCGGACGCTAAAAAAACTATAATTAACGTCTTTTTTGCCATTGTAGAGTGGTAGGTAAATGAAATGGTGCAGTTGTACCACAGTATGTTTGCAAATTAGCTGTTCATGAGTAGTTATTTAAGAGGTCTTGGATTTGAATCACTTTGCCCGGACAAAATTATATTGGATTTTTCTATTCGTTATAATTCCGAAGTCAGGAATTAGGGCTAAAGGCTCGACTCCTATCACATCGTGGGACGGAACATACAAGGCGAAACGTGGGTTTAATGGGTTTTTTTTTTTTTTTTTTTTTTTATTGCAATGAATGGCGAGACGAGCATGCCATTCGCCTGATGGTAAGCGATACGACCGCTCATGGACAGTAGCAAAACCAAACAACACCATGAATTACAAGGCAATCCTTGGAATTCCACTGCGCTCGCCATCCTGAGACATAAGATGTTAAGTCTCAATATGTCCAGTAGTTACTCTGGCTACAATGTCCTTCAAACCGGAACACAACAGCGCATTAACACTGCTATTTGGCGGGAGAAATAGACATTGCGGTGGTACCCACCCAGGCGGCCTCTCACATATGAGAGACCTACCACCAGTAAAAATTACTACCATTACACCCACGTTTCGTCTCTGCCTACCCCTTCTGGGAAAAAGGCGTGTACTTATGTATGTATGTATATATTTACCAGGTTCATGTTTAATCATGTCCGTAAAATACACTCTTGTACCTACATAAAAAGTCTGTTTTTGTGGTTATCTTCAGAGCACAATCAGAAAGATAATGACCCAGTCTAAATTATAGGTGAGAGCTGATACTGCGCTTATCAGTCTACTTCAACATTGAGTAGCATGACGACGCTGTCTGTCCACCTATATTATATCGTTCATTAGCTAGCCACTTCTGGTGAAAATAAAAAGTTAATGAAGAAGATTATTACGTTATTTTATTTTGGGTTTACAATAAACAAACGCATTTAAGTTGCGTCAATGGTAGAGATACACGACGCGTCGCCATCACAAGACAAGAACAGTCTCAAAAATAAACATATACACTATGCCAAGAGAATGCTACAGCGTGCGTTCGTCCTAACGCGAACCCAAACAGTTATATATAGATTTTACATTACAATACCTGCGACTGAGACATCTTAAGCTTTTAAAAATAACCGTTCAGCTATAAAATGTGCAGTTACTGACCGCAACCAATTAGCACAGTGACATTTTATAGATAAACTGCAGTCCTAGATATACCTACTTACACTGTATTGCGGCATTCTCAGGCCATTCCTAGTATGGTTTATATTGGTTTCAAACTTCCGATCTGTATACTATATCCAAAGGCCAACCCATACTACATAGTATAGTAGGTAGTCCTAGTTAGGTTAACCATTATGGTTTGTAAAGTGCATACATGATGCAGTGCATACTGAATCTTACTGATTTCATATTTTGTGCGTAACAACACGATAAACGGCTATGGTGTAATGAATTGTGTATTGTATTCCCTATTAAGGCATATAATATCATATACGTGAAAATATATTTGTGGAAAATTAAAAGAATAAAATTAAATTAATTATTATGACATCCACGCGTAATCGTGTCTAGTATGTTAAAAGGGTTAAACTGCAAGCGCATGTATTACTATTCAAGCTACTAGAACTACTAGCAACTTTCCGCACAGGCAAAAACTACTTACCACTACAAATGCATTAATGTAAATATAGAGGACGAGGAATGTTTGTGACGTCACGAGCGAGCCCACGCGTAAGCCAATCAGAATCAAACACCAAGAGGCGCGCCTGGGGGATAATGATAAACATTTATGATGAACAAATGAAATTTGAAAATGACTCGGCGGTATTTGATTTCATCAGAATTGATAGTACTGAAATTATTCTTTTTAACTTATAAAATCATATAATTTATCAAAAAAAAAATGCTTCTATATATTTTAACTCTTCTGATATACTATAACTTGGTTTCGTTAGAGCAGGATGACAATACTTCATGATCATGAATGAAAAACATAGTGTGAACGCGTTCAATGCTAGCGGGCGACGCGACGTTCGCTCGTAGCCACCAGCCTGGCGTATTCTACATTTTCTTGCAGCTTTGGCAAGACGTGTTGTAACATAATAGAAACAATTTTGCTGTTATATAAAATTTTTAATTTTTAATTCAAACCAGTGTTATAAAAATGGGTATAGTTATTAACAATTTGCCTCGGGTGAGTGAAAATTGTTTTATAAGATTTTTTTATACTTTTATAAAATAGCCGGCTTACTATTGGAAAGCAACGGTAGTGTTGTAATGACCGCTTTGACCTTGTGAAACTCGCTCGCGATAATGAATAACTTGGTCGTTTCGTTTGTTCGCAAAGATTGCATTCGTAACGAATGCTTTCAAATACAAGATCGATGAAATATAGCCCGTGTAAATACTCCGAAGATGCTTCAAGCGTGCAAGTCTATTTTTAAAAATTTAAATCCTCGTGAATTGTCGATTGAGTACACTATCCACATAGTAAACCATTTAATAATATGTAAAGTGAAAAGTGTTTAGAGTTTTATATGACAATGTGTACGACTATTTCTACGAAAAATAGTAGTATTTACAAAAAAAAAACGCTAAAATTAGCGCACGGCTCGTTTCCTTTACACGTCAATGTTCCAGTCGTTTTGGCGCGTAGACCGATAGATTGACTTAACATTTGCAAATATTGCAGATTCGCGAAGAATGCGAAGTTCTACATTTAACGGACAAACAGATCCGCGAGATCATGAACAGGCTCCATAATGACCTGCTCAAAGGTCTCGGCAAAGACACCCATGAAAAATCCATAGTCAAATGCTGGATCACATATATTCAGGATTTACCCAATGGAAAAGGTATTTTTTTGCATTGTATTTTAATATATGATCTTTATACTGATGTGGATAATATATTTAGTATTTTCTTGTTTTCAGAAAGAGGTAAATTTTTGGCGTTAGATTTAGGAGGCACTAATTTCCGAGTGTTAATTATCAATTTAGGAGAGAATCATTTCGATATGCAGTCAAAAATTTATGCTATACCAAATCATATAATGACTGGCACAGGAGTCGCTCTTTTTGACCATATAGCTGAATGTTTAGCTAATTTCATGAAGGTAAACAATAGTATTTAATTTCATGTCTTTTTTACTGGTTTTACCTAGGTAAATCTTATTCACTTATTACAAGATTGTGTTTCTTTTTTTAGGAACATGGTGTCTATGAGGAAAGATTAGCACTGGGTTTCACATTTAGTTTCCCGCTTAAACAACTAGGACTCACAAAGGGTATCTTACAACGTTGGACAAAAGGCTTCTCATGTTCTGGTGTAGTTGGTGAAGATGTTGTACAAGGACTTAAAGATGCTATTGCCAGGAGAGGGGTAAGTTATATCAGAAAATTATACAATTTTCTTTCACTACAACTCGTGAGTTCATTCCAAAATTAGTTTTTTGCTAAAGCAACCCAAATTCCAAATTCTTTATTCAAAAAAGAGAAATTTTCCAGGACCTTTCATTAACTGTGATGGGCATCCTTAATGATGCAACGGGCACACTTATGTCCTGTGCACATAAGAATCCTCATTGCCGAATAGGGGTTATTATTGGTGAGTTGTTGATGATGCCAGCTCTCTGCTAGTGTATAAGGCATGATTGGAGCCAAAGTGAGAGCCACGTAGAGGTTTTCAAGTCGTGTTATGCTAGGGCTGCTATGTTCATTATTGGATTTTACAAGTGCATTTTCTAACATATTGCATGTATTGTTATGTATAATATGATAAGAACAATTTTCATTTTCCTTACTACTTAATTGTTTCAAAATTTAACTACATTACATAATTATAATCTGGGTAAAACAACATTTATAAAAAATGGACTTTATCTATATGGCATATTGGCGGGACTCAGTTCTAATAATATCGGTTGAAACAAAAACATTAAGTTTTAGTATAAAAGCGGCAATTTTTTATTGCGGTATTATGAATGAACGTAATAGCATGGTCTGGTCTACTTTGAAAGCCTCTACACTCGATCATCTTCAACAGGGATACTAACTATTTCCATACTGGGGACAGTGTTTGTATCAATTCTGTTACTTAAAAAGCATGTTTTCTCACTCTTGTAGGACGTTCAGATTGACATATGTGCTATTCTGAATGATACTACGGGTACTTTGATGTCCTGCGCGTGGAAAAATCACAACTGCAAAATAGGACTCATTGTTGGTAGGTTCCTATGTTTATTGCCGTGTTCAGTTTACTGCTTGCATATAGGAACATGTAATCACAAATACTTGTTTTGTATTACTATGCTCATATTGCTCTTGTTATAACATATTACTCATGCTTCGTTTTATTTATCCTTCTAAACATTACTAATCCCAATATGACTTGTCTCAAAGACGTCATTAATCATTATGTTCAACTATCATCATACATAACAAATGGGATGGAATGACCATAATATGCTGCAAAGACTCAGTCAAAACACTTATAAATGACTTATTTGTTTTTTTGGTGTGCTTGTTTTTGTTTATCTTGGTTGCGGTGTTGATTCTTGGCTGCGTTGAGGAAAAATCTTATATTCAACTATTTTCAATCGCATTTTATTTAGCTTATTTTTAAATATACATAATGTGTATGTACTAAACTTATTAACGTAATTTTATAAACGTATTTTTGGGTGAATATGTGCCTAAATATAAGCTCAAATTTTATAACAAAAAAGAAGCTCTATTCATTGGTGCCGTTAAGATGTGAAGCGGTAGTTACAGAGTGACTTGTGTTAGGTACTGGAAGCAACGCCTGCTATGTGGAGAAAACGAAGAACTGTGAGTTATTTGACGGCGAGCCCGGGAAGGACGAGCTGCTCATCAACACTGAGTGGGGCGCGTTTGGCGACGACGGCAGCTTGGACTTTGTGCGGACAGAATTCGACCGGGAAGTCGACTCAAACTCCATCAACCCTGGAAAACAGATGTGAGATACTTTTTCAATTAACTTTTATTCCCAAGGAAAATAATTAAAGTGTGTGTGTCATACGAAAAAGTCCAGAGTGAAATCCAACCAGCAAACCATTAACCGGTTGTGCTAGTTAATTTATTGGGAATCCCGGCGACATTGTTTGTTACGTATGGGTTACATTTGGGTTAACTTTTCCTCGTGTACTCTTTGGTAGTTTTCCTCAAACGAGATACTGAACTGCAACACGGTTCCGATAATAACGTTCTTTATCGGCGAGACAGTCATCGTTAGTTGCGATTTGTACATGTTATCGAGGTTTGTTTTGATTACACATAGACAAGATTATATTTTGCTTATTAATATCAAATCAAATCATAGGGTTCCAACTACGTATTAAAATAAAACAAAGATTAAATGTTAAATGACAGCCTCCGTGGCGCAGTTGGTTAGACGCCGGCCTGTGAAACGAGAGGCCGCGGGTTCGATCCCCGCACCGAAACAAATATTTGTGTGATCCACAGGTATTTGTTTCGGGTCTGGGTGTTTGTGAGACCGAAAAGTCTCTCGTAGTTTCTGATACCCACGACACAAGACTCGATCTTAGTGTGGGGTCAGGACTATGTATGTGACTGTTGGGTGTATTTATTTATTTATTTATTTATTTTTACTCTACTCTAAATTCTGTAAATTAATAAATTTTGTGTCATAAACATCATTCAAATTTCGACAATTTAAACTGTTTCCCTGTTAAAATAATTTAAAAAATGCAAATAGAATAAATAATATTAATTGTTAGATACGTTGTTATACATAAATGTTCCATCCAAAACATAATTACTTATTATTTAAAAAACTTAATTGTTTTATAATTATATTTCATCAATCATGTAATCATATTATTGTAAAATAATATTTATTATTTGCTTTCAAGAAACTATTGGCTTATCTATGTGTTTCCATAATATTTGCTACAGTAAATACTGGTTGCAATCGGATTGGGGTCATAACACAATATAAACAACGGTGACAAAGTCCACGTATCTAGAAATCTTTAGACTTCGATATTACAAAAAAAACACGCATGTTATTAAACAATAAGAACAAAAACTTATCGTACAAAAATGAATCGAGCAGACCACATGTGGTGGATAAAACAGTTAATTTACCATTATTATGTCTCTACATTGGCCTATTATATTTCGTACTGAATATAGTCATTCCCGTACTGTAAGAATAAGTGTCGAGTATGTTATTATTCAGTTCCTAGCTGCTCATCTACAACTTGAAACGCGTACGCAATTTGAGACACGAGCATATCCGACTAGTAACAGAATTACAAAGATAGGAGAAATGCTTATACGCTGCTGAATTTGTAAAATGTCAATAATTGGAACAACCGATTAGTAGGACTCTGAAGTAAAGATGCCTATAAGATTCCGGCAATCAATTCTTCCATACATATTTTTAATGAAGCATTCCTGAACCACTATCCATTATTCAGAAAAGCCCATTAACTTACCGATCTTTAAAAAATAGAGGGTCTATATTTGATTGTATGTATTTTGTATGTATGTTCACCAATTCCTCTGTAATTTGTGGAGCAAATTGAATGATTCTTTTATCGTTTGGTTCAGTATATGATTGGTAATGATAATGTATGGTATGTATGTTTGCAGCCAAGAGAAGATGATCTCGGGCATGTACATGGGCGAGTTGGTGCGACTAGTGCTAGTGAAGCTGACGCGCATGGGGCTGCTGTTCGGCGGCCACGGCTCCGACCTGCTGTTCCAGCGCGGCAGCTTCTACACCAAGTACGTGTCCGAGATCGAGTCCGACAAGCCGGGCGACTTCACCAGCTGCATGGAGGTGCTAGAGGAACTCGGTGAGTCATATAATATGTATACAATGATAGAAAAAAATATATTAACATTAATGAAATCCACACTCAGGTGAACTCACGGCTGATAATAAATAGGAAAATCCAATATCACTTTCCCCGATCCGGGATTCAAACCCTAAACCACAGCGTTGTAATCGTATCGTAGTAGAAATAAGCCACCGAGGCAATGCAAAACTCTCCATAAATATTCTAAATTACTGCTAAATGCCAATTAATATTTTTAAATGAAACATATGTTATCTCTGTTTAATTTCGTCATGAGTAAGAGAGGACATTAGTTGTTGGTTGTAGTCCAAGTATTTGGTGTCAGTTTTATGTGCGCCTCTCTCAGTCCTGACTAAGGTTGTATCAAAGGGTGTATGACTGATAATAATGCATAAAAAAAGTTGGTATATAAAAGTAATACATCATGCAACGTTGTCTCAAATAAACAGCCGCAATTCAATTTTAAAAGTAATGTTTTGACGCAAACAATTATCTTCAATCGTTTACTAATAATTGTATTCTACACAACATTTTGAAAGTCACGATTAGACAGCTTGAAACATATTGCTTCATACAAGGTCACGACTTTGATAATATATCAGTGATAATGTCTCCAATACAAATCACCAAGTGCGAGATCATCCTTACTTAGCCCTATCGATAATACTGTCTAATCACAGTATATTTGTAGTACTGTCTTTGAAGACCCCCCCATCATAGATAAAAAGTATAAATTATGATAGCATATCAAGAAGATTTGGCGACTAGTGATTTTATTTTATTGCATGTTCGTTACGTGTGGCAAATCTTTTTACGTAATATCTTGTACCGCAGTATTGTTTGCTATTTGAAATGATGTAACGTCACATAACACGCCCACGAATGTTGGACATTGTAGAAACGAATGGATATAATGTTTTATTAGCCACAGAATGCAAGACACGTGTACAATTTGGAGGATTTACAATGTTATCAGAAACTTGTGTATGAGCAAGACCGCGGATGCAACGGATAATGCAATTTGATACACACGTACTGTTGTATCAAATTATATATTTCTGGTAACAATAGTCAGCACTATGTGCAATAAACTTCTAATAATACATTTTAATGAGACGCACTACGTGTTTATGATAATCACTTTATATATTAAATATCACTTAAAATTGGTACGCCAAAATTACATGTTACTATCAATTAATTAAACATAGATTATTACTACTATACAATAACTATAACTAGTTCTTAATTATATTGTGAACGCAATTTTACTGACCTGTTGTTGGCCTCCAAAATGTAAATTAGATTAATTAAAAGTCACATGTTTAATTTAAAGTATTGCCTTCTAAGATAACGTTATTACTTTGTTATTGTTAAGTACCAATAATAATAACAGTATAAAGACACAAATCGTAACATTTTGCGACCACATCAACGCGACAAACCGCAATGATTGTAAATATTGGAATAAAAACGTGATTAATTCTTATAGTTCGTATTGATGCAATATTAGGCATTAATGTAGTCATTAGCCACACTACTAATTATTGCATTCTGATTTTGTATAGGAATTGATAGATGTATAATAGGAAATGCCATTAAGCCACGAATAGCATTTTCCTAAATGTTTGCGTTATTTTTACGTTAAAGGTCAGAAGGCCTTGTGCTGGTTTGGCAGGTAATTAAGACGCCACGTTCGTCACATTGTCCACTAAAAAGGCCACAAGTCAAACTTCATTATTACAATTTTTATCAAATATAAATAAAATACATAATATTGTCCTTTCTTTGGAAAAATAGAATGTGATTTTTATTTAACTAACATTAAAAATTTTACATAACGAGTTAGTTGTGGGATTGCCAAAAGAGTAGTGATTATCAGAGATGGTGTTAATGACACAATGTTTGAATCGCTTAATCTTCAGGGTCACTCGATCGCTTCACCCCGGATACCTCTAACTACTTGATAAAAAATAATTAGCATTTGTTGCTGGTTACAATTATTACAAAGTTTATTTCAAAAAAGGTTGTTATTTCGTTTACACCGGCAATTTGACTCTCACTTTTTGGATTCATTTTGCGTTTATTCATAGCGGTCAATCACCACGCACTATAACGCAAATATTGTGAGGAAATCCACATAGTGCATATCGTAGCGATTTGTAAAAAAATATATTTCTTTTATTTTTATTTATTGGTCTCCGACTAAGACTACACTTAACATACATTCAATAAAGTGCCTACATAATTTATGAATGAACACTGTGCATCTTCAATTACAGGACGACACATTTTGCCAAAAACAAACTTTTTTTTGCAATGAATCGCGCAGTTCAGACGCTGCCTTTAAAACGAGAGCGTGCGGGTTCAGTCCCTGCACCGAAACAAATGTTTGTGTGAACCACAGATATTTTTTTCGGGTCTGGGTGTATGTGAGACCGAAAAGTCTCGTAGTTCCTGATACCGACGACACCAGATTAGATGTTATTGTGGATTATTGGGTGTATTGATTAATGTTTGATTGTTGTGTGGGGTGTGGGCAGGGTTGTCGCACGCGTCGGAGGCGGACATGGCGGGCGTGCGGCACGTGTGCGAGCGCGTGTCGCGGCGCGCGGCGCACCTGGTGTCGGCCGGCCTCGCCACGCTGCTCAACAAGATGGCCGAGCCGCGCGTCACCGTCGGCATCGACGGCTCCGTGTACCGCTTCCACCCGCACTTCCACGCGCTCATGTGCGACAAGATCGCGCAGCTCGTCAGCCCCGGCATACAGGTCACACACTTTTATTATTCACCTACTATAACCTGCACTTTTATATACTCGTGTACGTTTGTGCTCTAAAAATTCTTAATCGTGACCCACCGATTTGGTCGGAAGCCACTTATTTGAATCCCAAATGGTCATAGCGGGAGGATGAATAAACCCAAAAAATATTTATGGAACAATAGTTTTATGTTATGCACGAAAATATCCATCCTGATACCAATATTTACTTGACTAGCGTTCATTATGCCGATAGTATGTCGAACGGATGAGCTATTTGTCACGATAATGCAGTTCCGCAGTTAATGAATACGACGACACATAAAAGCCCAAAGCGACAATGTATAACGTGAGTTATAGTTCTCGTGACTAATAAAAATCGGAGCGAATAATAATACAACAAAGTACAGACTAATAAAAAAAGAATACGCTGTTTGTAAAACATTTATGAACAGAAGTTAATCTGATTCGTTGCAACATTTAACTTCAACCAATGCTACTACATGCTAATGTATGAAGAAAATCCGGCACAACAAATATCACTGAACAAAAAAAAATTGTGAAATCATTGTGCAATATTTGAAAGCTATTTTTTGTTACCAAAACACACAAATACATAATATTATGACATTGTGTGCACATGTATTACACGTCGGAAATATCTGTGGAAATGTATAATTGATGTCATTGGAACATAAGTTCAGCAAATTCAAAATATAGGTTAAACAAATTGAATTAAAATAGAAAAAGGAATAAAAAATAGAATTCGCATTCATCTCAAAACGTTTTTAATGTAAAATAACATAGTAGATACACAAAAAACACACAAAAAAATTAAATGTGAACCACATTCCAGCTAGGTTCACAGATATTTCCGACACGTTATACTTCCATATTCAGAAAAAATATAAAACAGCTGAATATGTGATGAAGCCATGTCGAAACAACGAGAATTACTCGTGTTTTATCAATACGAGGACACTACGACCTCGTTATCTGCATGTAGATAATTTTACGAATGTCAAAGCCGAGCCCCTTTACGTTTACACGCGTAGGGACAACGACCAATAAATAAATATTTTGTTACTGTAGCTGTTAATTACATAAACTTTATATTGAACTTTTGACGTAGAACAATTTTATCTTCTAAGCAAACAAACATTTTGTTGAAGTCATTGCTGGCACAAATACTTATAAAATTATCTATTGTTTGTGTCTATGGCCACAGTACACAAAAGTCGATAGATATTTTATGAAATCGGTGCTTTTAACCTAAGCAAAACTGAGTGTACCTACTATCGTCAGACGATGTGTTATCATATGCGTTGCGTATCGCCAGACAGTATCTGCTAGTGTTGATATACAATGACGTAATCGGACGGATTTGCATAATTTCTATTAATATTTCAACAAATATTCACGACGTAAAATTGTAATTCATGTGGGCTTCCGCGACCCACACTTCCACTAAACCTAAGTTACGGTATTCTGAAATGTATTACATACTTCTTAAAATGTCTCTATGGGTTATAAAAAGGATTTAAATATACATACACTCGTCACGTCCAATATCCAGCTCTACGTTACAGGGCGCATTCGGTTAGAGTGTACCGGATGTGAAACGAGCGGTTACGGGTTCGATCCCCGCATCAAAACAAATATTTTGGCCTTCAAGTCTGTATTTCGGCGGCCTCTCGTTCCACAGGCGGCGTGTAAGCAACTGCGCCACGGGGGCTGTCTAGTAATAATGTAGTTGTTGTGGTTGCAGTTCGACCTGATGTTGTCGGAGGACGGCAGCGGGCGCGGCGCGGCGCTGGTGGCGGCCGTGGCGTGTCGCCAGCGCCTGCAGGCCGCGTAGGCGCCGCGTAGACGCCGCGTAGCCGCGTAGACTCCGCGCACACCGCGCCACACGGCAGCCTCACCCCCACAAAAGTGCTTACAGCTCACACTTCTACAATATCACTATAAATCCTTCACATCACGGCTTATTATTTATGTTGAGTACGATAATCATCGAGTCTTTTTTCCTCGGTTCTGTAGTGTTCATTCTTTTTAGCGTACGCTGCGAGTGTGGCGAAAATGTGAGGCTGGTCCTTATGTTAGTGCGAATCCTCTAGGTTGGCATCTGACTTATTTATGTATTGCGAGTTTTGTCTTTGTGATGTAGATAGATAAAGTGCGGCATGAAACGCAGAAGTGAAGCGTTAAGGCTTAAGGTTGTTTATTACGTTAATGAGACTATTAAAATTATTCTATTTAGTCTTTAATCGCCGCTGTGTGCTAGGGTCGGACGGCTTCACGAATTGCTCTCTGTTGGGAAGCTAAAATTTTGTTTCTGTATCAATGAGATAGGAAATACTAATGAAGGTAGACACTAGGAATCAATATTAGACCAAAGTGTGGTTTGTTTGTACTTACATTGACTAGTCTAGTCACAGATCACGACTTTAGGACATACTACTTAAAAATATTTACACATTTATTTTTTTGCTATGTCTATCAAATGTTTATTATAATAAGACTGATTTAAGGTATGTAAACATCATGTGAGACGTTTTGTATAGTTGGTCCATTAAATTTACATATTGATCTTAGTGTCACATTATGTACGATAATATTTCAATGAAGTAAATATTTCGTTTCAAGTGCCTATCTTAGCCAGCACACAGTTATTTGGCCGGAAATGTTATTTTCAGTGACTAATTTTATTATGTTAGCAATAAGTAGTTGTATAGCATTGTGAATATTAACTGAGAGAAAGCTCTTAGTGTTAAGTAGGTATGCTACTACATATACCTAGCTGCTGTTGGAATAGTAAATGATGTTGTATTTAATTAATTAAAAACACCCTATTGCGAATTACTTCTTTAGATGCATTGTTGTTTATTTGTAAAAAATATATTTTATACAGCGATTAATGATAATTTATGTTGTATATTGGTTAACGGTATAAAACTATTAATGTCTCCGTTCACAGAACACAATTGCATACGTGTAGCATTCTTGTATGAATCTCAGTATCAGTTGTTCTGTATGCAGTATGCACAAGCGCAGCCTTTCGTGTAGTTCTCATTATTTGATCATTCCATTAGTGGATCACCAATGAAGGCAAATCATTCACTAAAAATCACTATAGTGAATATAGGCATAGGTTATATAAACACTTTGTATTGTGACATTGTTAAATCACCTCAATCAGCAATCAATTAGATTCTGCAATTGATACCAGCAAATATTTCTTGTAACGTTACAATTTCTTACCATCTTATAATATATTTTTTAACAAATGTGTTTTAAAATATGTATAATGCATACAACTGAAGATATTTATATATGATTAATACAATATATACATAGATGGTAAAAATAAAACCTGTTATGAAATTAATATTTATATGGAATTTATGGTCATTATATTCGATATACCGTAATTGAATGCCTTTTTGGAGACATATTAGAATTAAAGAAGATGCATAAGTGTTTTGATATTTTACTGTGATAGAGCTAAAACTATTAAACTATATTTTCTTTTCTATTGAATTATTTCTTTCGTACCTACCTATTTTACTTAAACGGCGAACTTAATGAAATATGTAAATTACAAATTTGAATACTTATTAGATAAACAAGTACGCATTTTTCAGAAAGTTAACCACTTTTATAAATTTCGAACCATTAAACACACGGTGTCTTAATCGCGCCTCAATAAAATGATATTATAGTTCCTAGTTTTATAAATAGGTGCATTTTAATTTTAAGTATGTGTAATAGTTTTATTTTGTTGCATGCTAATAATTACGAATACGTACGATTGGGTGACACCCTATTTTCTTAAACATTGAGAAGTATTACCAAACCATCCATGAATAATTTATACACAGAAAGATTAACTAAGAAAACAATAATTAAACTGTATAGAATATCGTACGTGTTCGATTGTTATTGTGAAAATTAGGTATAATTGCTTTTAATTCCTAAATCAAATTCATTGAAAATAAAATATTCAGAAAATTAACCAGTTTATTTAATATATAGAAACTAATGCTTAAAGATAAAATATAGTACAAATAAAAAAAAACAATCATTATGAGACCAACTTTTCGAAATATCACCCAATTTAATTTAATAATTCTGTTAGTAATGTTCCATGGTATGTGTTACTTAGTAAAATTATATAATTTTAGATAATTTTATAGTTATTAGGATGTTCTGGTTTTACGTCTTACTTATTGTTTGCTCAAATTGTAAGAAAATTACACACAACGATTTAATTATAATTACAAGTATTTAAATTCGTGCAGAGTTCATTGTAACCGACTTGGTATGTGAACAACATTCCACAGGTCATCTGGAAAGCTTGTTATATCTTAAAGTTAATCACATAACCAACATATCAGATCATTATTCTTCTGGGAGAAATATTTTTAATATGTACATATATATATTATTTGGTTCATTAGGGCCACAAGCATTGTTGTATTCCATTACAATTTTGTATATTTATTAACGTAACATTTTATTTTGTTCAATGTTTTTTTTTACTATTGTTTCAAATCGCAATCAACTTGTGGTAGATATATAACTACTAATTTGTGTTAATTTACAGAAAACGACAATGAAAATAAATGTAGTTTCCGCCTGTTTATGAGCGGTTAGAAATGTTATTTCAAAATAAATTTATATAAAATCAATTGAGGTTTTTATTTACTGTACTACTTTTGCTACAGATTTAAAACATTATACGCCCAAGCAAAGTTTATTAATTAACTTATATTTACGTTGCGAACTTTCAAAAGTAATAAATCATAGATGAGATAATAAAACAGACATTATATTTCATTAATTACTATTGACTAACAGATAATGTGGCATACGTCAGAACTATGGGAATTGTATTATCATATAATAAATTTACAACGATATATCTGTGTTTTTCTAGGCGCGGAAATATATTGTAACCAATAACCACGCGCGTCACTTACGAATGAAAATAGTTGAACCTCTGAAATTCATTTATGATTTAAGTCGGGTAACTCGAGTTGCTTAGAAATAAATAAACTTCAAAAGCACGCGCGACGAATGTGCATAAGTCATTAATAATAGTTTTGAAGTGAAACTTCTTTATCGGGGTTGGAAAAAATTTTTCGTTACGCGTCACATTCTTCCGTTACGCGCCATCTTTTTTTATTTAGTAAATTAGTACCCACTTCAGTTATCCACACCCCCAACCGTTTCCAAGTCCCACCCAAAATTTTAAGTCCCACCCACTTTTTTGTAATTTGATCCTTACCCCCCCTCTGGCCTTCCCCCACCCTAAATCCAAAACAGTGCCCAATAGCCTCCCCACGAAACCTAACACCCCCCCCCGCCCTTACCCCCACCTAATTTTTTTACCTCACCCCCCCTATTCCTATCTCCGCCAATATCCATCGTAGACCCATCGACCCTGGGTTCATTAGAACCGGCTCGGTGAGGCCTACAATCCTGCCCCAACAGAATTCCCGAATTCCCCCTCCACAACTTTCCCCACCCAAAAAAATATTTTAAGGTGCCCAATAGCCCCCCCACGAAACCTAACCCCCCCGCCCCTACCCCCACCTAAAAAATTTACCTCACCCCCCCTAAACCTATCTCGGCCAATAAAGGTCGTGGACCCACCGAGCTTGGTATCCTCGGAACCGTCTCGGTGAGGGCTACAAATTGGCCCCGATAGAAATCCCAAATTCCCTCAAAAATTTCCCCCCTCCTAAACTTAAACTTTATTTAATTTAGCTTTATTTTACCAATTTTGTAAATTTGTAAATAGTAGATCATTTTTCGAAAAATGATGTCATAAAGAAGTTTCACTTCTTACGTGTGTACACTAATACACACACACATTTTTTTTATTTTAATTTCTAAATGGAAAACGATATGAGTCTGACATATTTCGACATATTATGCAACGTATTACGTAAAAAATATATATTATACATAAAACTGATACTATATTGATTCATAAAGTTCAGAGATATCTCATTTACATGCACAAACCATACAATAACATAATTCTACTTAAATTGATCCATAGAAACATCACACATATATTTCAAATTTAACTCTAAAAAGGATGTATTAGAAGCCTCTATAATTAAACTACGTTTCCTAACATATTCACAGTGATATTCGTACGTATAAAAGAGTGACTTATCGCAACGGTGTTTGCGCAAATTTGCAAGTTCTGAAATAAAATATTAAATTAATGACTGTAAGAAATATTATAACCACCAATGTTGTGAAATAATAAAATATTCACTTGAAGGACTTCGTTGTTAACAAAAATAATAATATTAAAAGCCACAATGAAAGTTCTATAAATTTAAGGAAAATTATTATAATAGATTAGGTAGGTCGCTAAATTGATGAACCATTACGCATAATACTATTATTTAAATCTTATTAGTAATACAGCCAAAATAAATGTTTAAATATGTCATGATTTACAAAGGGTCCAAAATTTTATGCCAAATAAATGTTACGAATTAGAACATTTTGTCACTTAAATTTAAACAAACGATAAACATAATCATTTCAACATCAATGTTTTACATGTTCATAAAGTCTTATAATTTATAGATATCACATACAAAATTAGATCTTTTTTATTTATTTTATAAAGGATATTGATCCATTATTGGTGTCTTATCTAAATACTACACACAATGAGAATCATAGATAGAATTAGATTCAAGACATATTAATTATAATTAAAGACGACTCCTTAAGTAAATTGTTTGTTTGATTAATTTCCTAAAAAATCTAGACACGGCAGGCACAATCAGATGGATTTCGGGCGGGTTTTTTGGGGACGCTTAGTCTCTTGGATGTGCCTGTACCATATTGTATGCCAGAACCTATCCTTTCGGGATCCAATTCGCCTGTTTCTATTTTTGCTAAGATGGTTTTGGAACATTTCAAAAATGCTTCCTCCACATTCTCTCCTGTCTTAGCACTGGTCTCTAGGAACATTAATTCTGAAATTAAACAGTTTATAAAAGTCAACTTTTAGCCATGTGTAATATCTTAAAAAACACCAAAACAAACTAAATAAATGTGAAAAAAAAACGAACAACATCTACAGTTATTGTCTCTTTTCGGAATGTAGGGCGTTTACAATACGAAACTCTGAGGAATGGAGAAAAATACTGAAAGGAGTTTCCGAATTTGGTGAAGACCATAACTGTACACTTGGATTTTTGATAAATCAATATACTTAAGCCAGGAATCGAACACGATGATTTTGGAAAAAAATAACACATGCTGTATTATTAAACCATTCGATAATGTTACTAATAAGGATAACATTCTGGGGAGTGGTAGAGCCACGCTGTTGCCAGCTATTACTCTGCATGAATAGGCATCCTTAAACGTGGCGGCACCACTGTCTCACAGGAAATTTACGTGGAACGACAGCATTGCTGTCGTGTTTCGTTCGTTGAGTGAGTATGACAAATGCCCAATTGATTTCCTCTTCTCATCGTTTTTCCTTCCCCTCCCGATTTGATAGGCCCGCAACACATCCATGATCTAAGCGTTGCGAATGTTTATGGACGGCAGTGATCACTTACCATGAGATGAACTGTTTGGTTCTTTGCCGGACCTACGCAATAATAAAAAAAAAGCAATGACATACGGCAAACTAAAGGAAAGAGATAATTTTTCGCAAAATTAATTTAATATTAAAGCTACACATTTGTAAAGAAGCGTTAGTAATAACTGTTCCAGCCAATTTTGAGTTATTTCTTGACAACTGCACTTCCAACACAGGGAGACTAGGTAATAAGGCAATGGAGGAAAAAAAATATTTTGCTTATAATGTCTGTTAATCTATCATATAGTGCGTTGGGGTAACATGGTAATAGTAGTTTCGTTTTTCCATTCTTGTATTACGATGTTACCCCAGCGCACCCTATGTATATATCGTTATTTCACAAAATTAGATCCTTATTAAACATTATTTTTTTTATTTTATTTTATCAAAATCGGGCTTGTGACTTGTGAACATGTAGCATGTTTCGCTATACCTCATAGTTACGGATTTGGCCATCCACGCCTATTTGAAATTTAGCCTGTATACCAATTCTCAGTCAAAAAAAAATAATATTATTTTAGCATTGTAGGTAATAATGAAAATTTTGGGCACACCATGCGTGATGCGGGCATGGTATTGGATAGTAAGCTTAACAATACTTGTCGCCTAAACAGACGCTAGAAGCGAAATTGGGTTTCGGTTTTAAAAAGTAGTTTAGTTCGAATATTACAAACGATAAGAAACAAGAATATACTACACTCCATTGATATTTATTTTTAATAACGCGACATAATATTATGTAAGTATAAACTAAACCAATGTTAGGTTTTGAGTAAATACACCAGTATCGATAATTAATATGATAATGGGCCATTTAATCAAAATGATTGATTCCTCAATATACCTAAACAAAAAAATCAGTGGAAAGAAAATATGATAAAATTGAAATTACCATTCTCTTGTGCAAACTGGCTAGCCTCGGTAAATGTGACTTCCCTGGATTCTTCCATATCTTTTTTGTTGCCCACTAATAATATGACAATATTGGGGCTGGCAAGTGTTCGCGCATCTCGGAGCCAGTTTGACAGGGCATTAAAGGAATCTCTAGATGTGATATCATAAACAAGCAATGCACCTGCTGCTCCCCTGTAGTACGACCTGGTGACGGATCGAAAGCGTTCCTGACCAGCCGTGTCCCAAATCTGGAGTTTTGTGGACTTACCACCTATGTTTATAATTTTAGAGCCAAATTCAACACCAATTGTATGACATCTATCTTCTTTAACTAAAACAAAAGAACAATATGTGAGATAATTCAAGGTGAGGGTTAAAGAAGTCAAATTTGCTAATTAAATACATCCAGCTGGCAAGTTAATTTCTTTAATAATAGTAATTTATCTAAATGTTAACTAATACAGTTTGAAACATTGACCTAATAGTTAATACCAATTGTTTCCAATGTTATAGGTATTTAAAACATTGTTGCAACTGGTTAAGAATACACATCACATCCAATTACTTATTTCTATTATTTTATGTTAAAAATCAACAAAATTATTTTATACAACCCAATATTACTAATTGAATATACATACTACTTGCTTATGTGTGTTGGTAATTGCAAGTTTGCATAATATTCATTCACATAATAATATGAAAACAAAAGTTTGCAAAAATGTAAGGATTTTTGTTGATCTTTCACAAAGACTCCATAATTTATAAGTAAATTACATACTTATGAGTATATGAGTCAAGCAAAATTCCAAATTTTCACTAGTAGCATAATTTTTATATGAAGGAGTGTTATAGTAGAGAAGGTGGTCACTAATATTACACTCCCTAGAAAAATGGTAAGTGCAGAAAATAATATGTCATTAATGAGGACTCTACTCAAAAACTATCTGCACCCAAAGCCAGGCCAGGCCAGGCAACTAGTTGTTAATAATAGTGGCCAGTTAAATACAATTAGCAGATAGAAATTTAAATTTTATTATGTTCATTCTCATATTAACTCTGAAAATAGGCCAACAGACACATATTGAGAAATCTCAACAAGAATGTCAATGGTGGAAATGTAATGTCTTGTGAAGCCCACCATCCCACCTAGGCCAGCATTGTGGATCGACATCCACTATAATAGATAATTTAAAAACTTAGACATAGGCTTAACCCTATGGATTTTAAAGAAAATCTGCTCTACACTGAGAGATACACAGTTGACAGAAAGTTGGGTCTATATATGTTTATTAATCTAATTCATGAAATACATCTTAATGACATATTAGACAATTTTCAAATATTTTGGATTTTGTAAATGAATACTTAAGCATATTTCTAATTAACAAAAGAACAATGGTTATGTTTGCAAATTTAGATCATTTTGATGGCTTGTTATTATCGTATTCTTTGCAAATTCGATTAAATTTATATTTCTGTAAACGGCTAACTTAGGATGTACATAGTGCATCTAATACAAGGATATGAAATCTATCGAATATAGAACCATATTAATGGAGGATGATCACCAACAGCTACATACAGAAACATCCTTTAATACTTACATTTGTTGCCGATGAAATTGTTTAACAGGCTGGATTTTCCTGTTCCAGCACTTCCAATCACTAGAAATTTAAACAAATATTCTGAAACAATAATAATATGTGCAATTTAAAGATGTTTAAAAAAAAGATATAACACACATTTCAAATATAAAATTACCGTAGGACTCCGACATTTTTAGTTTTTCATTTAATTCACTGCCAATTTGTACAGTTTACGTACAATTACACGTCTAATTTTATAAAAACGCAATAATTACAAGAAACAACTGTGGTTACAACATTATTTTCACCACAGATTTTCACTCAATGATTAAAGAATAAAGAGGATGACGCACAAAAGCAGTACTATATATCAAGTTATAGTTATGTTAGGAGTATCGACGCGGAATTGTACATTTATGTATCTGTCTCACTTACACAAAGGTAACTTGTCACTTAATGAAAGAGACAAATAATAACTGCTTAGTTTCGAATATGGCAATATTTTGTTCACTAACCACACTGAGACCGCCCATAGCCCAAAATGACGCCATTTTTGTTTCCTGCATGAAATGTCTAACTGTGGCGTTAACTGTCAATCGAAGTAAACAAATCTGCATAATCAAAGAATTTCGAATTATTCATTGTTAATCTCGTTTGTTAAGTTTGCTTATTAGTTTCATTGTTAAGTTTTTAAAATGCCTCAGTGTTGTGTTAAAGGATGTAAGTCGAGTTCAAGCAAAAAGGACCCCAATAATTCTTTTCATAGGTTAGTAACTGTTTTTACGAAATAATAACAAATATGTGTCTAAATTTACATTTTGGGTTTGTTTTTATCACTTATAATTGTATATGGATTTTGTTGATTAAGTTTTAGAGTCTTCTAGGCGTTATTTATACAAGTAGTATGAATAACAACCGTATTGTTTGTTTACACACAAGTTTAGAGATGAGTGGATTCGATACGAATTTATTCATATCGATATTATCATTATTAAATATTTTTCAAAAAAAAAAAAATCTAAAATTGCCATTGATTTTAATATATTAGATATATTCAGAACGACAAACAAAGTGAAATTAAAAATATTTATTAGATTACCTATATATTATAATATTTTTTAGATCGAACCCGCGGCCTCTCGTTTTACAGCCGGCGTCTAACCTACTGCGCCACGGAAGCTGTCTTATACACGCAAACGAAGTCGCAAGCAAATTCTAGATATTAATAAAGTTGTATTTTATCTCACGTGTGTATTATTTGACACAAATCAAATCCAATCATCAGGTAAAACTTACCCAAGAAATAAATCATAGCATGAAAAAAATGTCAAAACATCGACCTATTTTTATTGGATTTAATTTTTGATGACTTTACTGTCAAATCCTAAAGTCCCCTGTTTATACTCAATTAACGTGTAAAGCGAAAATTAAAAAGTTACAAGTTTATACACTGATATTTATGTAAATTCAAAGATTTTCAGTCGTATCTATGCCACTGTTGATGCATCGATGTCGATAGAAAATTCGGTACTAACGTATCACTATTTTTAGGGGCGGAGCCGCCGCCATGTTTGTATACCAAAGTGACCCGTGTCACGTGACCTTATGCTCTATCCTCTTTATTCTATAACCATTGTTTTCACTCCACTCAAAAGTCAAACCACAGACTGAGGAGTAATAGTCAAGCATGAAATCACAGACGTAGTCCATTTTGCACAATACGTCCATGATAAATACAAATAAAAAGATAGTTTGAAGCTATTTTATAATTTCATTTGTGATAAAGCAAATTATTACGATAATTATTTCAGAATATTTAGATATGCTGGTAAAAATAAATAATAGGAAACAATTTAGTACCAGCCATTGAAAATTTCCTCCCTGAACTCAATCCCGCCTCTATTGCCCCCAAAGCCCCAAAATAACTACCCCAAATACATAATATGTTGTATCATTTTTTTATTATTTAGAAGGTTCTGTATAAAATATATTTAAAATAGTCAAAATACAACCAAGACTCAATGAAATATGGCACATCATTAGAATAATATTTAAAATACTACTTTGTAGTTTGTTTGTCGTGAAGTTGAAAATTGTCCATATCCAGTCCATATTACGGAACGTGACATTCTCAGAATTGCGATATGGCAATACCGCAAAACGAAAAAAAATAAACACTTATGTCAGCTGTCTGTGCAAGAAACTCAAAATCATCTTGTTTACCGGTCTGAGATTAAAATTCTCTGTAATTTATTTGGTAAATACTAGATAACCGTTTCATTTTTAACTCAGTCAATGTGTAACAAGTCATTAACTATTTTATTAAACCAAGATGTTGAAAGTACTACGCTGTGTAAGTAAATGTGCGATAATCGCAGTATCCTAAGTTTTATCATTTTTAACTCGTAATAAAAATGATCTTCTGTTGCAGAGAACTGCTATCACTTCAAAGGTTTTCACACCGTTGACAAACCAAAAACGAACTTTCTGGGAGTTCGTGAACATGATGTTTAACAAACCAGATTTCGATAGAATTAAAGCTTTCGGTCCAGACCGAGCATGCGCAGAATGGGTATTGCGGAACGGAGGCAAAATTATGTGGTCAGACGGCACCACACTGTCGGATTACAACTTACTTCCGTCAGAAGATAGACCCGTCCCAAAAGTAGAAGAAATTGATGGCTCTGATTCTTCTATATCACATTATGGATTCCCTCATTTGTGTAATCTACATTATATATTTGATAAATTAGACTGGAAAGATCGAGAATATTGTCAATATGTCAATACAGGGCTTCCCAAACTGTGCGTTGCGACACCCTAAAGCATAGCAGCACTGTCCCAGGGGTGTTTTGTGTCGATGATACAGGGTCGAATGAGCCAAACTCGATCCATTCTTATGCTGGTAGGCATTTTTGGGGAGTGGTAATCTGAGGGTGCTGTAAAAAAATTGGCAAATTCTCAAGGGCATCACAGTACAAATAAGTTTGAGAATCCCTGTGATAATACATTGGCTGCATGCCAAAACAACATGATACTTATACATATTTAGCTTGTTGAATTCAAGGTTTCTTCTTACACAAAACAAGCCTGGTATGTGAAAGCCTCATATCATCTATTGACTGAAACAACATAAATACCGGGTATATCAAGACTGCGACCGAAAACGAAGCCAGGTGGTAGTTTTAGTGGTTACAAACACGATGCAAATAAAAATTTCGCCAAAACAGCGAGATATTTTTTTAAAAACCATAATGTTTGGTTGGTAAATATCTAGTTTTTGCGAAAATACTAATTTAAGCCCTTACGTACCATTGCGTGTTTAAAAATAAAGAGGTGTACATCTTTAATATAGGAAAACTATGTATATATCACCCAAATACGACAATAAGTAGAAAATTACAAAAAAACAGTTGTCGATTTTTTTTGCGAAATTTTTACTTGCATTGTGTCTGAAGTCACTAATACTACCACCTGGCTTCGTTTTCGGTCGCGGTCTTGATATACCCTGTATAATATGTGTATGTATTTGCTAGTCAACATTTAATTATTTTTTTTAGGTGGACTTACTGGACTCAAGAGAATCATTCTTCATAATGACAGCTACATTGATGACCAAGCACTTCGTGGTTTATCCTATGGTAAAAGCACATTGACTCATGTTCAAGTATCCAAATGCAATAATGTAACAGATGATGGGCTCAAAGAAATTAGAGTTTTGGATAAATTGCAAACACTGGTAGTATTTGACTTGACAAGTGTTACTCGAATCCATGAGTGCATAGAATTCCTGCAAACACACTTGCCAAATTGTAAAATTGGTTCAAGTTATTAAATGCTGATACTTTCATCCACAAGATTTTACTGGCAAGTTTTACACAAAACCTTCATGACTTTTGACAAATTTAGTTTGTAGAGTTTGTGAATGGTTAGAAAAGCTACAATTACACTTGCCAAATTGTAAAACAGAAAGTAGCAATATTATTTGGATTAAAATTCCAGTGCTTATTTATTTAAAAAACATTAGGATCTCACAATATGTAGTCATGTATTAGATAAGTGTTTGTTATTAAATATATTAATCAAATTATGTGTATTCAAAATTAATAGAAATAAAAGATGTTCTACAACTTGTATACTTTATAAAATTTAAATGTCACAATTATATTAATGCTTTATTTTACTCCTTTTCCAATGGCATCATTCACACAGCTATATCCATCTCTTTGTAGAAGTTCTGCCAGTTGTGTTTTAATCTTGGAAACAACTGGCGGCCCATGGTATATAAATGCTGTGTATATTTGTACTGCACTTGCACCAGCCAATATTTTCTCATATGCATCTTGCCCAGTGAACACTCCTCCAACGCCAATGATAGGTGTTTTTCCTAAAAAATGTAACGTATTTTTAAAAAAGGAAATTGTAAAAGTTTAATCTTTATGTTCCAATTGATTTGAGCCAGACAACCAGCGTGGCGCAGTTGGTTGGATGCCGACTTTGAATTTGATACACCCACAGTCATTGACGTAGTTCTAACTTCATATTAAGATACGAGTCTTATATTTTGAGAATCACAAATTTTAGTCAGACATGACACCCGGAGCCGAAACTAATATTTGTTGTTAACATAAAGATTTGTCACGGTGCGCGGAGTTTCAAGTACCTAATTGATGTAAGTTGAAAATTATACTTCTCGGGATTTTTGTATCACCCACAACATTATTTTTTGAACTAGTTTCTGCCCGCTAACTTCGTCTGCTTGATTAACTTCATTTGGAATTTCCCAACCCGTCCTGTCCCGTCTCATTCTCACTCAAGGCGTGTAATCCAGTCCCATCCCATCCCTTTGAGTATAAAAAAGACAAATATATCGGAAATCCTCTTCTCACGGAAAAACTATTTTTTTCGGCATAAAAAGTAGTCTAAGTAAATTTCATGGAAATCAGTTAAGCCGTTTCTGAGTTTTTCGTGCACAATCGTAAACGAACAGACTAAAATTCTAAAAATCATTGTTTTGGGTTCTATTACGTTAATGGCCTGTATTAACGTAATCCCCGTATTATCTCATTTATCTTCCATGTAGAGACATCGATCGGTTACAAATTTAATATATAAATAGATGATCCAAAAAGTACTTCGCAAATGTATTAATGCCGACAGACATGAATTCAAATAAATGCCGCAAGTATAAACGCTACGTATGTTCAAAGATTTATTTACTTCAACGAAGTTTTATTTAGTCGCGCAAGTCCGTTTTTTGACCACATATTTTTAATTTGATTGCGATACGGCTTTTCGCAACTTAGCTAAACTTTAACGTCGATTTCTTGCATATAGAGACTTTCATCAGTAAATTTCTGTTATGGTTTCACTGTAGATAGCACTGACCTTGGTTTCATAATTTTTTAGGAACTTGTCCATCTAGATTTAAGTCTGTCTAGGAGCCCTTGTTATTTCCTATAGTATCATTGATGCTTACAGTATTTTAACAAATTCACAAAACTAAAAACTTCTTCCTTGCAGTGATTGTATCAGCCCATATACGTCACACTGCTGGGCACGGGCCTACTTTACAATTGAGAGAATCGATTGATAGTGATTAGGCCATATAGTCCACCATGCTACCTTAGTGCGGGTTGGCGGATTTAAAAACCATAGAAATTCTTTGAAAATTGCTATGGTATGTAGGTTTCCTCACAATGTTTTCCTTCACTGTTCCTGATCCTTGCAGTACATGTGGATTAAATTAACATACAATGATGCAAAAACAACAAACTAAAATAATATGCAGTTTAGCGAGGGCCAGGTGTGCAATTGGAGCAAACAACTCCCAAAGACAAAAATGTTTGTGCAGTGGTGAACTAATTAAATGTTCAGTTGGAGATCATACTTTTCAAACACAATGTTATTGGTCATTTATCTTCATGTTTATATTTGGAGATAAAAAAATATAAATATTTACTAAGAATATTAAATATCATACCTTCAGTCAATTTATACATGACTTTAATCATTTCTGTTGATTTATCTGTCAATGGCTTTCCGCTAAGACCACCAGTTTCATTACTAAACTCTGAATTTTTTAGTCCAGATCTGTCTATAGTAGTATTAGAAATTATAAGGCCATCCACACTACTTTCACTCTTAGAGATAACTGAAACAATGTCTTTCATCTCTTCATAACTTAAATCTGGTGCAAGTTTTAACAGCAAAGGTGGGTTGTTTCGAGTTTGAACTGCTTTTCTTGTTTTGTTTATCTCCTTTAAAAGTTCTTCAAGTTCTTCTTTCTTTTGTAATGTTCTCAGGCCTGGAGTGTTAGGACTGAAAAGGCAGATATTTTAAGGTTTTTACTATACATATACAATAAAATTATACATACTAAATAATAATATGTGTACCTGCTTATGTTTATAACAAAATAATCAGCTACATTAGAGAATTTCTGTATTCCCAATACATAATCGTGCACAGCATCATTTGATAGTTTATTTTTTCCCAGATTGATTCCCAATAAAGCTTTATCTAGAAGGCCTTTTTCAATATTATTAATCTTTTTGTAAACTTCATCATGCCCTTCACTATTGAAACCGTACCGGTTTATAACCGCACTATCTTCAGGCAAGCGGAACACTCTAGGCTTGGGATTACCTGGCTGAGCCTCAGGGGTAACAGAACCAATTTCAACAATAGAAAATCCTATTTTTTTCAAACCTACAACAGCATCACCATGCTTGTCAAAACCTGCTGCAATGCCAATTGGATTGTTTAAATCATAATTCAGCAATTTCGTTTTCTGTAAAAAAAGTACGACCGATTTCAAATTTTTAACTACGTCATAAATCCCAAATATAAGTACCTCGGTTCACTTTATAGCATTATAGAGCAACGCTTTTTAGTAGATAAAAAATAACCAAACCATTATTAAAATTGCTTACCAAAACTTCCGGGTCTTTTTTATGTTCTGATGGAAATATGCCGTACTTAAGAGCTGCCACTCCGACTTTATGTGCTAATTCAGGATTGAGGTAGTGACTAAAGGGTTGTAGAACATTCTCGTAGTAACCGCTAAAATCTTTTTTAAAGTAAATGAATTGATAAGCTACAGAACCACCCAAGGTCACGTAGCATAATGATTTAATTTTTCTCTGTAATATAAAGATTTAAATTGTGAATAAATTATAGTTTTCAAACAAAAAAATGTAAATATGGATACCATACCAATGACTCTTTTCGGCAACCCATATTTTTATACATTTTAATTGACATGCAGCAGGTAAACAGCCTACTGCTTAAACTTCAAATAACATTAATATCATTTTTCTCGCGGACAAGTCCAGTTTTTCTCGAAACCCGATCTCGTAACTACCTATGTGACAGAGATGAGCTGTGGAATGTGAAATCGACATTCGTGGTTATCGCTGACAGCTAACAGCCGATGCCAACAATCAATCCCAATCCAAAATTTGCTGTTTGACATTGACAGCTCAATCTTTTTTCTGATTATAGCTTGCCAATAATCAATCTCAGTAGGGAAAAAACTATCTAAAAAAACAATCTACTTTTGGGAGGGCCAATCCCTGCTTGTGGATTGTCCTCTGTATGAAAATGACAGTTTAGGCTTGCCAATAAACAATTATCAGTGTTGACGTTTGGATGGATTGTTCAAAACAATCCAATATTGCAATCCGAGAATTTCCACGGATTATTCATGCAGATTTGCCAACAGCAATGAAACTAGAAAGTAGAAACGAATGTAGATGAAGATGACACAACATTGATTAATGATTTCTTCAGTTAGATCTAAATTATTGTATTGTTGTGTATATTTTATCTTGAACGAATTGATATTTTTTGTTTTACTTTGATAAATATGATTTCTGTTATGATATGTTTCTTAATTTCATAGTTGTATTTTTATTTAATTGTTCAGTGTGTTTGTGAAAACACATTTATAATGAAATATTCTTTATTACTCACAATTTACAATAATAATAGAAAGAATAAAAATAATAGAAAAGGGAATCAAATTTTGATCATGGGAAGTTGTAGAGCCACGCTGCTATCAGCCATGACTCAGTATGAATGGGCAGGCTATGGCCTTCTCGCTCTCCTCCCGATTCAATCGTAGTGGATGTTCATGGGCGGCAGTGATCACTTTCCACGGAAATGTTCAATCACATTTCGCAATTTTCTCCACAATATTCTCTTAATATTTCTATTAGAATGACAAGTGATAAGTCATTGTTTACTGGATATATTATTTTTCAGTGGCCAGAAACACAACAATTCTGTAAAAATCTATATAATTGGGATAAATTGAATTGTTTTTATTGCAATTATTATTATTTCTAACGTTAATTTTTGTTTTTCACAAATTATTTATTTACAAAATGCTGAATGTGCATAAATATGCAATGAAATATTCTGCGTCAAACTAAATTGTCAAGAGGGAACCGATTGTTTTCAATCTATCAACAGAGGCAATCGACTGTCGCCTGTTTTGTTTATTGGCAACAAGATATTCGACCAATCGAAAAGTAGAAACCAATCCGGATTGACTTCAATCTAAAACTTTTGATTGATTGTTGGCATCGGCTGTAAGTTGACAGACACCAAAGACTAAAGAGTACTTAGGGCGCGTTCCATTAAGCGTTCACGGCGCTAAAAACACTCATTTCGCCGTTCCATTTGACGATCACGATCGTCGTGGTCGCGGTGAAAACGTCATTGATGACGTCATGACATACGCTCACGACGACCCATGTCAAGAGGTGGGTCGTGGTGCGCGTTGAGAAAATTGGCGGGATTTTGAAACGTCAAAACAAGAAAAATGTCAACATAGAAAATTACATTATATGATACGGAGAGGGATATTATTGTTACTTCGAACGTAAAATGGGTTTTTTCAACATCAATAAATTTATCTAATTTTATTAATAAATAAATAAATAAAAAATTTAAAAAAATAAAAACATTTTTAAAATAGGTATTTGTTACTTAAACGCTCACAACGCCTCATAACCCGTTCCACTTGGGTTTGCGATCATAACGCTCACGAGCAAATGGAACGGTAAATATCGCGGTCGTGAGCGTGGTCGTTGCGATCGTCAAGTGGAACGCACTGTTAAGCGAGACTCTGGCAATGATTAAAGAATAAAGCATTGGACTCTGGTCTCTGGGCGCATGTACGGTACTGTTGCAGCATCTCTTTAATTTTATATTTTAATTTGTTATTTTTAATTTATTATTTAGTTATAGTTTTTGAATGGCTCAATGCCCATTGTGCGTATATGTTCATACCTTTTTATCAGGCGCTTTTTTCTTAATTTTAAACTGTCATTGATACGTAGACATTACACTTTGAACCGTGGTCGTGGCATTTTTATTTTATACAATATTCCTGAGTCGCTCCCAGAAATCCAGAAAATTATCCCCAGCCCTCTTAGACATGGTCCATACGAACCGGATAAATAAATAAATACCAGTGCAAGTCGTGAATAAAGGAGAATTTTGAAAAAAGTACTGTGGAGTGGCAGTGAGCTGACACGTCGCTGTAAGGGTTTGGAGAAGTAGTGGAAATCCATTTGTGGAAATAAAACAAATTTGTATGTATACATTTAATTCCACCCAGCACTCTTTGGTTCATTATCAGGTACCTAATGTTAGTAACTTGACTACGGTTAAAATTTAAATTTCAAAGGTTAGTACCGTTATTTCAAATTATTTAACTATTGTAATTTTAATTACATTTTAAACTAATTTATAATACATTTGTGCATCAATTAATTACCTAAGACCTCTGTAAGTCATATTTGTAACATAGTTAACACGTGCCTATTTAATACGGTACAGTAACATTTAAGTTACATTAGTTAACTATTTAGTTTTTATTTAAATATAATTACATATCTTTAGGGTTTAGAATTGTTTTAAACAATTAGTTTAGATGCCAATTGTAATAGTGTATAAGAAGTCGGTACATTAACATTGTATACCTATAAGCTGTACAATACTTATAAATCTTAGCCTTTGTCAAATAAATTTGTTCTAATCATTATCTTAATATTATATACAAAGTGTTAATCACATTGATAATCTTAAAACTATAAATTTACAGGTCTGAGGCACTTGTTTCCCAAATGGCTGACATTAAAGATCTTAAGCGGAAACGTGGCAGTTACAAAGCGAGGCTAACAATTTTTGGGAATTACTTATCCCAATTACCGAAGTCGGATTTAGGTCCCTGTCAGGTAATGGAATTGCAATTGCGTATAGAAAAATTGGAATGTTTTTATGAGGAATTTAACGAAATACAAACACAGTTAGAATGCCTTACCGATACTCTTGATGCCGAAATAACCGAAAGAACTTCTGTAGAATCTGATTATTATACATTAATAGCACAAGCTAAACATACATTAATGCTTTCTAGACCAGATAATGACGATGTCAAATCTACTAATAGTGGTAGTACTAAGCGTAAGTTCGCCCAATTGCCCACTATAAATTTACCGAGGTTTTCAGGTTCCTATGATAATTGGTTGGCATTTCGCGACACTTTTATTAGCTTGATTCACAAAGATGACGACATAGACGACATTAATAAATATCATTATTTAAAAACGTCATTGGAAGGGTCAGCTGCTGATGTAATCCAGTCCGTGGATTTTTCCGCAGAAAACTATTTGGTGGCATGGGACCTTTTGTGCGGTAGGTTTGACAACAAACGCTTGTTGCTTCAAAACCATGTTTCGGCAATTTTTGACCTCGAACCGATCGTAAAGGAGTCTTCACTCGCGTTAAAAAACATGATTGATCAAATTAGTAAACATATTCGAGCGTGTGAAAAATTGGGCGAACCTGTTCATAGCTGGGACACATTGCTAATTCATTTATTTAGCCGCAAGTTAGATGCTAAAACATTTCGAGAGTGGGAAGGCTTTAAAAAGAGACTACATAAAAATGAATCTATTCTACTCAAGCATTTCATAGAATTTATGAAGGAACGTGCAGACTTTATTGAGACATTGGAACGCGCTCAATTCACTAAAACTAACAAATCTACACATATTCAGACGAAACACAACACCAAACTTAAATCTATGGTTTCTATGAGCGATCACGTTAGCACTGCGTCACAAAGTTCCACTAATTGTCCGAAGTGTAATGGCGACCATAACCTCAACACTTGTCCACAATTTCTAGCTTTGAGCCTTGACCAGAAAATGTCTGTTTTGCCTAGTCTTAAAGTTTGTTATAACTGTCTACGCCGCGGGCACTATCCAAAGAATTGCAAACGATCAGGTTGTAAAATTTGCAATTATAAACACAATACTTTAATTCATAACGAAAATAAAAAACTAAACTGCAATAGATCGACACATGTGTCGACCGACGGCTGCGGCCAGGCCGCGGTGTCCCCCACCTTAAGGGTCGACAACAGCGCAGGCGCAGTCACTGATAACACGCATGTTCACTCCGTTGCATTATCGGCGAATATCACTGCGAATCCGCATAACGGTGGCTCGCAAGATATTCTTTTGTCGACAGCGCTAATTAGATGTTATGACATTAACAATAAGGAACATATTGCGCGGGCTCTTCTCGACTCAGGCAGTTCGTCTTGTATAATATCCGAAAAACTATTAAAACGATTAAATTTACCAATTTTGAATACTAATAATGTTATACAAGGTATTAATAATTCACTGTCCCCCGTGAAGAAAATGTGTCGCGTTAATATTAAATCCATGTGCGAATCTTACAACAACAATTTATTATGTTTTGTTTTGCCAACAATAACGGACAATGTTCCTTATCAGAAAGTCAATTTAAATATACCGACAGATCTATGTTTAGCCGACCCGTATTACCACACTCCTGCGCCGATTGATATGATACTAGGAGCGGACGTGTTTTGGAATTTATTAGGGTCCGAGAAAATTATATTAGGAAATAATAAGCCTATATTGTTTCAAACGAGACTTGGGTGGATAGTTAGTGGCCCAATTAACTCCGGCTACAATAATAAATGTCATCAACCTATTAAATGCAATTTTATCAACGCAGTTACTGACTCATTTTCGGGATCAGATGACTTACAAACCCAATTAGCGCGGTTTTGGGACCTAGAAGAAGTAGGCCATTATGAGTCATGTGCTTATTCCGAGGAAGAAATGCGTTGTGAACAACATTTTATTAATAATACCACACGCCTAAGTAATGGTCGATTTTGCGTCAGAATACCATTGAAGGAATCGTATGACGTGTTAGGCGATTCATTCCATCGTGCAAAACGATGTTTTTTATCCATTGAACGTAGGAATAAAATTCAACCCACTCTTGACAAAATGTACAAAGATTTTATGTCTGAGTACCTTTCTTTAGGGCACATGTCAGAGTGCCAGGTTGACGAAAATAAGGTTTCATATTTTATACCCCATCACGGCGTACTACGCGAAAGTAGTACGACTACTAAATTACGCGTAGTTTTTAATGCCAGCGCTCCTACAACTTCAGGCTTTTCATTAAACCAATTACAAATGGTAGGACCCACTGTTCAGGACGATTTAACATCGATTCTTTTGAGATTTCGGATGTATAAATATGTGCTTTCTGCAGACGTGGAAAAGATGTATAGGCAGGTGTCCATACATCCTTTAGATAGGCATCTATTGAAAATTGTCTGGCGTGAAAACAATACAGGTCCTCTTAAAACATACAACTTAAATACAGTCACTTATGGTACTGCGAGTGCTCCGTTTCTCGCAACAAGATGCCTTAAACAGGTTGGGCTCGAATGCAATGATCAACGGGTCGCCGAAGTCATCTTGCATGACTTTATGTCGATGACCTTTTGACCGGTGCAGACCAGCTTAATGATGCTCACATGTTGCGCCGTCAGGTGACAGATGCTCTTGCTTCCGCTTGCATGCCGTTAAGGAAGTGGAAGTCCAATGAGCATTCTTTAATCGCGTCCCAATCTGACCATTCGCTCGTTGACCTAAATAAAGAAGACAACATTACACACAAAACTTTAGGACTTAGTTGGCAAACGCAAACGGATACTTTACGCTTTCCAATAAATATACCTGACAAAATTAATAACACAAAACGTGACATGCTATCAATAATTGCACGAATCTTCGACCCCCTGGGTCTCTTATCACCTTGCGTCATTCGAATGAAAATGCTGCTTCAGAGGCTATGGCTTGAAAAACTTACTTGGGATGACAAGTTGTCTGCTGAGGTCGTCGCCACTTGGTTATCACTGATTAAAGCATTGCCAGTGCTTAACGATTTGTCCATCCCACGCCGTGTTGTTCTTGACACATACCGACAAATAGAATATCATATTTTTACTGACGCTTCAGAACGCGCTTACGGTGCTTGTTTATATGTTCGCAGCATTAATGCAAAAGGTGATGTCGCCGTGCAACTTCTGATGGCGAAGAGTCGTGTTAGTCCAATCAAATGTCTGACTATACCGAGGTTAGAACTGTGTGCCGCTGTTATTGGCGCTCGTTTATATAAAAAGGTCGCGAGTTCACTTCGGACTCAAGCCTCAAATGTAGTCTTTTGGACCGACTCAATGATAATTCTAGGTTGGTTGAGGATGCTTCCTATTAAATTAAATACATTCGTGCGCAATCGCGTCTCCGAAATTCTTGACATAACCAGTTCTGGTATCTGGAGGCATGTGCCAACTCATGAAAATCCTGCCGATCTAATATCTCGAGGAGTTGAGGCCACCACTATGCAGAATTTGCAGTTATGGTGGACTGGGCCTTCCTTCTTACTTAAGGATAGTGCTTCATGGCCTACTGTCGCAGAAAACGTACACACATCACTCGAACTCAAATCAAATATTTGTCTTCACAATACTCAACACAAACAACACTTTATCAGTATAATTAATTATGAGCGTTTTTCAAACTTTATGAGGTTGCAACGTGCCATTTGTTATATGTTTCGGTTTATTAAAATATGTAAGGGCCAGCTTATGAACAATGAATATTTTTCTACCCACGAATTACAAAACTCTTTAAACTTCATAATTATTCAGTCGCAACGGGAATCGTTTCCTGAATATAATTTATTATTAAACAGTATTAAACTACCCTACAAAAATCATCTTTTAAAATTGAATGTATTCTTGGATGAAAATAAAATTATGCGCTTAGGAGGCAGATTATATAATTCTCAATATAGTTTCGAGAAAAAAACACCCAATTCTTTTACAGTCCACTCATTATTTTACTAAACTTTTATTCATTTATGAGCATCGAAGATTAATGCACGCAGGGCCCCAATTACTATTAGCCACGATAAGAGAGACCTACTGGCCGTTAGGTGGTCGCAATTTAGCCAGAGCGAGTTATCGTCAGTGCGTTCGATGTAAGCGTTTTAAAGGACAAGTCATTCAACCGCGTATGGGGAACTTGCCATCAAATAGGTTGTCACCAGCTGACTTTCCTTTTCAAAGTGTTGGCGTTGATTATGCTGGTCCTATATTATCGGCTAGTCGTCAAGGTCGTGGATGTAAGCTTTTAAAGGTGTACGTCGTCATTTTTGTATGTTTTACAACTAAAGCAATGCACTTGGAGTTAGTAAGCGATTTAACGAGCAGTAACTATTTACAGGCCTTACGTAGGTTTATGTCTCGACGAGGCAAGCCTCTTCACATTTATTCGGACAATGGGACGTCATTCGTAGGAGCCTATAATGACCTTTCCAATTTTCTTAAACGCAATTGTGGTTCCATGGCTGAAAGTGCCGCTTGTGACGGAATTAATTTCCACTTTATTCCTGCCTACGCTCCGCATTTTGGTGGTCTTTGGGAGGCAGGTGTTAAGTCGACCAAACACCATTTAGTTAGAGTGCTGGGCAATTGTCACTTAACTTATGAGGAACTAAATTCCACTTTGATTCAAATTGAGGCAATTTTAAATTCTCGGCCACTGACTCCTTTATCGTCGAACTCCGAAGACTTACTGCCCCTTACTCCAGGCCACTTCTTAATTGGAAGACCACTCACCTCTCTGCCGGTGGAGGACTTACGCGACTCCTCTTACAGTCACCTGACACGGCATCATAGGATCGAGCAGTTAAGGCAGCATTTCTGGACACGCTGGAGCAAGGAATATGTCTCGGAGCTTCAGCAGCGAGTCAAGTGGCAAGACTGCAAAGAGTCCTTAAAAGTCGACTCTCTCGTCATTATTAAGGACGACAATGTGCCGCCATTGAAGTGGAAGTTGGGCCGAGTAGTATCCTTGCATCCGGGCAGCGACAACATCTGCAGAGTTGCCGACATACGAACTGCAAATGGCATCGTGAGGAGAGCTGCTTCCAAAATTTGTCCATTACTGGAGGCTTCGGGTTGAAATGCAAGCATTCAACGGCTGGGGGCATGTTGCAGCATCTCTTTAATTTTATATTTTAATTTGTTATTTTTAATTTATTATTTAGTTATAGTTTTTGAATGGCTCAATGCCCATTGTGCGTATATGTTCATACCTTTTCATCAGGCGCTTTTTTCTTAATTTTAAACTGTCATTGATACGTAGACATTACACTTTGAACCGTGGTCGTGGCATTTTTATTTTATACAATATTCCTGAGTCGCTCCCAGAAATCCAGAAAATTATCCCCAGCCCTCTTATACAGGTACATAGCGGGAAATCAGTAGAGTGAGAGAGGAGATACTGTAAGACAAACTACTTATTTGAAGTTCGTTAAAAATATGAGAATACACACAGTACATAAGTATCTGGACTTGACGCTATACACCTGGCAATTTGAAAGAATTAAGAAAGTACATGGGTAAAATCATAGACGAAAAATCTAATAGACTGCTGTATAGTGCCTATTCAGTCCCACAGAAAGAGATGCCGCTTATAGGTTTTGCTATAAGATAGAAAGAGATCGAAATATACATTTTCTGTCCTGCAACGCGTGCCGGTTTTTTCAAGGTCGGAATTGAAATTGCTAAACAAATTTTGACATAAGACTGTCGTATCCTATTTGTGTTTAGTGTCGGAAGTTTTCAAAGTGATTTATAATTGTTTAAATTCTAAAATCTTTGCTAAATCCATCACAAAATGGTGCGGTGTAGCGTACTTGGTTGTAAAAGCGACAGTGGTGTGAAAATAACAGGATTATCATTCCATTTGTAAGTAAATAACTTTAGTAACAATTAATAGTATCCAGCAGTATTCAAATTAACTAGTTTGCTATCTTCTTAATCTTATTAAAGAGATAACACTGTAATACATTGTAGTTATACATTTGTTTATCTCAATGTTATTGTAATTATAATAAACACGTAACATTATAACCTAAAATGTCAGTGTGGCAAGAGTGAGATTGTAGTATTACCCCGTACCCTGTATAGTAACCCGTATAGTTATATATTGTTGATCTATCATACGTAATTTTGTACACTTTGTAAATATATGTATACAGTAATAAATAAAACAAACCTATCAAACTGTTGCATTTTTATTTATCCTTCCTTCTTCCGTGTTTGCAAATTTTGTATCATTCTAAAAAACCGTTACCTAATAGTGGGTAATTGTACCATACTTGGCAACCCTAAACCAATTAAGTCATAGACGAAATATCTAATAGACGTAGTGACCCCGTGCCACCGAAAGGGACAACAAATAAAGTACTTAATTGGTTTAGGGTTGCCAAGTATGGTACAATTACCCACTATTAGGTAACGGTTTTTTAGAATGATACAAAATTTGCAAACACGGAAGAAGGAAGGATAAATAAAAATGCAACAGTTTGATAGGTTTGTTTTATTTATTACTGTATACATATATTTACAAAGTGTACAAAATTACGTATGATAGATCAACAATATATAACTATACGGGTTACTATACAGGGTACGGGGTAATACTACAATCTCACTCTTGCCACACTGACATTTTAGGTTATAAAGTTTACGTGTTTATTATAATTACAATAACATTGAGATAAACAAATGTATAACTACAATGTATTACAGTGTTATCTCTTTTATAAGATTTTATAGCAAACTAGTTAATTTGAATACTGCTGGATACTATTAATTGTTACCAAAGTTAATTACTTGCAAATGGAATGATAATCCTGTTATTTTCACACCACTGTCGCTTTTACAACCAAGTACGCTACACCGCACCATTTTGTGATGGATTTAGCAAAAGATTTTAGAATTTAAACAATTATAAATCACTTTGAAAACTTCCGACACAAAACACAAACACGATACGACAGTCTTATGTCAAAATTTGTTTAGCAATTTCAATTCCGACCTTGAAAAAACCGGCACGCGGTGCAGGACAGAAAATGTATATTTCGATCTCTTTCTATCTTATAGCAAAACCTATAAGCGGCATCTCTTTCTGTGGGACTGAATAGGCACTATACAGCAGTCTATTAGATTTTTCGTCTATGAATTAAGTACTTTATTTGTTGTCCCTTTCGGTGGCACGGGGTCACTACGTCTATTAGATATTTCGTCTATGGCCCATAGCCCAAAATGACGCCATTTTTGTTTCCTGCATGAAATGTCAAACTGTGGATGAGTGGATTCGATACGAAATTATTAATATCGATATTATCATTATTAAATATTTTGATGTTTATTTTTCAAAAAAAAGAAAAAAAATCGAAAAGTGCCATTGATTTTTATATATTAGATATATTCAGAACGACAAACAAAGTAAAATTAAAAATATTTATTAGATTACCTATATATTATAATATTTTTTAGATCGAACCCGCGGCCGCTCGTTTTACAGCCGGTGTCTAACCTACTGCGCCACGGAAGCTGTCTTATACACGCAAAGGAAGTCGCAAGCAAATTCTAGATATTAATAAAGTTGTATTTTATCTCAAGTGTGTATTACTTGACACAAATCAAATCCAATCATCAGGTAAAACTTAACCAAGAAATATATCATAGCATGAAAAAAATGTCAAAATATCGATCTTTTTCTATTGGATTTCATTTTTAATGACTTTACTGTTAAATCCTAAAATCCCCTGTTTATACTCAATTGTCATGTAAAGCGAAAATTAAAAATGTACAAGTTTATACACTGATATTTGTGTAAATTCAAAGTTTTTCAGTCGTATGCCACTGTTGATGGATCGATGTCGATAGAAAATTCGGTACTAGCGTATCACTATTTTTTGGGGCGGACGCGGAGCCGCCGCCATGTTTGTGTACCAAAGTGACCCGTGTCACGTGACCTTATGCTCTATCCTCTTTATTCTATAATCATTGGGTTTTGCTGTTTGTTGGTTTGTTCTGAATTATGATTAAATTTTGGAATTGTTGAGTCTGTGTTTGAATCATATAATTTAATATACAATTTCTTATCAAACATTCCTTGCCAGTTTCCAGCTGGAAGCAAAAGTATACCCTTTACCTTCAGCATTTTGGTGTAGCAGCTATTTAAGAGATACGGCGCAAGATTGAATTTTACAGATATTACAGTCAAAGAGTACAGTACTAAAATTACAGTGACGAGAACATGAAAGCGATACTTATTTTTGATAGCGTAAATGATTTATTGTATTCTAAATGGGACGATGCCTTTATAGAGCGGATGAAAAACTTTAATGGCCAGGTTGGTATGAAATTTTACAAATTTTCGGTAGGTGGTTTCGAAGTATTCATTTTTTAAATGTTTTTGCATCTTTGTGAGTGCGGGCAAAGTTTTATAGGTGGTCGATTATTTTAACAAACATGTTATATCAGTAGGTAAATAACTATATTTACTTAATTGATAAATCTTTTTCTTTCTTTCTTTCTTACTTGGGTATTGATAAAACCCCCAATAAAGTATACACAACTTTGAGTTGTTATATTGTTTAGGGTTTCAATCTTAACTTGATATAATATAATATAATGGCATTGTGTGGTGTGAGCATGAACTAGTATTTATTGTAAATACAACCATCAAAATTTTGTGCTTAAATATTTTGTTATCTAGTGTATTTGTTTTGTAAATTTTCTTTTATCCATGCACTAGGACAGATATTTTTGAATGTCACTCTGTTTTTTTTTCATTTTCTACAATAATTATTCCAGGAATTGCAGGAAAATGTGAGTGACAATGTAAATGTGTCACAACTGCTGGCTCCTATTATTACTTCCCAGCGTGTGATGGCTGCACAGTTTGGCAACACATACTCTTCTATTCAGTGCAAAGATAATACAATCATTGTGTTTGATGAGGTATATAACTGTTTTTGTTATTATATTTCTGCAATTCTAAAGCAGTTTAAACTTAATTTTTTTATTGAAATCTTATTGAAATTTAACTTCCTTTTTTATTTATATAACATAAATTGCAAATAAATAAGATAAACACAACATAAAGTTTATATAACAAATATTGTTGAATGCTTTAAATACATAAAATAAATGTTTGTATTTCCATCATTACAGTGGCTGGATCATGTATTTATGATAGTGAGTGCAGATAAAGTGGATGATGCACACAGAGAGCTTTTGGACTGCAAGACTTTTGTTCAGCACATATGTGGACAAAATATTAATCTGTAAGATCATTGATTTATTATTTAAATATGTGATTGTAAGTCTTGTTGGCTTTTAACTTTGTATAAATATATTATATTTTTACAACTACATTACATGTCGACGCTCCCAATGCAAACTATTGAAACTGAAAAAATTTCATTTTTATTTTATTGCACTAATTGCAGAAGATATAAAGATTTATTATTATTTATGGTAAAATATATACAAATTTTATACCGTGAAATGTTTCTCCGTCGAATAAAATTGAAAGTGCATAAGATTTATATAATAAAAGATCTAATTTGCCACTTTGAATGTTATTGGTGAAAAACAGTGAATTAACAGTTTCGATAGTTTACATAGGGAGTGTCAATGTATTTTAGTGCACAGAAACATCCTTAGAAGGTATTTAATATTTTACAATACATATACATGATAAACTATTTTCATTTTGTTTTAAATAAAAGTTTTGTCAGATAAATATATTACAACAATTTTTGTCAGATTACATTCACCTGTCTACAAACAATGGCTGTCAGAGTTGATAGACTCTCGTACAAAAGGTGACTCAATTCCTGGTGCAAATGGAGTTATTGGAGAAAGTGGTGCCACATCTGCCGCACTGAGTGCACTGAAATCTGCTATGAAGGATATAAAACTACCATATCAACATTACCATCTAATGCTGTTTGTTGGTGATAAGTTGCTTGCACTGTATTCAAGGTAAGGATAGAGAGAATATATAGGCATAAGGCAGAAGGCACATTCTTTCTCCTTGTGCTATTCCCTCATCAAATCATGCAAAAAAGCTTTACCTTGCTGAGATACAATGAGTATTCTTCCATTCCTTGTCTCCACACTAATAAGATCTTGTATTAAAAAATATTATTATTTCATTACAGCCGTGGAAGTGAAGACTTGTCTCCTTCTGATATCATTCTGCTGAGTATTCAATGTATTGCTGCCCAAGAGTATTGGAAAGATGTTGATGTAGAAGAATGTAACTGTGATATTGTAAAGTTGCCATGTAAGTTGTAATTAACAGTACATTTCCCCTGTGGTATTTGTAAAGTAGTTTTAGTGTTTTAGAATTGGTATTGTAGATAGGAAGTTTCCTAGAAATTTTGATATGGATGCCCTCGTTACCAAAGTGCTTGTACTGAATAATAATGACTGAAAACATAAAATTATAAATTACAGGGCTGTCACAAGAAAACAGTGCGATCGTTAACCTATGCGCAGGTCCGTCGTACAGTCCGTGCGCCCCGCATTCCATGCACATTGCGGAGGTGGCGCCACGTATCGTATTCGCTGTCGTTGTTGAAATGGACTTGAGGTATGGTGCATTCGACTAAATCCGAATGTTGGGGAATTCCAATAATCACTAAATTGCTACCACTAATTCCTTTAAAAAATAAGTCTCAGTCACTCGAAGACTTATTTATTTTATTTTATTTATTCAAATAAATAAAATAAATAGTATAAATGTTGTTGGAGCATACATATATAAATTAACTGTTTATTGTAAAGTAAAGTAGTTTACTGTAAAGTATTCATTTAAGAAACTTTTAATCGATACATTTTAGGGAAGTTGGTATTGCAGTCCACATGTCGAATCAGATTTTGTCAAATTTACGACGTCTACTGCTACAAAGAAATTTAGACGTTTTACCGGCTACGCTAGATAATCTGGAAACTTCTTTAAAAAAGGTAACAAGTTTTACATAGCAAAATAAGATATTTAGGACCTTTATTAAAATATTTTTAGCAAAACATTACAAGATTTTGTTTTATACTTGTTTATGTTTAGGCAGTTCCTTGCTGTAGTAAATGTATTTATTTCAGACGACAGACGCACTTCGTAAAAACAAGGCAAATGCCAATCTATGTGCTCGGTTGACCAGTCGAATGTTGGAGCTACGCAAGTCTTGTACCACCACCACGCCTTTGACTCCTGAAACGACCGCCACAGCCATGCATACAGCTTTAGAAGCCGCCGTGGAAGAACTCAAACCAGACATTCCTAGCCTCAAGATGGACCAACCCTTAAAAGACTTGAAGGGGATACTCGGACCCTATGTGGAGTTTCTACGAGTCAAAGCCATGAGATACTTCAGCCTCGGATCATATCCTTTCAAATATAATATGTTGTACTGTAAATCGTGTCATACATGCTACCGTGGTTACGGCAATATTTTGCTTTAATAAAGCATTTTACATCAATGCCACATTATTATAAGTATTATTTTGAGTATTGCAATGTTTTTTATATTTGTTTTGCATAATCACTGATGTAAATATTTCGAAATGAAAATGCTTCGATTTTGTTTCAAAGCGGTTTTTAAAATCGTTTTACTGTCATGCTTTTTATAACCATTACTACTTGAAATTGTTCCTTGTTTTAATCCATACACACTTTTGCCTTAAGTTTAATCTAAATTATTCTGAAGTGATTGTTAAAGTAAGGAACGATATCGAGTAGAGCTGTGTCTTGTTACAATCGATTATTTCGCTTAATGTGGGCTGGTTGTGCACGGGCGAGACAGACGTGAGTTGTTCCATAACGCTGCACAAGTATGTGGAAGAATTCCCCGGCCTCATACACTTCATATACGTGGACCGCACCACGGGACGGTTCCTGGCGCCGGATATGGCCGATTGTGCCGATATGTTGTCGCCTGATATGGTCAGTAAATTTGTTTCATAATTAATGGTATCGACGTTGATCCACGTTGATTTCAACATCGAAAAGAAAGTCGACGTGTTGAACTCGATAAAACTTACCGTGTGAGAGCCGCAGTCGATGAAGTACTAAAGAAATTTTAAGTAATTGATAAATACTAGAAATGTTATCTAGTTTACTAAAAGTAAATCATAAGAATCAGACAGGCTGAGTTTACATTTGAAGTAGGCAAGAAAAAAATTGGGTTTCTTCGATCAAGAAATTCATAACGCGTTATGATGTGTTGTAGTAAGCGTTGCTGATGGAGCGGTATTTGCAACGGTGCGTTGTGGTTTTCGATATATATTCGTTGTTTCTTTTTGTATTCTAAACACCAGCGATGAATTGTGTGTTGTAGGGCTTAGATATCAAGAGATTTTTATCAGCCACGTCAAGAATTAAAATTTAAAATGACAAAGGTCTGAAGCGTGGCTCTTGTGTACAAAGTGTGTGGTGTGGTGTGCAGGTGCGCGGCGCGGTGTGGCGCGCGCTGCAGGTGTCGCGCGCGGGCTACGGCGCGGCGACGTGGCGGCGCGGCGCGCTGCACGCGTGCGCGGTGCTGTGGTGGGAGCGCCGCGCCGGCGCCGCGCGCCCCGCCCGCGCGCCGCACCCCGCCGCACTGCGCGCGCTGCCGCCGCCCGGAGACATACTGGGCGCCTTCTACAGGTACACCGTACTACTACCACATCGTTTTCACATACATACATACATAAACTCACGCCTTTTTCCCGGAAGGGGTAGGAAGAGGTGCTACCAGGACACCCACATTTCGCATTGTATGTTCGGTCCCATGATGTGATATGGGCCGAGCTTATTACCGTATCGGGCACAAATTCTTGTCTCCGGGTTGATAAAGAATAGATAAATCCAGATACCGTTTTTGCTGGACCGGTATTCGAACAAGTCTCAGCTTTATAATCGTACACTAGTACAGCTACGCCACCGAGGCAGTCACAAGTACTTACCCTCTCTCTTCCCAGTAAACAGAGGTACACGGTTAAATGAACCACTTAAAGTTGGGAGTGTGTCCGCATAATATATCGATGGCGATGGCGATCGATATCGTGGCGCAGTTAGTTGGACGCTGGCTATGAAAAGTGAGGCCCCAGGTTCGACACCGAGACAATTTTTGTGACCCCCAGGTCTTTTGAGGCCGGAAAGCCTCTCCTATGTGACTGTTGGGTGTATTTATTTATATACGGAATCATAAAGGAGGAATTGCAACACATAATAAAATTACTATCTCTGCATAATTTTGCTTCGTTAATAGAAATAAGTTACTAATATGCATCACAGGCAATTGCTGGAGCAAGCGTTTCCCAACGACAGCCAAGGCGTGAGTACGAAAGAGCTGATCTGCATCCACCTGGGCTTGCTGCCCGCGTCCACGGCCGTGCAGCAGGCGCGCCGCCTCGCGCACACCGTGCACGAGCTGGCCGACCACCCCGCCGTCGCAGCCGACCTTCTCTAGATACTAGATACCAACCTATACCAGAGGGGATATTGGGGACAAAATGGGGGTGCGTACGTACGTAACACTGTAATACAAGAATGGAAGGGTAAGATTGCAAACTTATACATTATGTAGGAGTTTACCTTCTACAAACTACTATAACGGTGTTTCCTCAACGCACTGTTTAAAATACACCCCAACGGTCTCATTCATCGATAGATTTAAAACCTATTTTAGTTGTCGAATGTTATGTCCCTTTCGAACGACTTTAGAATTTATTTTGAACGAAGAAGACAAAACATTCGATAACTAAAATAGGTTCTAAATGTGTCTATGAATAAAGCCTTTAGAGTATATAATGTGTAGAGGGGCGCCAACTTCAAAAACTACAAAAACTGTTCTGCCGGGGTCACCTTTTTCATCCCGCCAGTTGATTGATATTGGACAGTTTGGATTATGCACGAATTAAATGAAAAAGAAAAATAATACTTAATTGGAAATTATCGCTATTGAATTCGTGAAATTAGTATTGGGCGGATAATAATTAAATATAATTTTGGTTCCCAACGGAACTTATAGTTATTTGTTGTTAAATAATAAAAAATCAGCCCAATTTTCACTAATATTACAGTGCTACCAACATAACGAAAAAAAATCTGTTTTTAAGACGCGGAGATTTGAGATAATATCTGTCCCACTATTACTTAAATGTATAAACCTATTCTCATCACATTTATCTAAAATTCCAAGAACTCAGTATTCTTACATTCCGTTCTTTAGATTTTATTAAATAAACTATACTCTCAAGTAATTTTATATTTATTTAATGATGTAGAATAATTAATACCTAATCATAAAATATATTGTATGTAGAGTTATTATATTATGTTTTATGTTGCTGATTGTATGTAATATAAGTGCCATATTATGTTATGTTGACTTATTAAAATACTTGGATTAGAGAAATTCGTTTTATTGAGGTTATACAATTTAATTAAATACTGAATTTAATAATTGGGTAGGTATTTCTTGTAAACCTAACTACAAAAAAAAAAAAACTGGATTGTGATTCTTCTTTATGTTGTTTCCAAAGTTTTCGACAATATTCAGGATATTGTTAGTAGGTATATTTTTTTATTTTTATTCCGTTTAGAAGTTTACAATACCTATTACAATATCTGTTGTTAAAACACACCAAATTATTTGTAAATTGTACAATTATGAATGAATCAGTAACTGCAGGACAACAGATTAGTCATAATTATGTTGAAGGCGATACTGTTTGGGATTTGATTGCAATCACATAACTGAAAAGGTAAGTATATCTATAAGTAGAATAATAGTGGAGTATGTACGACCACTTAAAAACAATTTTCTTTAAAGTTCATACATAGCAATATTTAATTGATTATTTGACTGGCAGTAAAACTTTTAGACAATATTTTCTCATTAGTACCAAATCAGAATTTTCATACAATAAATATAACCCGCAAAAAATTGCATGCATGCTACATAAAATGAACAGTAAATAACAACTTGGAAGCAACTCAAAATTATAATGCTTATAATACTTACATTTTTATTACAAAAATATTCTGTACAAATCATTACTTACTTTCAACCAAACAATAAGACATTACAACTGGTACAAATACAGTTTATGTATTTGTTAGGAATTAAGTGTTATGTTGCTTGTTATTTTATAAACAATGGAAAAGCAAAGTGATTTTAAAAATAATACACATAACTTAACATACAGTGGAGACAATCACGCCAAGAAGTAATAAAATTAAAATTATTGTGTTACCAATTATGATTTATTATTTACAATTTCTATACCACTTAATAGGGATTTATACCCTAATGTAGGAGAGGAGTTTCATTGTATATTCAAGATCTTACATTAAATAAGTAAAATTAAGTATACTGTATTGGCGTGCCACATTAACTAGAATGTACTAATTTAAATAATATCAAAGTAATGTTACTTAAGTATATGAAAACAAATATACAATATAGTGACAAGAATTACATTTAATGATTTTACGACTCTATAAAATAAGATTATTATTATTATAATATTTGGTAGACTTGTGTGAAGTAAATGCTAAATAAACCGATAGATACATATTAAATGTCCACAATTATTTAAAAATATTGTTTGGCTTATGAGTATTCGCAATTAATAACAGAATAAACAGACAAAAATATACCTATACAATTAAGTAGTTGTGTTATGGTAACATAAAAGTGATAACATTTGAGAAGGCACTTCAGTACTCTGGCGAACTGTCACCAATACACTTTACATCGTCATTTATTATGATTGTCTTTTTCACTCTTTTGTCTTCTACATCAAATGTGATCAAATCTTCATTGTAATTATTTGTCCTCTGTAATAAAAAATAAAAAAACATTTTCTCAAAATAACTTTTGCAATTATTTATGTATTACGAACATTTGTGAGGTATTTGATGGTGGCACTTTACATGGCTTTTTGTGTTTGCTATTGGGTGTATTTGGGAAAACAGATGACTATCATGCAAATATAGGCAAATACGACCATCCACACTTAGCAGACAAATAACAAACACACATACATTTGGCATTAGATAGCTAGGCTTTTTCCAATATTATGGATGTGTTTCAACTTGCAGCAGGGTTTTATTATTAAAATGTAGGCTACTATTGCATGCTATGTACAAAGTATTGAAAAGACCATGGAGAGCAAAGTGCTGGTGGATGCTGACTATGCATAAAAATGGCACCCAGTTAGTATACCTAACTTTCTTCATGTCAGTTATGAGATTCATTCTGGGGGTCCCATTTTATGCAGGAATTAATTACATATAACTCCAGGAATTTTAGCATTATTTTATAGTCTAATTTATTTTCAGTAAGTAGTTATTCCAATTCTCACTCACAACACGGACACAAAAATACTGCATGTCCATACAGGACTATGGCTTGTGCGCTACTGAGTATGGCCAATGTGTGGACTGTTTGTTTGCGTATTTGCCTATTTGATCCCTTTCATCATCATCAGCCCTTCTGTGTCCACTGCTGGACATAGGCCTCCCATAGCACGCCACTGGACTCGATCTTCAGCCCATCGTCGCCAACCGCTACCACCCCACGAATATCGTCGCTCCACCTGGTTGGAGGGCGTCCTACACTACGTTTGCCGAGGCGCGGTCTCCACTCGAGAACACGTCTACCCCAACGGTTGTCGGTTCTCCGACAAATGTGACCGGCCCATGTGATCCCTTTGAAGCGCCTTCAAAAACTGACAAGTGCACACTAACTTGTCAAATAGACAAATAAGGCCAAAACTTTGTAAAATAAATTGCATGGTATTTGTGTGCCACATATGCCAAATACACAAATACAAATAGCCATGTGAAGTGCTGGTATTATATTCAATATTTCAAATAATAATTGCATAACAGAAGAAAGTAACTTACAAAATAGTAATACTACTATATAGTATCAAGATAAAATACTATTAAAATATACTTACACTTGTAGAAGCCACTTCCGTATTACCCCTCAGGGCAGCAGCATAATTTAATGTTGATTTGGTTGGACTTGATGTTATCAAACAAGCATTAGGACTTCTTCTATTAACATCATTATCTTTCACTTGTTCGGTTTTTTCATATTTTGATATGTGGTTACCAAGTGGTATATTGTTACCACTTAAAATATTACAATTAAGAGGTGTTTTTAATGCTTGCACACATGCTTTAGCCATCTCAGCTTCTCTATTCATAAATTTCTCCTCCATAATTTTATTATATGCAGCATGCAATTCAGTAGAATGTTTATCTGACAAAATATTACTCATTTCCTTAATCTCTGCTTCCAGATCCCTAATCTTGGCTTCATTTTTGGCTGCAATTTTTGCTTCATTAATTAGTCTGACATCTACTGCTTGTTGTATACGTAGTATGGCTTCACTTGTGTTACTGTTTTGAACATTTGTTTCTTTTACTATTTTATTGAAAATGCAATGAGGTGATAATCGTTGAGCCCGTTTGTAGCCAATGTGTTTTTCACCTAAGTTGCCCGTCACATCTTCAATATACTCATACATGTCAAAACAGTTGATCTTACCAAACCTGTACATGAATGTATGTGTGGATCCAGTTGCTGATGATCTATTTGAAAGATTGCATGTAACAAAAGTCTTTTTGCCATGATTTTTTTCAAAATACTTTTGTAATCCTTTTGCTATTAATTTATCTCTGAATGTAGGTTTGATATTAGTGTTTTTTCTATATTTGTACCACCCGACAACTTCATTTGCAGTGTTCGACAGTAAGTCAGAGAGTGCGTCTTCTTTTATCTTTCCAGTAGGAAAGTAAAATAATGACACTGATGGCAAGGGTAATACAGTTCTGATCACAATTTGGGTATCCAATCGCGCATTATCACTCTGTGAGTCAGATATGTGATTAGTTATTTCAGAAGTCACATCGCCTATAAGAAATCCTTCCTGTTAAAGAAAAAAGGAACTTTATAGCCTGCTGGCCTATACAACAAAATTAATTTAATCATTGAATGAAGATTTACCTGACTGTTTCCTGAATTTACACATTCGTACAACAAGAACGATAAAGCGGTGCCACTAAGCGACACCTTCTCCGTGTAAGCCATTACAACTTACGTTATAAATTACATCAAATGTTTGAAACTTGTTATTATTAATTTTATACTCATGTATGAATTTAGGTACTTAGTACAATTATTATAATCATCAAAAAATATTTTTTAACAAAATTCTACAACTGATGACGTCTGTGATCACGTGACTAGTGATTGTCAAAAGTCAAAACTTATTAATGTACTCTGTGGTCAAAATTCACAGATTAAGAAAGATAGGTACTTTGGTTTTAAACATGGACCATGGACGTATTATAAAAACCGGACTGCGCACTCGCGAAATAGTGTTGTCCTGAAATAACACATATGCCTGTGGAATAAGGTTTAATTTGCTATCATAAAAGACATGGATGCAAAATGATCCGAGCGAGATAGTACATGGAGTTCTGTGACTCATTTCATTCGCTACGGTGACCATAATAAATCCCTATCTTAAAATATATTTTAACACGTTTTTATTAGCTTCGCCTGTATGGATGTATGTATGTACGTACAGGTTGGCAAAAAAATGTAAAAATAAATGGAGGCGCCACTGAGCTGTTTATATGGCATCCCTGTATAGTTCGGTTTTTAGTTTTGATACTTAGTTTAAAATAAGATAAAAACATTCATTTAAATATAATTCAATCAAATTACATTATTTAAAAGCGGATAATCAATTAAAATGTTAACTTGAATAGTCACTATAAAAACGTATAAAGATCGAACTCCATCGAAAATCGACTCTTGATTTTAATTTAAGACTGAATGTTGGTAGGTTTATATAAAATGATTATATAAAATATTACTTTAATTATTTGGGTGTAATGTTTACAGTTTGACATACGAGTTATGATAAAGGTGTGTTTATCTTATAAAAAAGTAAACCAATATTTATTCATTTTATTAGTTTATTAAGAACTTTAGTAACAACATTGTAATTTTCAGATAAAACATTTCTCAGTGTGTCTTTCAGTCTGAGCAACTCTCTTCTAAATATTCGATATCTGAACATATCGATTCAGAACTTTTCTCAGAATATGTTTACGACTTCCATTGAAATTCAGTTCGTCCCTTACCCCCGGAAGAAAATTTCGCAATTTTAGGACCTGAAAATAAAGTAAATACTTAGTTATAGAAAATATTCTTATGTATCCAACATTTATTGTTATTATTCCTCTTCATTTAAATTCTTAGTTTTTTTACCTAAATAAAAAAACTAAGATTATAAAAACCAAATGCATATAAAAATATTATTATTTCTCTTTATTTATTTTACTATTTTGTTACATTTTTACAAAATGCATATAAAAATATTATTATTATAAACTATAATATACAAGAAAGATTACAACTTCAAGCTAAATTACATTAAAGTAGTACCTGTTTTCTCACTGTGTAGAGGAACTGAACTTTTTGCCAGATGGCACATAAATCAAAGTTTCATTTTCGGACGACCTTGTTTATGTTTTCCAGGTGTGGAGAATACACCCTTATTTAGTTGCTTATTTTTCTAACAGTATTGACGGATTAACCTGAAAATTATGTAGAAATTAACACATCGCTGATTAAAAATAATTATCAGCCTCTGTGGCGCAATTGGTTATACGCCGGCTGTGAAACGCCAGGTCACGGATTCGATCCCGAGCACCGAGAATTTTTTTTGTGTAATCCACGGGCATTTTTGTTTCTGGTCTGGGTGTATGTGAGACGAAAAATATGTCGTAGTTTCTGACGCCCACAACAGAACACAAGATTCGATCTTAGTGTGGGGTCAGGACTATGTATGTAACTGTTGGGTGTATTTATTATTATTAAGAGAAAAACCTCCACTTTTTGAATCAGAAATAGTGTTCAAAAATATAACTAATTATTGGTGAATCAAGTAAAAAGTATCAAGTTGTGGTAGTCAATCTCTAAACTGATTCTATCACTTGAATGTAAACATAACCTAGAGGCTTGATAAGAAAATTGTTAATTATGAAAGAATACGTAGGACAAGAATTAAAAACCACTCTACATCCATAGAATAATATAAGATTGACTGAAATATAACATAATAAACTTCCACTTACCAGTCATATCGGCGGTTCTTTGGCAAATATCATCGAGGTCCGATAAACTTGTTTTTGCTTAATATTTTGCAAGACAGCGTGGGTAAACTTTATAAATAATTTCCCTTGCGAAACTTCTGAAAGTTTTATTCATTTTGTATCACTAGTCGCTTCAAATAAAGGTTCTCACTGCAAGTATTTGGCTAAAAACGAAATCTTCAGCGCGGAATCCAATGAAAATTCACAAATGTCAAAGATGTAACAATGTGGCCAGGTGAAATAAAGGATTAGTTCCGTTTTTACACTTTTTTGCCAATCTGTAATTGATTGATTGTCTTGTAATTTTGCACAGTTGTCAAGGACCGATGACAATACAATAATTTAAAAAGTTTTTTTTTCCTTCTATTTCTGGCTTCGTACTTCTTGTAAATTTAAAAAGTTAAGAGATTATCCTAACCAAAACGTTCAGAAATTTAATCTTGTTGAAAAAACAAAAAAGTTCGTAAGTAATTTGCGCGCAACTGCCTTTTTTAAGATAGCCGTAGATAGTTGTTTTTTTGCAGCCTCCGTGGCGCGGTTGGTTAGACGCCGGCTGTGAAACGAGAGGCCGCGGGTTCGATCCCCGCTCCGAGACAAATATTTGTGAAGCCCATAAGTATTTGTCTCGAGTCTGGGTGTTTGTGAGACCGAAAAGTCTCTCGTAGCTTCTGATATTCACAACACAAGACTCGACAAGTGGGGTTGTATGTGATTGTTGGGTCTGTGTGTGTTTATTAAATTTATTATTATGGTCACCCTATTAGCACGGGACACAATCCTCTACTCAACATCTCTCGCTCGGCTCGTTTTCTCGATCAGAGTGCGCAGTCCTGTATGTATAATACGTCCATGGATTACAGCGTATTGAAACTTTTTGATCGGTAAAAGTTTCTCTCGACACAGTAACTTTGTTCCAACTAGTTTTATACAGAAATTGTGAATGTTAAATATTTTGTTGACCACCGAAAATGAGAATATTCTGTGCATTCCTTTGCAAAATATTTTGAACTCTTTTCTTTGTTAAGTCGTTGACGTCACGATGACGTCCTATTTCGATGTTTGCTGTTTGACAGCTGATATAGTAAAGAAAAGAAATGGAGAGACTGTTTCTATTCAATCTATTGCACATATAGTAGAGAAATCTGAATTATCAATTATATCATTTGCGTGTTTAATAATTTCGCACATACGTTACACAGATTAGTGAGAAGAGTGAATTTCTTGGTGAGTTTACATAAATCCTCTGATTATTTTTCGATTGTGAGTCATTGAAATGTTGTGTTCGGTGAGCTAAATTTAGTATTTGGCTCTTTAAATAGCCATGCAAATGAACTTAGAAGTATAAGTTCAGTTGCGATGCACATTTTCAAATTAAAAGTTGGTTTTATTAAGGCCCTAAGATGTTTCAACATTTATATTTACAGTAATATTCAAAACATACAGTAACTTCTTTTTGTAATTATATGTGTATAAATTTGTTAGTTTTTTGTTATAAGTATACTTATGTAATAAATAATCAAATTTTTCACCACAAACTTTAAACAATTTATTCATTTTATTTGTGCCTTAGAATTGAAAACAAAACATAATTATACTGAAAATATATGCATAAATGTATTCATGAGGCATAACACACTACAATTATCCACAGTGCTTGCCTTATATTAAAATGAGCAGTCTTTTGATGTGGGTAGTTTTAAATATTTAGAAGTGATTGTATAGTTTACACTTTTCATATGCTTTATGTTAGATAATTTAAAGATGTTATACATAAATGTAAAATTGATACAGTCTTATTTATGTTTTGGATTGTAATAAAGACAAACTGATTCCAATATTTTTTTATTTAATGTACCTAAATGTTTCAAATAGTTATCACAGTACCATTAATTAAAATAGTGGATCTGGTCATAAAACTGAACAAAAGTTGACTGAAAAAAAATCAACCTGTACTGTATTCAGCAAGAACAGACATAATATTGCTATGCTAACTTGCTTTTCAATATTTTAATTTATATAATGTTTTTTAGGTGTCACATTAAGAAGAAGGAGTGCGCTTGCATGTTCAGATTGTCAAACATTGTAAGACTACAGGCAAACCAAAGATTTTTTAATTGTTTTTATATTTTTTGTAAGCATAACATTAGAAAACCTAAAATTAAAATGGATGTCTCTTTGAATAATAAGGATGGTATAGTAATACCAGAGAACCCTGTTTTGTCCAAGAAGTATTATCGGCGCGCAGAACATAGGTAAGTTATTGTTGAGTAATTTTTATATCCATGTCATCCCACACCAATGCAACATGTAGGGAAAGTACCTTCAATATTGTAAATAGATAATTTTATTGAGAGAAGGCATCACTTTCATTGAAAGCAATTTGAATAGCATTCAAATGTTTGAATAATCACATGTCTGAAGCAGGAATTGAATAGAAAAATACTTTTTCTTTGTATTCTTGCATAAATTTGCCATCTGACATATTAAAATTAGATAATTCTTCTACCATACCCAAGTAGTAAGTGGTACTCTTGGTAAATATTCATTGTTTGTCTACCCTATTAAAAATACTTGTGCAATTTACTGCTAGGTAGTTATGGTTTGTTTAATTAAGTTAAAAGAGGCTGAATTTACGTGAAAACTTATAAAAAAAAAATTGCTTATCAAATCAACTGGTGATTATTCAAACAATGAATAATCAACTAGAACAATCAGTACCATGAACTGTTATTATGCAGTAAACGTTAAATGCGTGATGCTTGTATGCATACACTCTATTTCCATGCTCTTCACATATTTAATACAAGGTCACATATTCCAGTTTCATATGTGATTCACAGTTATACGCGTCATTATATCTGTTTTCTCGTGTTCATTTAGCATGTTGATTACAATTTATTTATTGGCGTTACTTGCAAATGTCTCCTAATTTATAGCACTATTTGCATCACTCAGCTACTTAGGTTATCTGCGTTTGCTGGGGGGTCATTGTTATCGGCGCCTAACGATTTACGCTTGAGAGTTGTTTTGTCCACATCAGTCACAGTTTGGTTACTAAAGCAAGCGGTTTATTTTTACGTGTTAACTCGTTCCAATATGCCTGACGCGTTCGAGAGTGCATACCCTCTTTCACCTTCGTTGAACCCGCAAGATATTCGCGCACGCGCAAACTCCTCCTCAAAGAATAAACGTCCTATAATTAAATTTTTCGCCGGCGATGAAGCCGTTGAAATACCAGAAAAGTCCGAAGTCGGTGTGGACAAGCCGCTGGTACGCATCGACAGAAGCGAGGTTGAATTGGACTGTTTTGCTGAATCCCTGACCACCATGCACAGTACTTGGTTCGATAAACGCGTGTTGGAACACAGGTACGTATTTACAGCGTAGTAGGTTCGTCGTCAATACATCACTCTTTCGACACGTTCTAATATGATTCGTCTGGCACAAGTAGTTATGTGTACTAAGTATACGGTGACTTTCATTTGTTTTTTTTCCTAAATATCTGCTAGGGACAGAAATAATATAAGCTCAGCCGTTAGCTGCATTAGCTTCGCGTTGGCAAATTCTTAACCATGAAATACTTAGCTTTCAAAACTTCATACGTTTTAACCGACTTCAAGAAAAATAGTAATATATATTTCGAAAGATATAAATGACATTCTTGTGTATTTGTGGAGGTTGTTGTGCAACTATTGTGTTAGAATTTACTATTGATTTGAACATTGTTATTACGATTAATTTTCTGTTATGTAATACTTTGTTGTTCAGAATTTTAATCGATTGTTGACGCAAAAAAGTATCGGCGGCGCCACAATGTTTACGTATTGCAATGTCTTTATTGATTCGTGCTATTTTTACGCTACCATACCTTTCTAGGGTTTTATTTAAGTATTTTTTTATTTGATTACTTCTGACAACGCTCATATTAAATACATTGCATTGATTCAAAAATATAATAAACTAACCAAAGAACATTAATAAGTAGATTACAAAGGTCGAAACAATTCATAAGTCATAACCCTTTCTTCGATAAGTTGAAAAAATAGCCGAAACATATTGCGAAGTCCTCCGACAAAAGTTTAGCAATTATAGGTTTGATCCGAAGTACTTCTGTATTTAATTAATGGGTTTGACATATTTTATAAAATAAATATATGTATTTGTAGTTTTGAAGGGCACCACTCTGTGTTTAGGGGACGTAAGAATGACATAAACACGTTACACGGCATAACTACATGTAATACAGAGATATTACAATGGATTTGATTATTAATACGTTTCATAGATATATATATCTTGTTGTAGTCCATTTTAATCACTTAACTAATGGGTAGTACCTGGAAAAGTCCACCACGTAAATTTCTTGTCTAACTCTTACCCCATTAGTTACTTATTATGGCCATTCAGTAACATAATATAAATATTTGTCATCTTCTATTAATATAATATACTTGTAACCGATTACCGATCGATGTCTGTAAATGTAAGATAAATGAGAAAACATGTTCCAATCGAACAAATATCTTGTATACCGAATAAAGAACATCGGACGAGTGTGCCTGTAATTCTTCCACTGACCTCAGAGGGTTATTTACTCGCTATGAAAATAATAAAAAAAATCTTCAAAACGCCTAAACCGGTTGTGATGAAGGTTAAGAGCAATATTAAGAACTAACTTCTAAATTAACTGCCTCGGTGGCGCAGTTGTATTACGATACGACTACAATGCTGAGGTCTCGGGTTCGAATCTCGAGTAGGGCAAAGTGATATTGACACAAGGCGAAACGTGCGTTTCTTGGTAGCACCTTTGTCTACCCCTTCTGGGAAAAAGGCGTGAGTTTATGTATTTATTTAACTAAATTGAATTTATGGCTGTAAAAAATCTCGAATAGAGAGAGAAAAACACTAAAAATTCTTTTCAATACGTACGTATAAAGGCACGAGTTATATTAATTTCTAAAAAATATTATATTTGCTCTCAATCATGTGTACCTCCATTATTTCGTACACAATTAAAGCTTAGCTACAAAGTAAGTCGGTGACAAACTAGCCTTTGTTTATCTGTTTTCGCTTATTTCAATGATTTATTAACTGTATTACGGAAACAGTACATATTTGTGGAAAATCCCCGCAGTAGATAATTATCTGCTAAATAAATACAAGTATATTTTAAGATAATAGAGTTTTGATCGGAAGTAGCTTTCAGAAATTAATAGTTGCCATCAACACAGCTTTCACAACACTGATACAATACTTATATTGTTTTTATTTATGGGACTTGGAAATTCAGTCAATTACATTCATTTAATTACAAAAAAGTGCGGCGTTCTCACAACAATTATCATCCGACATCCTACACTATTTCATTAATAATAAAATGAATTTGACTTAATTTTCTGATCTTAAACTTATTGGCTATTATTTTTACTTTTATTTGGGTCTTTTACTAAAGCGTGTTTTCTACTTTTTTATACTATTATGTTTTAGTATTTTAATATTTATGTACACATAAATAGTTCTGTACTTTATGTTATAATGCCTTTGATTATTGATAATTATGTTTAATAACATATTGTTCGAAGTATATATGAATCTTTAAGCTAGGTTTGGAATCACTAATGTCTAATTGGATTTTAAAAATATAAAACACACACTTGTCTTCACCGTAAGACGTAGGTAAATAATTTGCAGAAAGTTTCAATATTGAAAAGTAAATTACGTAACTTCTGGAAAGTCAAGCCGTATATAGCGCAATTTCGTGATGTTCGGATTGCTGAACCGCAGGTCACGTGTTAAAATACAGGGCACACGCATTGACATACTTAATGGCCACCCGAGCAATGGATGGGACAGCTAGGATAATTATGTTGCGCCGACTTATATCGGTGTGGGTAAGGGCAGGTAGAAGAATTGTGCTTGGAAAAAGTGGTATGTGAGTTTTCAAGCAAAAATCAAGTTTTCTATATTATGTTCTAACTTGTAGCTCGCACGCATCAAACGATTTCATCGAATGGTTACACCATGTTTCTAGGAATTTTACCTATTGTGTATTTTCTAACATTTCTAACATTACTTATAATCGTAGTATGAGTAATTATTTTCTAGAAACGGCAATTAAAAATAAGTTACTTATTGCACTTCTATTAAACGCGTAGTGCATAAATGAAAATCTCTACCTTAGTTAACCTTATGAGAACAACTCTTTTCAGATAATTTTGTTTTCATTGCTTTATTTTAAGTAATATTAAATAATTATGTAGTCATTTTTCGTATGGGCTCACAAGTGAGCAAGTGGTTCAACTGATAGTATCAAATATGTATAATTATATTCATTCACTGAACACTGCAACCCATAAATACTAAAAATTATTGAGCACCGTTGATGTTTCTCAAGCTTTTAAAAATATGTAAATCACTGCGACCAATCATAGACGTAGATCACTAGCAATTTCTGATAACAAACAAAATGCGACTGCAAGGCGGTCACTTGTCTTCAAATTTCAATGAGACAAGAGTTCCACCGTCCGCGTCGTCGAGCCGGCTCATTCATAGTGTAGTTTACACTGACTGCAACAAGGGTTCATCAATACAGCTATTTTATTATATTACATTTCTAAAAATTCGCCGATGAATATCGATATAATCATACTTTCTTACGTTTATTTTATTTGAATACAACAAATCTTAAGTCGCGTTGCCTGATAAAAGGTAGACCTGTTATAAAATTAATATTATCAGTTTCCTCTACCATTATTCCGTTGTTCTATATTGGCTTCAAATTTATGGTTTGTTTATACAAAAGCAGCTCTTGGGATTGACCATATATTCCGGCGATTGTTTGTATAAAAACAATAGATTGAATTGAAACCTCACGCGTGTAACACGCGAAGAGTCTAAGTGAATCAGCTGTTCGGTGCGTTCGTGGGGGAAGTGATTGTGCCGTAGGTGTAGGTAGATTCGACGCCAGCCGCTGCCACAGCGTCAGTACACGCGACGACTTCGCCGCACCGTATCGCATGCTACAGTCCAATAATTGATACAACTTTTATCAACGCGACTTTCGTGTCGTTCGTTTATATCCGTATTGTGTCAGTTTTTAAGACTGCACATTACAAAGTGTTGAAACGTGAGTGTTGCCGGATCAGCCAATCTCAAGTGTTCGACGTAAAGTGATAATTATTGTGTTGTCAAGTTAACTGCTGATTTGTATAAAATGAAATCCTTTACAGTAACAAGGCCGTTGTTTATAGGGCAGCGAACAAAACAGTCAAGCCTATTTCTTTTTATTTGTATTGAACATAACGTTCATTGATAGTTTTGCATTTGTTGTGCAAGCGATGACTTCAAGTTTAACCAGTTATATTGGCCCACTTTTTCTATAACATTCTTGCATAACATTATGTTTTAAGACTTTTGGTTGTCGTCAGGTATACCTCTGATGATGATGTTAAGTTTGATTCTTTGTTTTTAATGTGTTATTCCTGAATCACGATTTATTATGTTATTCGACATACATCTTTGTTACCGTTCTTGTACGTGTGGTTCATTGTCAACAATAACACAGATGTAATATACTAACAAAGAAAGAGTTTACCAACTGATGGCGTCGCTGTAGTAGCTAGCTATATTATATTTTCAAAAGCAGTAAATGTAACGTCGAATCAACTGCCCACATTGCAGCAATAAATACGAATAAACATGTACGAATTTATTAATAGATTTTGTACGTGATCAATTATATTCAATGTTTGCACTACATGAATTAAACACCAGTTAGCACCAGTCGTTTATTATGTTAATTGCAAAGCTTCCGGATGGCTATTGAATGCGGATGTACTGGAGTACTAGCGAAATTATATTGATTGGTCAGTTTCCTGGCAGCCTTTCCCCCATGCGCCCTGCTGCATCCCATTTTATTCAATTGTTTAATATGACGTATGGGCCCATCCGGTGATTTTGTTATCAGACAGTACCCACATAGTTCTAATATAGGCCGCTCTGAACTTCATGTGAACAAATAAAAAAATGAGACGACAATTATTTTTATTTCATCATAACACTAAGATCCGGGTTTAAATTAAAGCGGCATTATGATAATAATTGTTAAGATAAAACACTAATGGCAGTTTTTTTCTATTGATGATGAAGATTTGAAACATAATATGTACATATTTTTATGGTATTCATGAACACTATATATATTTGTAAAGTGTATTAAAGCCTGGAATAAGTTCAACGCTACAGATTTAGTCCTTAGTCCTCACGAGTACAATTATATGTGAATGTACATAAAGATTATTCTTTGAACATTTGATATTTTCTTACTATAAAGTAGGTATCAACATTACAAGCTAGAGAACTTTACATTTTGGCAAGTTGTTACTGTCAAGGATATTCAAATATTTGCTGCGTTTCGCGATTGCGGTCTGTGGCCAAGCTCTGTGCGACTCAGCAGGAATTTACATATTAAATAAATTGTTTGTAGGACTTAAATCTTTAAATTACATAAGGGTGAAATTGTTAAGTCACAATATTAGACTATCGTTCTATTGTGAGTGATATTGCCATGAAGGAACATCAGATGGAAAACGGAACTGCTGTACGTGTCGGAGAGCATGTTAACGGCACTGGGTCATCTTATGGCAAAGGTGACAGATATACAGCCGCACCAAACGAGTAAGTTATGTGATTTGTTTCTGACAAATTAACAATATTCCGTCATATAAATTTAGGCACGATTTGATTATAAAAACGGAATGTTCCTACGTTCGTGTCATAATAATGATAGTTGTAAGTAAACTTAAAGTAGCTACTTCCATTTCGAGTTGGATTAGATTGACGTTTATATCACTGACATCCATAATAATTCGCCGTTTGCCATTAGCGGAGTAGGTGAAGCAGAGCAAATTGAATTCAGTGCTAAATAAGACACTGAAATTAAAATAGCGTTAGCCTTGTATGTTTACATTCTTTAACGAATGGTTGTTTGTTATTTAACTCATTGTTGTGACTCAATAAAATAGTTATCATTATTGTAAAACTTACAATACCTTTAAGTGAAAGAAGTGTACGGTGTTGTTGACCTGTAATACGTATCAAGGACAAGTTAGTTGATATACAACTGCGTATTACATGTAACAACATTGTTTTCAATGTAAACTGTTGACACACATATGAATATAAGAAAGTTCTTAAAATATTTCATGACGACAGCACTGGAAATATTGGAATTAAAAGCGAACTGCGGAGTCGGCTTATTGGCATCACACTGGGATTCTTTCCAGAGAGAGTGATGCCCACGTAGTATCCATGCGCAATCTGTCACCGCACAAATGCACTATTAATCTGGACACAACAACTGGCGCCAAACTTTAATAATTTGGATAGTCACCTGATTTGGACGCACATTTCCAATGTCTTACATAGCGAAATGTTTAAACGAAATTTGCGAATGCTATATGTTTATTAACATTAATAGTAGGTAGATTACTTGTGACTAGTTGGCAAACTGCGCGTTTCAATTCGAGCAGGAAGCCTTGTAAACAAAATTGATGAATAGTGTTTTAGACATTTTATTAAAAAGTAAATACCCAGCTGGTATAGTCGGTATAGTCTAATAGTTTTTGCATTAGCATTATGGTGAGTAATATTTGTCACCCGTTAATTATTATTTATGAAGTGATTTTCTTCACATTCTTATCACTATGCATCAATTGTTTCCGAGAAAAATGTTCCATGATGACTTGGCAGCGGTTCCGTCGGTATCCTTATACATCGTAATGTTTAAAGTGCGTTATCGCCAGTTTCGCCGTCCTGACGTAATTCTTATCTACTTAGTCTGAACATCAACGCGGCGGATGCGGCGCTTGCGTGTCTACAGTACTTGTCTGCTCACAATTTATATTGTTCGCTGTAGGACTGATTACACTACTGCATTAAACTGCTGAACCTAATGAAACATTCGACGTGTTAATCGCTCGTTCGAATATGTACTTCGCAATATTTCGCAGTAATAACATTTTACTTTGATATGACAGGTTATTTTCGGGCCTTCATGGCAAGGTAGTATAATTTTAGCTTGTGCATGACTAATATTCAATGTTTATTTAATGAATCTATTATCTTTAAATAAAAAGATTGCCGTGAAGTTCAATAATACTTACTATATTTTTCAGATTTGGTATTTTGTTAGCGTCTAGCGATATCATGTATTTGCACGGTATCTTTTGTTTCATATGATAATTGATTATCAAATGAGTGTGAACTGTGAAACTATAGATTGGATTCTAAACTCAACACTTTTTGTGATTTTCTTTTAATGACTTCTTTTGAAAACTGTGTTTTGTCTGCGATTAGACAGTTCCAGAGGATATTTTCATTTCAGACATGAGGATAGAAGAATGGAACAAGGCCACATTGACAGAATATTAGTTTATGTTTAATAACATCGCATATGTTGCCCTTAAATACGATCAACAAATTGTTAGGTAACGTTAATCACATTACGATTATAGAAACAAATACTTTCACTCCAGATAAAGTGGGTCCCTCGGCTTTTGTTATGTAAAGATTTCTAAATATATTTTCGAAACCTCGCTTGTAAAAGTTGTTAACATACAATTATGTTGTACATGTGACAACAGTATATAAAAAAGTGTTTTCTTTATGATGTCGGGCTTAATAGCTTCTACACATATTAGGATGTTTACTTAGATTCCCAGTTCTCATCCATAGACAGTAATGAATCTGCGAGTTTAGGGACTCGAAAATCCGAATTTATCAGAAATGAGTATATTATTATGTGTAGATTGATAGACACGCAGCAAATCGTTACATAACAAATCTTTATATGAAACAAAATGCATAACAATGTATGTTGCGCCGATGACATTCAAGTGAGGACCAAAGGCCAGGTAGAATAATAATTATAGTATTTACCTCATAACTAAAAACAAAGCCACGCTCTGTCAACCAGAATATGTATAGTTTATATGGTGTGTGTTCATAATATCTGCCTATAATCATGAAACTGGAACTACTTTGTCTTGTGGTAAATAAATATTCTTTTGTGGTTTTGTATTTGGCTAAAGAATTATCGTGTCATTGGCAAAACTCTGAATGATTTATAATTACATAAGCCTCCTCATCGAGATATGAGATTCATGTTTTCGACTCTGTCATACAATATATCATACATAGATAATTCAAAACGTCTATCATGTCTCGACTCTCGGCGTACGAATATATTATAATATGATTTTAATGCCAATGTTTCTTTGTTCCAGAATTTTTGTAAACAGGTCGCTACATTTAGAAAATGTGAAGTTTTACGGCTTTGATATGGACTACACATTGGCGGGTACGTTATTTATAACAGGGGCATTGGGACGCAGTTCCTCGGGGTTATCGTGCTAAGTGTGTTATTATTGTTTCAGAATACAAATCGCCACAGTACGAAACATTAGGATTCAATCTTACCAAAGAGAGATTAGTAGCCAAAGGATATCCAAGTGAAATTTTAGAATTCGAATATGATCCTTCGTTTCCAGTAAGGTGAGCTGTTAATCTAATTGTTACTAATATTAATTTGAAATATTTCGTAGATTCGATTGCAATGTGTGAAATCATTTGGAGATACGATCAGGGATACAAAATGTGTTTGATATTGATAAGTATTTTTATTACTTGGAGCATCGATATCAGTAGAATATAAGTCAATGAATTGGAGTAATATTTTTTTTCTTGTTTACAAATTAAATAAATGTTTTATCCGTGTATATCTGCTCGTATATTATATTCTCGTGTTACGTTCTACTCCTGATCGATGACTTAGTTATGTAATAACCGACAGCTTCGAACTCTGTTTTGATTTTATATTTTAATCACGATTATAATGCACGAGACCAGCCTACTCCAATATTACGGCACAATTACCAAGCAAACAACGGGACCGACAGCTGGCCATTAAGTGCTGGTAACTTTTGCTATAAGAAACAAATTGATTCTCATTATAGTTACGAAACTGTTGTGAGGACCTCCGTTCCACCGTAACTCTAAAATATTACGAAAATCTTTTAATAAACAGTATGTGTAGGTATTTTAAGACGTTGGCTCGCAGAATAGAGTGGGTCTTCATTGTAACTCAAACTTTTGCATCCCTTCGAAGAGCAGATTAACTCGACGATGTAAAAGGAGTAAAGGACCCTTCACTGTCTCTGCACTGCTCGCCATTTGTTCGCGAATGTGAATAATACTAGATCGGGCGGTAGAGTGTAACACTATTGTTCTCTTTATGTCCGGATCTTGTAATTCCTTTCTAATCAATTCTTTTCTTTTCAGAGGTCTCTGGTTCGACACATTATACGGAAATTTATTAAAAGTAGACGCATACGGAAACATATTGGTGTGTGTACACGGATTTGAGTTCTTAAAGCAGTAAGTATTTGTTTAATTACGTATTACTTGACATAAATTATAATTTTGTCATTAGCTATTAATGCACTTGTCGCCTTAAATATACAGTGATCTTAAACTGGAACTCGCTGCTATAAATGTCAAAGCTATTTAGAACGCGACCTTACTGATATCCGAGTGCTTGCACCAAATTATCAACATGGGGACTTTCTCTTATTGACTAGCTGTGTTTATAAACTCACTTGCGCACGAACCTTTGAAGAATTCCTTACCATGCTGTTTACATTAAGTATATTAGATGCAGGATGTGAGACTGTATAAAGGATGTTTATTTTTAGTGCGTGCATGTTCACGTACAAGATTTGCGTCGTGTGAAGGTCTCGCGGCGTGTAACCGAATTTTTATGTGTCCACTGCGTAATATATGGACGATGACTGAGACAATTTGTATTTAATTTTATCATGTTAATACTTTGAAAACAAATATTTGCGTACGGTAATGTACGAGAATAATATTTACCGATTCGTATGAGTAGGTATACATCTCACATTTAATTAAAACTAATGGTAATTCACAGATAGTCAAAGTATCACCTGGCACCTAAACAGTGGATCTAGTGTAACATAGGCAAGCATTTAATTTGGATTGATTATTTGTATGGAAGTTTGCATTTTTGGAGTAGGATTTATAGAAATTTATGTGCATTTTTGGAATGTTGTTATTTGAAAATTCCATTTGCCCTCACTACTATAAATATTATAATCTAAATATTTTCCGTAAATGAAGCCGAGAGCGTCTTTACGCTTCCATTGGCCGTCCTGTATACAAACCAATTAGTGGTTAAAAATAGCGACATGTTATTGACATGAATGTTTATTTTTCCATTTCAGTTCGCAAGTATACGAGTTGTACCCAAACAAATTCTTGACGCTAGACGAGTCGAGGGTGTATGTACTAAACACGTTGTTCAACTTGCCGGAAACATATTTGATCGCTTGTTTGATAGATTTCTTCACAAACACACCGCAGTACACCAGGTAAGAGCATAAACTTTATTTCTTCTGTTAGCATAGACGCATCTAATCAAGCTAGTTCTCGCCTCTATTTCTGTCGTTTTGTTGCATGGAGGAAGGATGTGTTAGATAAAGATTTACTGCTACCTAATGTTGTTTTTTCCTCTTGGTTATATTTGATGCCTACTGTTTTAGTTATATAATTAAATTTGGACTAATGATGATTGTTTTTTTATTTTTTATTTTGATGAAGCCTGAATTAATTTATAATTCGTTTGTTTAAAGTTTAAACAATACTGCATGTCATTTGATAAACCTTGCAAGTTCTGTGTACTCACAAGAATTTGGCTTGTAGTACAGATACCAGGCTAACAAGTTATGTCTTGGAACAATCATATATCTACTCATTGACATAAAATAATAAATATATTAGTAAAGACTTCAATCAATTGAACGGAAAAATATGTATTTAATATTATTTACTTTTGACGCCTAGTTTGTACAAATATCTTAAGAATAATACTTTCGCAATTCCAAAGGGGAGCATTAGAATTATTGAAACCGGCCGTTGTGTATTAACTCATAGATAAAACGATCAACACACCGCCCGATAAGTACCGAGTATTAACGTTTCTTGCTATTAAATTTATCAATATGTTGATTAGTTAAAAATCAGTGCTTATACTTCATACCGCTTGTCCTTGTTAAGAAATTTCAGTAATTTCATGAATAAACATTAGTATTTGCGCATGTTGTAGCACTTTGACCTCATTGGGAAGTGAACGGAATAATGTGTTTATTGTAAAATAAAAAGGAAGTTATTAGATTTATAATGCACGTGTGTGCGATCATTGAACAATAAAATTGATTGCCCGACCGTGACCATAACAGATGACGTGGTAAAAACTTTTCTTTGTGTCATTGAAACACATAAAGCGTTATTCGTTTTATCTTTTTGAACTCCTTTCAAATAAATTGTACAATTCATATTATTATTAACTATATACTAATATACCAACCAATTACCTATATACCAACATCATCTAATGCTAAAGGAATTTATATTCTGAATAAAGATATCTTTCAAAAGGCCTGTAAAATGTGACTAATAAACATGCCTAATATTTTGCTTTGACAGCCTCCGTGGCGCAGTTGCTTAGACGCCGGCTGTGAAACAAGAGGCCGCGGGTTCGATCCCCGCACCGAAACAAATGTTTGTGTGAACCACAAGTATTTGTTTCGGGTCTGGGTGTTTGTGAGACCGAAAAGTCTCCCGTATTTCCTGATAGCCACGCCACAAGACTCGATTTTAGTGTGGGGTCAGGAGTATGTTACTGTTGGCTTATTTTAAATTTATTTAACTTATTGAATAAATTATATTTAACCCAATGCAATATATTTCAAAAATTTTTAATTTGGTAACACCTTTGACTACAGAGAAAAAACCGGCGTACGATGTGGCGATCTGGCGATGTCGTTCAAATCAATATTCCAAGATGTGCGAAGTGCCGTCGACTATGTGCACATACACGGGGATCTCAAGAGCAAAACCACAGAGAACTTAGACTTGTACCTGAAGAAAGACGAGAGGCTGCCAATGTTCCTGTCGAGGATACGGGAGAGCGGTGCTAAACTGTTCATACTGACGAACAGCGACTACAACTTTACTGATAAAATTATGAATTATCTCTTTGATTTCCCACATGGTGCCAAAGTAAGTTTATTTTGTTTATACTTTTTTATACTGGTATTCACTGCACTGCACGGCCTAGTGTAGGGGAAGTCAAAAAGAGTATACATACTTATCAATAGTCGGCGCAAGGATCTAGGCTTAGTCGAAACAAAATATACACAGATTTTTCGTATAGGTTCAAGCTTTTTTGACGGATGGTGGTGGATACTTTGGTAATAAAATTCGACAAAGTGAAACTGTATGATTTAAAAAATAATTCAAAGCCGCCTTTGATAATGATGTAAGCAATGGAAACATTGCACGGAATTGTTTTCATAAAAATAAAATTATAATCACAACAAGTGACGAAAAAATGGTCATAAGTGAACAATTATCGCATATTATATTAAACATTAAACTATGTTGACACTGATTAACACGAAACATATTATGTCTGTGAATTTTTTTTTTTTATTGCATACAGAGTTCGTTGCTCGTAAACAATATTGACGCAATAAAAAACATGTTATTACAGATTACCATCCATGTGAATACATTTTAACTGTATGAAGTTATTAAATAAATACACCCAACAGACACATTTATAGTCCCGACCGCACAGTCGGACACACACACACTCAGACAGAAGTCTTGAGTCGTAGGTATCAGCAACGACGAGCGACTTCGGTCTCACAACTATCACAGAATACTCACAACTACGCAGATCTGAAACAAATATCTGTGATTCATACAAATATTTGTCACTGGCGGGGATCGTACCCGCGGCTTCTCGTTTCACATCCGGCGTCCATAACAAATTACGCCACGGAGGCTGTCAAAATAATGATTAAATTATGCAACTATTTTAAGAATCATATTATAAATGGTGGTTAGGTACTGCACAAAATTGGTACTATTTATTATATTTAAAGCTATTGATGAAATTATACAGTTTGTAATCTTTTTATCAGCTACATATGTGTTTAAGCAGCGTATTATTAACTTGCAGCGTGGAGAACCTCACAGGAACTGGAAGACATATTTCGACTGGATAGTGGTGGACGCCAAGAAGCCGCTGTTCTTCGGCGAGGGCACGACCCTCAGACAAGTGGACACCCGAACTGGTGCGCTCAAAATGGGACACCACGTCGGTCCCCTACACGAGGGACTTGTTTACTCCGGAGGTAGGTTATATTTTCATATTTGCCCTTGTGTATAAAACAAAGCGTAAAATAAATTAAAGGAAAGTACTTTATGGATGAGAAGACCAAAGGAAAAAATAGTTGGGCTTCTGGCAATTTAACTCGAACAAGCATTATTTCCTTGAGAGCAAACGCGACCTCATCATTTGCTTCATGTTTACTGTGAAACAGTAACACCATGTATAACTCTTATACCACATTTGAAAATGGTAGGGTTCATATTTGATTAGCATTTTACAAATGAGATATGACTTTTGACTTGCTGTACAATGTACATCCATTACTTTGCAAAATGTTTACAAATATTTTTAAGCTAAAAAACTTGATAAAGGCTGAAATACAATGTTTTTATGGGCGCTATCACAAGATTTTGTAATAATAACCCAAATACATTTTATAAATAGATGTCATACATTATTTACTTACAGCAGCAAGCTTCGTAGTTATCTCACCTTATTACGAGATCTTTTCTTAATTCATTTATAGAACAGAACATATTTCTATGAGATAAAAATAATTCAACTACAATGCATAAAGTGAAGAAACATCTCGTCTAGCTTAGTTATTTATGTTATATATGATCCGTGCTATACCCTTTTGTTATCTCAGAATGCGGAAAACTTTATATTAATTGATAAAGACTGTTGTTATTTTTATCAGTGTCGCATAGAAACACGTAAACAGTTTGTATTGCGTACTTAATTCAATATCACAATGACGTCTTCTTGTATTGGTTCAAGTGTTTGTGACAGTAAAAAAATATCCTTGAAAACTGTTTACTCATTAAATCATCAACAAAACACAACATATACATAGTACATACATATATAATCGTCACGCCTGCATCCCATAGGGGTAGGCAGTGACTATGGATAGGTATTAAATACACGATAAAAGCTAATATGGTAAAACCAAAGAGAATTACTGATTGATTCAGTTCGATACATTCTGGTTTCTTAGATACATTCTCTTGAGAATAGAGCTGCATTTGTAAACATTACCAAATGAAGCCTTTTTATTGTTATAAATAACTGCGCAGATATTGGTGATGTTATAAGTAATAACCCTGAGTAGGTTTGAGTATCGAAGTATGTGAATTTTAACACGTTCATGTCTCATGACACGCTGTTGTTAGGCTAGTGTTTGATTCTATTATGTTTTATGTCTTATATAGTTAAATGCTATCTGAAAGAACATAATATATACGTTATGTTACGATTATCTCACAATCTCTTATTCGATTTATTACTAACAATTGTCTGTTTTTAGCTGTCCAGTTCTTGACTCGTGGCCAGTAAAATCTAAATTCATTGAAACTAAGAACAATTTCAATATTACTTACAACACACATTTGTCAGCCATTACTGCCCCACTGCAAGGCAAAGGCACTATTCTCTTTCTATTTCTGTTCGTTCTTTTTTTTGTCCAAGCCTTTATCCCATAAATCTGCCCAATATTAGTCTAGTTCATCCCGCCATGGGCACACCACAACGCCTAAGAGTCTTATTGGGCTCCAACAAAAAGCTATCTAAATACCGGTATTGTAGGTTCGTGCGACGTGTTCACCGAGCTGATCGGGGCTAAGGGCAAGGACGTGCTGTACATAGGCGACCACATATTCGGCGACATCCTCAAGTCGAAGAAGATCGGCGGCTGGCGCACGTTCCTGGTGGTGCCCGAGCTGGTGCAGGAGCTGCACGTGTGGACCGACAAGTGCCAGCTCTTCGCGCAGCTGCAGAACCTCGACGTGCAGCTCGGTGATATGTACAAGTGAGTTGTAGATAAATACATCCAACAGTTACATGAGGAGACATGAGAGCCAATGTGCTCTTACAATTGAGGATGCTGAGGATCGGGCGAGGTTTCGGACACTGAGCAGAAACACAACTTTTGATTCTAAAATGTTGAATCTTAATGTTTTTTTTTAAATTATAATCGTATTTTGAAGAAATCTGAGCTACCGTTTTGTCTTATTGCAGAGATTTAGACTCCAGCACGAAGGAGAAGCCGGACATATCAAAGTTGCGCATGTCGATACGCGATGTTACGCACAAAATGGATCTCGCGTATGGCATGCTCGGCTCTCTATTCAGATCTGGATCTAGGCAGACGTTCTTCTCATCACAGGTATGTCGTCAAGTGACGTCCACGTGCTACAATACTAACCATTTTTTAAAAAGAACAAATTCGATAAATGCTTTAGTAGCACAGTTATAGTTAACGGCTAACGCTTGTAACATCGAGAAAACTTTTAATGATTTAAGCACAAATTGATATAAATTTCGTGTGTGTAGGTGGTGAGGTACGCGGACCTGTACGCGGCGTCGTTCCTGAACCTGATGTACTACCCGTTCTGCTACATGTTCCGCGCGCCCGCCATGCTCATGCCTCACGAGTCCACCGTGGCGCACGAGCAACGCTTCACCGTCGACACGCCCACCATCGACAGGTAATGTATACCATTTTTTTTTTACACTGTCGACGACAGTTGCACATTATATTCACAGAGGATATTTCGATGGGCCCTATGTATATTGTATAGTATAGAAACAAAAAAAAAACATTTTTATTTTATTGCACTACTTAATTGCAATTACAAATGGATTTATAATTATGTATATACAATTTTTTATTGTTTTTCAATTGAATTTGCCACTTTCAATGTTATTGGTGTAAAGAAGCGAATTTACAGTTTCGATAGTTTACGTAGCGCCGTAAATTTTATTTCTATAAATGCTTACCCGAACTCCTGCTGACTAAAGACCTTGTGTTGGTCTCCATCTGCACTTTGGAGGCGCTTCACCGTCAGCCACTAAAGTAGTAACAGTACTAGTAACATGGAATTAATTAACACGCATCATAGATAATTTGGTGATTTACCCCGCCCTTTGTGCCAGCCAAACAGGTACGTAACAACTAAACCGAATATCCTAAATCACAGATAATGCTGATTTTTGAAGAGTGTCGAAGTACGACTTACACCCGTACACCAGAGATCTAAGGAACGAGGGCAAAACAGACAAAAGTTATTGATTGCGGTAATAGGTGGTTATAATTTACACCTAATAGTAAAAGTAATAGTTCATAGTATAACGATATCTTAGATTTTTGTATAAGTAGTTTTGCTTATGTATAAATATCATATTATCCATGTATCAATATGAATGTTGTTGTACTTGAAGGTCGAGACACCCGAGTGCGCAGCGCGTGTACAGCGTGGTGTGTGTCGCGGAGGACACGTCCGAAGAGTGCGTCAATCACACTACAGACGCCACTGATAAGGTATTAAATGTTTTATATCACACAAATAAAGTCTATTTTTGAATGGATGAGGATTCAATTGTAAAATATTTTTTTTATCACAATTTAATGATTTCGGCTTTCATATTATTTAAAATATGGTCTGGCCCCTTTATAACTGTGGGCGGAATTACGGTAGATACAAGGAGAAAAAAAAAACAATCTTAACTTTTGGTATTGAAAGACTTGGGTGTATTTAATTGACGAGTGATACTTTTTGTTAATTACTACTAACTTTAAAACACCCTGTATAAGCCTCTTATAATGGACCCGCTATATCTCTTGACAGTGGTTATCTTTTAGGTTAGTGCGCTAGGCACTAGTGGTGTATGTATAATGTATGTATGTGTGATGTGTGCGTGCAGTCCGGGATCGGCGCTTGCGCGGCGGCGTGCGCGGGGCCGGGCGCGGGGCCGGGGGGGCCGGGCGGCGCGTCGGTGCCGCACGCGCGCCCCGAGACGCCGCGACAACTCACGCACACGCACGACGACGACTGCTCCGACGACGACGACAAGCACCACCCCGCCTCCTGCTAACTACACTACCGACTACAGCTAAATACCCTCTGCAACTTACGCCCTTATTCATAGATTTAAAAACTTTTAGGTATCGAATGTTTTGTATTCTTCGCTCAAACTGAATTCTAAAGTCGTTCGATAGAGACAAAACATTCGATAACTAAATTAGGTTTTAAAATTGTCTACGAATAAGGCCGTTAGAGTATTCATATTATAGAGGAAGCGCTGGTTCATAAAAAATGAAGATAAAAGTGGTGGTGCCCGGCCACCTTTTTCTGCCCTCCAATAGGCTGACGTTTGACAGGCTATTATTAAAAAAAAGTAATTTAGCGCTATTGACTTCCACTCAAATTCTTAACATTGGCGTCTTCAAAAACAGTCCACTTTCTCTAATCGTAATGTTACCACTGCTATATTTGTGAAAATTGTGCTGATATCTAATTGGGTATTTGACTGTTGTGGCAATAAATTATAAAATGTGTTGCATATGATAACTTTTTGGTAAACAATAATTATAGGTATTTTTATTTACATTTATCTAAATTATAAATATTTAAATTGTCTAAAATAAGTTTGCCATTTTTTATCTGTTGATTAAATGTAACAAAACACGACAAGCTGTCATTGTGCAGCGAGTGATGTCACGATTTCCAATTTTCATTCATCTCTGCCACTAAGATCATTCACCATTTATAAAGCGTGACGTAACTTTTTCAAAGTCACGTGACCTACCGTTTTGGTGACATATATGATGATAAAACTGAAAAATATGTCTATTCGTTTTATACAACTCTTTAAAAATAAATTAATAGTTTGAAGAGGTATAGAGTGATTATATCTAGACTTTAAAACACTTTTCAGAAATTAGTCAAATAGCCAATTGTCGAACCGCAAATTTATATAAATTTTGCTGGTAACCAAAATATCAATATATATAATATCAGTCGAAATTGAGATTTTTTATTTTTCGTTTTCATGTAATTCCTGCGTATTCCAAGCTGTGAAATGTCGGCCAATGCGCGTTAAGAAAAAGGTGGCCCTGGCCATTTTTGTCTTTTTGTAGGTCAAGCGCTCCCTCTAGTTATTATATACTATAAGCCCTGCATGTATATCGTCAATCTTAACCAACAATTGCGTTTGACGAAGAAATCCTTTTGCAGTTTGAAAAGGTCCTTCTCCATAGTTTCGTGACGCACGGAGCTGTTTACATCTGAAATGATATTGCAGCTCGTAACAGTTTTGTTATTGATGATCTTTCTTTACGATCTGTACAATAAGCTGATTATATTATTTACGTAAAGGGCTATTTAGATTTTCGATATACAATTTATTTTTCTAAAAATGTTTGAAATGCTTTTCGTCGCTTACAGTATCGTACAATTGATCTCGATACATAAATATCAATGCGGCATTATGATTTTATAAAATAAACACGGGTAAGAAAACAGCTGTGGTATGAACTTTAAAACGGCTTTTGTCAATCATGCTGATTACTTGGATATTCGTGGTAAGAATGTGATTAAAACGACTGTTCGCGATTCTCATAGTTCGTAGTTACATTGGAGTATATAAATTTTGCTCACAATTGTCGGTTAGAAACTGACGCGTTGTTATAAACGGGCTACGATTACTGGTTCTCAATCGATTTAAAGTTATTATTCATTGAGTTGATTGTATGTGATTATGGTTTTTATTTGCTAACGCAAATGAACGAAATTATTTTTTATTTACATTCGTTATCCATATGTTTACGTTATGTTAACCAAGTGCGGTTTTATGTTGATATATTCAAATGTAATGGTATACGAACGCCGCTTATCTAAACATAGATTTGAGTTAAAATGTTTGTTTATTCAAACTAAAATTTTGAATAGAAAAAAGGGTTGCTTTACAATTACTTTTAAGTTGTATTGCATATTTTATAAGATATATATTTTCCTTCTATTGTCTACCGGCCTTAATCATAGACAGATTTAAAACCTATTTTAGTTATCGAATGTTCTGTCTTCTTTGCTCAAACTGCATTCCGAAGTCGTTCGAAAGGGACGAAACATTCGATAACTAAAAGAGTCTTTAAATCTGTCTATGAATAAGCCTGTATTTATAAAATGAGAGTCATCGTCTTAAAATAGTTATTTTGCTTTACTTTGTTTATGATTTTGGTGCATTTTTAATGTAACTAAGTGCACCTTTGGTATTGTGTGACAGTATCACGTGGTTTTAATTTCGCATGCTTGCTGTATATTGGAATAATGTTGAAATTAATTTATTCTGATGTATAAAACGTAGCGCACCATTCCTTTAAAATATATATTCCGTTGAATTAATGCTAACATATTATTGTTTAAAGCATTTTCGTTAAACAAGTATGTGGAGTACTTGCTTTTTTTGTAGACACTTTGACAGAGTTGAACACAGACAGGGAAGTGCAATGTTTGGCTTTTATTCTACCACATGCATTGATCTGTGCGGCTCTGTCGGTCAAGATGTTTAAGGTTGTGTTGTGTCCTAAGAATGCATGCGTTGTAGGTGTGAACAGTTACAAGATATTGTTACTTGTTATTTGTAGATATTTTTTGTATCAGTACAATAGTTATTCCATTTTTTTTACCTAATAACACAAACTTAGATACGCAATAAAACTACAAATTTGTATTTAGTTGTTTTATTTATGTCCTCTCATAATAATAAATCTTCCAAATAGTCTTCGAATTCTTCCTCACGTGATTTTTCTTCTGTTTCTTGAAGACCTGGAGCGGAAATGTATTTAATTTGATACATTTATAAAGATAGAGATTGGAGATAACGTTATTAGCAAAATACTATCGAGAATAAAGTATATATATAATAATATTTGAAATGGATACCATAAATTTAGTGTAAATTGTAACTATTCGTTATTTTTTTGTGAAACTTGTAGCAAACAATGGAAATGATTAGGCAGTGGACCGAGTAGTGGCAAACGGAGGAAAGTAATAAATCTGGTCCGCATATATATATATATATATATATATATATATATATATATATATATATATATATAATAAAAAACTATAATAAAATATATGGTGCGACAAGGAGAACAGAGGTGAGACCTGGTATACATAGATGGTTTTTTTTTATTTTAATTGTGGTCGCTTGAATGATGAATAGGTATAGGTAGGCCATAAATTACATAATTGTATTAAATTTTGCCTACGATCTTTTGACATGCAAATCCGGTGTTGTCAAAAAGTAAGAATAGTTTCTATCTTCACATTTTATTACTGGATGTGTTAATACTATTGGATTACGAGTATACACGCTCCTTGTTTATGTTATAAGAACATACATTTATCAATAAAGGCCATAAAGAGATTTTTTTAATTTAAAGTACCTTTCGCCACAAGCCAATGTATTTTAGATGACTTATGTGTATATAGGTGTTTACAATATAATAATTACGTGAAGCCAACCTTTTTTCCACAAAGACTCTTCATTAGCACCAGACGCGGTGTCGTTGGCCGCGCAAGTGGAAGCCTCGCCTGTCTGCTCCAGAGATGGTGTTCGGGAAGACATCTCCGTTTCATTATTGTCACCATTATCTCTATTCTTGCTTTTGCCTTTTTTCCTCTTATGACTCTTCTTTAATCGTTTTACTTCTCGTTTTTTAGATTTATAGTTTAGTTTCTCTGAACATTCAGGGCATAATCCTGGTTGAATGAAAATATGATAAATACCTGTTTTTAAAATAGTTTGTCTATCAGCGCTCAGCAATAACTACAAGTTTAGAGAGTTGAAATACGAAACATACGATATGATATTAATTATTAAGATGTGGAAATTCAAGATGGATTTTTGTGTAAAAATACTTGATTTTTAAAATTAAGAAACTTGAGAATTTGAATAGCAGCCATTGAGCCTTTAAAAATACTGACGTGTTTCAATATCAGTAGGTATATAATAACATATTACGAGTATAATAAACATTGGGAATTATCAGAATTATAATTACCTATGCATGGATAGAAAAAATGTCGGATTAGAGCAACACGAAGACTGCGGTATATTCAATGAAGGATCTTGATATAATATAAATATTAGGTATAGGTTATTAATAAACTAAAGCCAAAGGTGGCGCTGGGTGCGCGGCATTCTTAGTTGTGCTACTTCCGCTATAGGAACTGCGGCTAATCCGCTAATGAATACATATTTTCGCCTGCTATATCTCATGTTAGAAGAATCTTGAAGTGGAATGAGATCATAGAAAAAGGCTTATGCCTATTTTATTTTTAATCTCCTAATTAATCCTGACAAAAATATTTGGTGACAGATTGAAGATGTTAAGGCAGTTTTTGTCCTGTCGTTCAGGCTGACAGGATCGAAGGCTACTGTTAACTGCAGTACTTCTGAGTGTAGTAATATTATACTACTGTTATAGCAAATACCTTATTAATTCTTTTAGCCTTAGATATTTGGTTATCATATGAGATAATTTACGTAAATAAGACTAGCGACTAGCGTACTTACGAAGTTTTACCAGAGCATTTTTTTTCTCTCTGTTTTCAAGATATGCAAAATTGACTTCCCACGACTTCAGGTCGCGGTCATTATTACATGGTTTATGGCCGCATAGAAACTGCCCCTTGCCAAGTACAACTTCCTTTTCTATCCGCCATCGGAGAGCTACCTGATACGAAAATGGAAACATTACTAACAGACTGTAAATATTATAATAATAAATTACAATTACTAATCAAGTGTGTGGTGGCCTGTTGGTTACGAACTGGACCCCATATGCAAAGTGGTAGCGGGTTCAGATTCCAGAGCACACTCGATTTTCCGGAGTCATTGGTCAATTACCACGCACTTTATCTGGGAAGGAAAACATTGTGAGAAAACCAACATACCATCGATCTTTACAAGAATTTCTATGGTATATGAAATGTGCCAACCCGAAATAGATCAGCTTGGTGGACTATAGACAAAGTTCTCTAAATAGAACTCTTCATCGTCCCCGAGTTCGAGTCCCGTGATCAGCAGCGGGCGATTGCGGGCTGGTATCTGGCGTCTAAGTATATGGTATAGTAATTGTAGGTATATAAGTTGAACTCTTTAGGGATCGCCTATGTCAAGCAGTGGATTTCCCAAAGTTAACGGAGATAGGGTCGTTCCAAAACGTGACTAAAAATTGAGTCTGATGTTAATGAATAGTCTATAATCCTTATTTCATTAATCCTTTATTAAATGATCGACATGCATACCTAACATCTGCCATTGATCAAATGTAAAATTAAAAGAATCCATTTTTTTAATAAGCGATAAAACATATTATAATTCTTTGTGTGGATAGACGACCGTTATTCGTTTTTGTTGTACGTGCGTACTTACACAGTACAAGTTTGTCGTCGATCCTTTACAATAGCGCCGATGGATCAGGCAGATGTGCGTTACTGTATAACAGAGTGGGGTGAATATCTGCTTCTATATTTAGCCTACAGAAAGGCAGTATGGCCATTGTTCCACTCCCCAGTATATCACACAAAAGAAGGTCTCTCGGGCAAAAAAAGGCAATTGAGTTAAATAGGGGACCGCGCCGACCCCATCCGAGCCTTAAGCTAGGGGAATGCATTAAACTCGCACGAATTATCATGTGGCCTTTAGACTCTGTATGTAACAGTAAACAAGTTTTATTTGATAAGTCATGGCTTGCGTTACATCCGCGTGGAAAGTTGTATGGATGTAAATTATGTTGTACACATCAGAATTAGAAGAAATGATATATTTTAAATACCTAATTAACAAAGAATATACTTTAATAATTATTCCCCGTGATAGAATAGTATTTGAACACTTACTTTATTATCTTTATACCGGCTTAAATCACAAATGCAGTACTCTTTAAAAAGCTTGTCGTAATACTTTTTTGCCAATTGTTTCTCCCAAGTATCCGCTACGTCATCTTCCTCCCATAGAAACTTGTGATTGTCCCTTATAACATCAAGATCGGTTTTGTCCCTGGACGTATCTCGTTTCAAGCAACTCGTGGAGCCTTTTGTGTTGAGAGAATATAAATTAATTAGATATTTATGCAATTCATACGGATTAAGATTACGCAATCTTGCAGACATCGTTAGCGTAACCTAGAACAAAGGAAAAGTACCTCTATAGTCAGAAATAAAAGATGATTTGCAACAAACAACTCTTTAATAAAATTGAAAATTATTATTACATTTTCCATAAAATACTTTATATAAACCAAACGGACCTTAATCTAATTGTCATGATGAGTCTATAACAAGGTGCATTTTTGATAAATATTACAATTTGTAATTCAGTGTCAATAAATAAAAGGTACCTAGGTTGCCTTTGTGCATGATTTAATATCTACTCTGAATATTATTGTCAGTCTTGTAGATTTTTGTTTAATTTTATCATTTGGCTCAATATCAAATACTTATCTACAAATAAGTCATGCAAATTAAACATATAAATCATTAAATACAATAAATATATTAATTAAAATATGATTATTGCCTACTTATAATTTTATAAAAACTAGACAATATTTATTTTGATATTATATACAGTCAGTTTTTATATTAAAAGTGTGGCACAATTGAAATTTTGAAAGGAATACCTTTGGTTTTAATAGCCAATTAACACATGTATATCAATAGTATAATAAAATATATCTTTGGGATATTAATGACATTTTTTGTCTGAAAGTATCTCAGTTTCAATCAGAGATATGATTTCAGAACTATATATTATAATATAGCATATAAAATATAAAATTATTACTATAAAATTAGGTTTACATCCTTTATAAATATGTGCAGAATTAAATATTGTGATGCGCGATTTTAAACTCTGCTCTACTATACAACCTTAAATCTAGCATAAAATTAATTGTTCAAAATTACTTATATTCAACCTTGTTTATTACGAGACCATCAAGAAAGAAGATTGTGTGCCTCTGTTTCTATGCACTTAAGCATACAATATCATCACCTGCACCACAAACATCATAAAAGCATTGATGTTTGTGAAATATTCATGCAGATTTATAGTTTGTTTGGCACACCTATAGGTATGACCATGTCCCTTAATCCCTATCAACACTATCATCTAAATTATTTGGTATATTTGTAGTCTATGTGTATAGAATAGGCACATTAAAAATGTTATTGCTTTGGTTACAACACAGTATGATTAGAATCACTTGAAATACTTATCTAAAATTTGGCAAAAGTACACCTTAAAACTGGTATTTTAGTACCTTGCAAAAAAGGCATACAAAAATATAATATATTAAAGCTCTTAAGTGAAGAAGGAACAAGTATACAATTTTGTGACAAATTTTGTGGAACACTTGAGTTTTATTGTAGCATATCTTTCCTCTATCTAAAGTAAACATTATAATAAGGCTATCGGAATCTTTGGACATTTGACCTATATCCACATTTTATAATATCACTTTATCATATTTAAAAGGCAACTTTGGATTGAGATATGTGAAACCTTAATTTAAAGCACCTGCAAAGGCATTTTCCTAATAATCTATCATTTTCCCAAACATGCATAGTGAAAAATTGCATAAATAAAATCCTTAATTAAAAAAAGCAACTACAGCAGCACACATGAGTGTATTCACACTCAAATAAACACATAAACACACCATAATGACTAAATTATGAACTAGATCATATTTTGATTTGGTATAAACAATGTTTCATTAACAAATTACAACTAAACTTTTTGGCAATAAGAGAAAAGAAATCAAGACTACATGAAAAGCATCACACAAATTGTTCCAATAATTTGGCAAATATGAAATAACCTAGCACTGAATATCAATGACAAATTTTGACTGAAATGCAATATGCAATATTTATAGAAGCACAAAGTATTTACAGTACTGTGATGCCATTCATTATTTGTATTACATTTACTACTATATATTACAGTTATCCATGAGTTTTCTCGTGTTTTTTCATATTGTCTGAACGAGTGAAGGCTTTGTCACATACACCACAATAATAAGATTTTTGTTTGGTGTGAACAGTCATGTGACGGGACAGTTCACTTTTAGTTACAAATTTCTTTTCGCAAACTGTACAAGCATGTTTTCGAACATTCAGGTGGAATTTCATGTGGATTGACAGGGAACTGGACTGCGAGAATGCTTTGTGGCAAAGTTCACACACAAATGGTCTCTCCCCTGTGTGTTTACGGAGGTGGTTCATAAATCCCGTTTTTGTGTAGTCTTTTTGGCAGAGGTGGCAAAAGCTGGATTTTGAATCCAACATTCCAGGAAAATGACTATTCATATGCTTACGTAGCTCCCAGTAGCTTGGGAATTTTTCTGAACACATGCGACATGGGTATTTTCTTTCATCGGTGGGTTTGGCACTGCATTGGTGTGAGGAGAGCAATTGTTCGTTAGTAAACATTTGGTTACACTGACTACAGACATGACTAGCTTCGGAGTCAGTAGATAATGTCACTTCCAGATAGTTTTCTATTGACATCACATTCCCATTGGAACTATCCGCATCGTCGATATGAATCTGCGACATCGGATCTCTGTCTGACATGTCTTTGGTATCCATTTTCTCATAGTCTCCATAATCTAGCAATTCTTTACTCGAATTGTTATTGTCAGGCTCTACGAGATGTAGAACGGGCGATTCGCTCTGGTCCCGGTCCGGGGAGGTTTTTTCGTTGTCGGAGTGCTCAGGTCGTGATGATACGTTGTTATCTGATTCCCAATCATTTTCCACGATCTCTACGTCCGAATCGGAATCTTCAGCGCTTGAAACGGTACTGTTGACTAAGTGGAGGCCGATATGATCGAATCGCAACACGTTTGGAGGAAGTTTAACCCCCACGATAGCTTGAATCGCCTGCCATGAAAGCTCCTGGGGGTTGTTCTGCATATTAGATCGCACTACTCTAACCTACAAATGAGTTTTTAGCGATTACTGGCCTGTAGCCTTGGGTCTTAAAATTAAGTATAAAATCATAACATTACCTTTTATGTGCACGACCAATATCAATATTTTAAGAATAATTAGATGACACCTTTGATTTCTACATCTAAAAATATTATGCTATGCACTGGCACTGCTCTTTATAGAGTTTATGGATTATTTATGGCTTTGCACAGATTATGGCTCTGATCTTCTCTTTGTCTTATTTTCATATCACAGACTAAGGAAGGATTTCATATCGAGTAAAATTACATCCGCTAGTTATTCGCGATAATTTCACTGATGTCTGATCACTACGGTCCAGTGTCCACTACTCTATAGAAGCTATACTATACGACATAAACAAGCAATGTAACTCAAACAGGGACCGATTATTGAATGAAATTGTTTGTTTTGGAATTTGGAATTTTGGAGGGAGTTTTGACATATGACAACAACTAAAATTTGTTTTTGTTTGAGTTAATTAATATATGTTTTGATAAACTTTTATTTTCTTATTTCTAAGTACTCTAAGGGATTAAAAAATGAAATCATTGGAAGATTTACTGGATTTTATTAAATCTAAGGATAACTTTCGTAACTTCATAAATTCCTCGGATGTTCCCTCAATATGTAAAACTGAAGCATGTATGCTTGGAGTCGATGAAGCCGGTCGAGGACCTGTTTTAGGTGAGTATCCTTTCACCTTTGAAACCTAGATCGAGTATAGTTTACTGTCTAGTTTATTCTGCATATTCTTCTAACCTCGTTTGATATGTTCTGTTTCGCCGATAATAATTCATATTAACAAATATATATATTTTTTTTGTATCAGCCCATATACGTCACACTGCTGGGCACGGGCCTACTCTACAATCGAGAGAATCGATTGAGAGTGGTTAGGCCATATAGTCCACCACGCTGGCGTAGTGCGGGTTGGCGGACTTACATACCGTAGAAATTCTTTAAAATCGCTACGGTATGCAGGTTTCCTCACGATGTTTTCCTTGACCGTTAAAGTGCGTGGTGATTGACTATCAATACACACATAACTCCGAAAAGTCAGAGGTGTGCCCTGGGATTTGAACCCGCGACCACCGTGAACACGTAGGCAGCCGCATCTGGTCCATTACCAACAGGCCAGATTTGATACACATAATAAGAATTAAGAACATATTATAGATTTCATTATTATTGTGTGCTGTTAATTCAATTCTCTATACATTTTACTAAAACTAGTTATATCTAGTAATTTGCAACATGCAAAGAAACAATTAGTAGGGATAACTCCAAAGAATTAATTTCGTTTAACATGCTATTAACTCTTATGACATTTTAATGTTTTATTGTTTTTTTATGTCACTACACACTAAAATAGTTCAATAATTCATGGTAGAAGAGCATATTAAATTGTCATTAGTGATTTGTGATGGAAAAACATACACATTAATTCCCACCTCATTACATAATTTATTTATTTATGTTTAACTAACTAATTACTTAAGACAAACTCTAGACATAAATATTATGATAACTTTAAGTAATTTTACTTTGTAATTTCGTTATCCATATTTTAAATAAATAAATACAACCAACAGTCACATACATAGTCCTGACCCCACACTAAGATTGAGTCTTGTGTTGTGAGTATCAGAAACTACGAGAGACCTTTCGGTCTCACAAACACTTTTTACTTTGTAATTTCGTTATCCTTATTTTAAATAAATAAATACAACCAACAGTCATATACATAGTCCTGACCCCACACTAAGATAGAGTCTTGTGTTGTGACTTGTGAGTATCTGAAACTACGAGAGACCTTTCTGTCTCACAAACACTCAGAACGAATACCTGTGGATCACACAATCATTTGTTTCGGTTCGGGATCGAACCCGCGGCCTCTCGTTTCACAGGCGGCGTCTAACCAACTGTGCCACGGAGGCTGTCAAATTTACTTTGTAGTAATTATACTATGTAATGTTGTAGTATCAAAGCTGGATTTTATTTGTTTCTTAGGCAACTATCATAAAGTGTTTCCTATATGCCAGACACTTATGAGGATTCTTTCTACTAGACAGACACATTGAACCTTATAACTTCCAAAGCCTCCATGATCCAAACTTTATAATTGCCGATTGTGTGATGCCTTGTGTGATGATGATGTGTTTGTTGCATGCACAGACAAACTTTTATTTATTACAAAATTATGAAGGTCTGGTGGCTACATTCTCATTAATGCTATGATTGTCTGCTCTTGCAAATGTCCTTAGTGGATATTGGATAGGAATTTTGAATAATAAACAACATATATTGTAATCCAGAACCAAAGCTGGTTATTTAGGATTTAAATGAATTATGTTATTGGAGCATGACAACAAAAGTACATACTGACTCATTCACTTACAGACTTTCGCATTAGTGTCATTACTTTCTGTGTTTAATATTCATAATACAAACTAAATGTAGGGCAACACACATACATGTTATGAGGTACTGTTGAAACATTAAGCTATAATTCTTTTGGTATCAAAAAGTACTTCATTAGATAAAAATACAACAACATTAATAACATAATTATTTTCTATTATACTTCAGGTCCAATGGTTTATGGTGTGGCATATTGTCCAATAAACCAGAAGCGTGTTCTTGAAGCCCTTGGTTGTGCTGATTCAAAAGCCCTTACAGAGGTGAAAAGAGATGAAATACTAACTAAAATGCTTACAGAAGAGGATTCCTTAAACAATGTTGGATGGGCAGCTGAAGTCATCTCTCCTAATTACATTTCAAACTCAATGTACAAAAGAGCCAAACACTCTTTAAATGAAGTAAGTTAGCAATATCTAGCTGCAATCAATGTAATGTTACAATTGAGTTAAATAAACAATTACTTTTACAATAGTAAAGTCAATTTTTACTATGCCAAATTGCCAAACATCAAGTCATATTTCTTCATTCAGTTGTGAGACATATTTGTCTGTTATTGCCTATAAACAAGTTTATTAAATCTAGAACATACTTTACATTTTAGGTATCAATGAATTCAGCTATAGATCTTATCAAAAAAGTAGCCGAAAATGGAGTGAATATTACTGAGGTGTATGTGGACACAGTGGGACCCCCTGAAAAGTACCAAGCCAAATTGTCAGAAATATTTCCCACTTACAAAATAACAGTAAGTATTTGAAATCCTTCTATTGGAAAGCCTCCGTGGCGCAGTTGGTTGGACGCCGGTTGTGAAACGAGAGGCGGCGGGTTTGATCTTTGGTCTTGAAAGTAACGGTTGTGTGAACCAGAAGTATTTGTTTCGGGTCTGGGTGATTGTGAGACCGAAAAGTCTGTCGCACGTTCTTAATACCCAGGATACAAGACTCGATCTTAGTGTGGGGTCAGGACTTTGTATGTGATTGTCTTAATTTATTTTATTTGTACTAAAACCGTATGTATTAAAAACATCGAATAATTAATTGAACACGCTATAAATTAGGCATATACATAACTAAAAAATATATACATATACATAGAAAAAACACTTTAGTATAAATAACAGAGAAACCCTGAAAAAAAATTGCTATAATCTCATCACATGTGGATATCTTTGTATGTGTTTGAGACGTGCTTGACCTATTTATTGTACGTCACTGATCGTGTCAATAACCTTTACGTGCACACTTCCGCGCAACCAGCAATAGGGCGGTTCCGCAAACAGTGGGTTTTTTCAACAATCCCCGCCTTTTTCCGAAGCGTGCACGCCCGGTATTCGTGAATAATGTATTTTATTACAGTATTTGGCAATACTTTGGTTTAATGTGTTTGAATATTCGTTTTAAGAACACTGAATACCCTTAATATACCTTCAGAGAATACTCAATACCCACTTCCAAAAATCCTACGTTTAAACTAAACCTGTGTATGTGTATGTTTTTTCGTATTTCGATAAAACTAATTACTAGAAAGATCGGTGCCTGTTATAAAATCATGAGTCAAACATTAAAAACCATGCACATTACGACGACCCTGATATGCAGTTTTTTTATACATATATGAGTTTAGTTTTGTTTAATAATTCTTTTATTTGTTCCAGGTAGCAAAAAAGGCTGATTCCATATATCCAATAGTTTCTGCCGCCAGTATTGTGGCAAAAGTGACAAGAGATCATGCGCTTAAGGTGTGGCAATTTCATGAAGGGTTGGAAATGAGTCACTCAGAATTTGGCAGCGGATATCCAGGAGGTATGTTAGGAAATTTTAATCATAAGTAAGCTTATTTATGCATACATTTGGGGAAAAAAATATTTTGATCGCAACCCGCAAAATGTTTTTACTATAGTTTTCTTTTATATTTCGATTTAGTGTTTACTGGCCGGTCCCAGTGTCCGGCGTCCGAAAATGTTTATAAGGAAAATTAATGTAAATTTTATTTCCTTACAAAAATCCTAGTCTTACTTCGTATTTCGTAACGTATTGTCGGTAAATCGTTACACGTAATAATGTGTCGACAATCGAAATACGTAATGCTTCTCTTTTCCGTTTTAGCGTAAATCTATCGAGTGTACAAGTGATGGATTTCGAGTTTGTAAGCCTGTCGGACACACTTCACATATTTATTAGTCCACTTGCGATTTATGCAGATATTCTGAACAGGGCATCGGAATAGTGTGCTATCTAAATATGTATTAAGCACATGTCGCTTAAAACGAAAGTTATTTACTGTACATTATTAAACTCCTAAATGCGGTAAATGGGTAGAATAAAATTTATGATGTGTTTAAAATGTCGTTAATGTTATTTTTCTTGTCGCGTTTGTAATGTTTTTGTTAGTTGTGAATCATTATGCACTTAATATTTGTTTTGATCATTAATCATTTTTCTGTGCAAAAATAAATGCTTAAGGAACTCCAAGTCAAAAGCACGATGTTTTGAAACGTTATATGTATTACTATATCATCTATGATCTATTACCATTTTAGAACAATATATATATTTATACCAAATCAAGAAATGAATATTCCCTCAGTGACACGAAGGAAGGTAATATATATGTATAATCGACATTGGTCAATTTATTTGCAGCCACTTTTGTCATTAATATACTTCGTTACACTATATTAAGCTTTCTAAATCATATTCAGTTGTGTATAAATTATTTTCTTATAACTCAACATAGCTAAATGTTACGTGTTGTTATTTACAGATCCATTAACAAAGAAGTTTATACGTGAGCAAATTGACAACGTTTTCGGGTATCCCCTACTGGTGCGGTTCAGTTGGTCTACTGCCGAGCACATGTTGCAAGAAAAAGCTGCGACTTGCACCTTCGAAGAAGTTGACGACGAAGGAGCGACCAAGAAGCCAATCAAATCAATTAGTTCGTTCTTTTCACCCAAGAAAGAGACGGAAGGAAAGCCCAGAAAAAGACACAAGTTTTTTGAAGAACGACATTTGAGTGTTAGTAATGCGTTTGAGTAATGTATTGAATAAAAAATTTGTTGTAAATGTTCTTGTATGTTTTTATGAATATAGTTATAATTTAGTTTTATTTTATTCTTGAATTTACATATCTTTTGGTTTCGGAAAGATTTTCCTACGCTCTTAATTATATGCTCTAAATATAGACTTTGCAAATTAGGTATTTAAGTTTAAATGTGTTAAGCATTAGCGACCCTTCATTTAATGAGGAATAATAATATAAATCATGGCCTGCTAAGATCTATAATTTCTGAGCCACAATTATTTTACTCAGAAACTTGCAGTTTGAGTCGATCCGCGAGATTCGACATAGATCAGTTTCGCTATCAATGACCGAAAAGGACAGTATTTCGTAAAAAAGCTTTTGAATGTATGTACCTAGATGTTTTTTTTTTCGGATAAATAAAGTATTTTTCTAATTAATTTGCTTTCGTGATCTTAAAAGTGCGTGGTGGCCTGTTGCTAACGGATCAGACGCGGCTGTCTACATGTTCACGGTGGTCGCGGGTTCAAATCTCAGGGCACACCTCTGACTTTTAGGAGTTATGTGTCTATTGATAGCCAATCACCACGCACTTTAACGGTCAAGGAAAACATCGTGAGGAAACCTGCATACCGTAGCGATTTTAAAGAATTTCTACGGTATGTAAGTCCGCCAACCCGCACTAGGCCAGCGTGGTGGACTATATGACCTAACCACTCTCAATCGATTCTCTCGATTGTAGAGTAGGCCCGTGCCCTGCAGTGGGACGTAAATGGGCTGATATAGATATAGATAGGTATAGATGTTAGTGATGAGGCGTAGTGTGATGCTAAGACACCTTTCTAAATGGTGATGAGTATGTCAGAGCCAGTTTTCTAACAATAGACAATGTTGCTGCTTGCTTATGCTTCGAGGGCTCATGATTATTGTTATGCAAAATCAGAGATGAAAGGCATTTAGTTTATATTTGCAAGTAAAAATGAGACTGCGACGCATTGCTGATCAGTAGAAATCGGAAGTAATTTATGCAGGTGCCGTGCTCTTACAATACAATGTGTTTTATCATCTTGGCGTTCTACCAATACTAAAGCATTTTGGAAATTTGTTATACCGATGCGTGTTTGTTTTGTTAATTCGACTGCATTTCGGTGACATCTTGCACGTGACGTAAGTACGGTGCACTCGCTTAAAGAAGAACTATGGGCTGTTGTTAGTACGTTTAAGGGTTCTTTATTGCTCTTGTAACAGTCGATAAAAATTACGATAAGACTTTCACAGATAAATTGCTGCCTTTAAAAGATTTGTAAATGCGATGAAAGGTCCCGAGGCCGGGGACTGCGCGTGGAAGAAGGCTGGCGCGGGCTGCTCGGCACATTAGCATGCGAGCCACGACGCGCGCACCTACTTACCATGAGCAATGCGGAACGCACCGGGCTCACTCGGAGAATTTAATTGTGTTCCATTATCATATTTAGGTTCTTTTACGGTAAGTCAAAAGTGAAAACTGAATGGGACTCAACGTCGCTTGTCATTCGTCAGTTGCGATCGATGGCGACAACTTCTTTCGGACCAGTACTCGAGGATTAATAAAAAATGGCATTACTTCGGCAATGTTCTGCGGTATTGGCGTTAAGTGTGTGTGTAGCTGCGATTCTCGGGCCTGCGGGGAACTCCACTAAGACGGGGTCTTTGAAAGCGGATTCATACTTAGATGCTTACTCAAAGTCTCGTATCGATGCTGAAAAGGCGAAGCAAGACGTTATTATAGTGACAGCGAAAGACAGTGAGAAGAAGATCTCGAACCGAGACGACAGCTACAGCTCTGGCTACGACTACACGCCATCATACTCGAGTGACAGCAGCAGCAGTTTCAGTTCTTCTGGACCTTCTGACGTGTCGGCACCGTCCAGTAGCTACTTGCCTTCATCAAATTACAGTCCCTCGACTGTAAAGTTTGAATCTGACATCACGTATGATGCGCCACCGAATACATATGGTCCTCCATCGAATACTTATGGTCCACCGGCCCAGACTTATGGCCCTCCCGCGCAAACTTATGGTCCTCCTGCGCAAACTTATGGTCCTCCTGCGCATACTTACGGACCACCCGCGCAGACGTACGGGCCACCGATACACAAGCCATTACCTCCCATATATGGACCGCCAATGAAGCCATCGTTTCCAGTTCCGTATGGAGCTCCGGCGTTAGGATTTTTCGACAAACTCGCGTTTAAGCTGGATCTACTCACAATTGGAAAGCTGATATTGAAGTTCCTGATATTCAAGAAACTCGTGACGATGCTCGCGGTGGTGTGCATGTTGCTAGTGATACCAAAACTCATATCTTTCAAGAAAGGTGACAATTCCAACAAAGATGACGATGAACGCAGTTTTGGCCGCAGTAACGGTGAGTCCCATGGTTATTTTTAATACATTTTTCGACTTGACTTCCGAAAGTTCTAAATAGAGATTCTCTGAAGTCGTGAACAAACATGACTGTTATATGTATTTTTTCTTTATGTTTCGTAGATATTATTGAGGCTCGTCTGCTGACATAAAAACGCGTGCGATTAATTGAAAATGTTAGAAGTGTTATTATTTTTAGTATTATATTTAATATTTGTTTTAGAATTTGGTGTGATTTAAATAAAACAATACACTCTTAAAGTTTCAAATTGATTTAAGAACTAAATATGTTTTAGAACAAAACTTAAAATCTGTTGACTTGGCGTTGCTTCAATAACATTTTTGCCAGAAAAAAGTGTTATTTATTATTAGGATACAACAACCGGACATATAGGTATGCTGAAAAGCACATCATTCGTTAGAATTATTTTTTTATTATTTAAATGTCAGTGTTTAAAAATACATTTTGAGGATTTAATACCACCGGTCATAGCAATCACTCGTTCAACTTATGATTTGCAAAGCTTTCTGCATTAGTAGTTAAAACTAATAATCTAATAAATATTACTAGGGCGTACACCATACTAGTAGATTTTGCCCATGTGAGGATCGCACCCGTAATTATTTTAGATAATAATAGGTGATTATAAAATTAGTTAGGTAACTATAAATACCGTGGAGATCCTTGTGGGAGGCCTATGTTCAGTAGGGAAGTTTCTGCGCCTGAGGAGAGAAAAATTTGTTCGCTGATCAAAAACTGAAATTCATTTTATTAATAAACTTGTGTATTCTATAGTGTCATCATTGTTTCTTCATCAAATTGACTGCAATCTGATGGTATATGTAATAAAAATCTATTCTTCTAAATTCGAATATCGAGGAATTCCAATAATCGCTATTTTCTCCTAAATACGGCAGCATATTTTGCTCCATCCACATTCATCTAAGAGTCGTACCAATTCGCTCGCCTTCTTCAGTTGACTCAGATTCCTTTAAAGGAATTAGTGAACAATTAAGTGATTATCTGAATTCCCCAACTTTCTGATTTAGGCGAATAGGAATATCGATTAGCTATATACTTATGACGTACGAATGCGATCTGGCCTTCGACACAACAATACCAGCCTGCTTAAATGCTTCTTAATATGATGGAAGGACCTGGAATTACAGGAGGGAGGGAACACGAATGATATTTTGATTAAAATTATATTATATCTATTCCTTCCTGCAGTTGCGGAGTTAACATCAATTCAGCAACTAGTGGAACGCGCCATCACTGTATACCGTAACCAAGAGCCCAGCTGTGGGCTGTCATGTCGAGCACGCAGGGTAATCGATGACGTCAACGAATTCCAACCTTATGTTAGGTGAGTAAAGTTGAAATTGTATAAATCATTATCATTCGTTGCAATACTCGTAAACGGAAATCGCCTACTAACTTTACATGTTATATCGTGTGATATAAACAGCGTAAGAGTCAGTGGTTCTTTTTTGTTTACTAATAAAAAATGAGACAATTTTTCATTGGCAAGGCAGCGAGATTACTTTGTTGTTATATAATATGATGGTAAATGCAGAATCTACTGGCCAAAGGTGACTGTCTTCTCATTTAAAGCAATCTTCACGTACCTAGTGCTCATATGACCCATATTCGATACAACTCTTACAATTATTGTGTGTAATATTATAGAATCGACATTTTATGGTATAATATATTTTAAAACTTACTTATGTATACAGGGCTAGTTATTATATTTTTAATTCGTTTGTAAATCAACTTAAAGATTTAGGACGCGAAAAGTCGCGTTAGGCCCAGAATAAAAACGAGCTACAAAGATAAATATCGGAGTGATTGGCGGGCTAGAGTCCTGAACAAGAAATAATGGAACGAAGTTAGAGAGGCCTTGGCTCCACAGTGGGCTAGTAATGGCTCATGGCTGCTGTATGTATGTATATTAATTCTCTTTTTTCTTTTCAGGCCAGATGCATTTAACTTCAACTCGTAACTTAATGATCACCAAGGAGCAAGAATTGGTGCCATCAGGATGAGTCTGATAAACTAGGATTATTTATTTATTTTGTTATTTATTTAATTTATAATATAGATAGTTATTATTTATCAAATGAGAATATGTTGTTTTTAGTTTTCACATATTAACCTAACATTACCAACAATTTCGCCGAAAATGTACCTATGTACATTTAAATTATGTCTAATGAAGCACCCTGACAGATTTTTATATTGTTTACGTCATAATTTTCCATGATAAAACCAGTTTTCGTTTTGTATGAGTAGCAAAGACATTAATGTGCGTTAATCCAACACTGACTTCATAATCAATCACATGTTATCAAAATCCGGCCGGTGCGATGACGCATGTCCCTGATATGCCGACAATCATCTATATTCTGCATTTATGATGTCTATTCTTATTTTCGGCTATAAATATCTACTTAAAGTGCACTTCTTGTTGATATAGTTATAGAATGATTTTTTTTCTTTTTATTCTGGCACGGCATAGTAACTGCACTGCACCTGAATGTAAATGCCGTCCAGACAGAGTATCAAATGGCATTTGATACAATTACGAGTATACCGGCCTGTAAGGATAAAAAATATATGATTTTAGTAGTCTTTTTCATGCATTTCGGGTTTGGATGATTTGAGCAGGAGCGTTTTAGCAACTTACTATGGGGTCAGGACTATATGTGCGTGACTATTAGGCGTAAGTATTTATTTTTGATAATTTCTTGGCGAAAAGAGCCGAACAAAGTATACTGGGGTTATTCATTATTTTATTAAGGATAACAGATTTATTTCAGTACTTGGATTTGTATCGGAGTATTTGGTATCCCAAAATACAGGCGTTGCCTAGTTTGAGTACCTTTGGTAATGCTATTTGTTTCGTCATCGTATTTAAATAAAGATTGTTATTATTATTATTAAGTTATTTACTTGTTACGTTGATTGTAAATAAGATACCGCAATTTTGGGTGAAATTCTACTTTCACCGAATAAAGTTGATCAGGGGCCAAGACCTGATATCCTAACAATGCTACACACGGTACCGTAATGACGGACACTGCATACTAATGCCGTGGTGGATACGTCATTGTTCGTCTGTTGACAATTAAAGAATTGGGTGACGATCCCATACTTGGTATGTACGGGTTAGTCGCACGGACACGTAGGGAAAGTATTTGAAAGTATGTACTTATTAGTATTGATTTATGTTGAAAGAAATTAGGACTTAGGAATGCTTTGAAAGCCTTGATGACACTTGTAGGTTAATTGATTTGCAACACTAATCAAGAGTTGCAAATTACTGTTTAATTAATTATATTAGATACCTAGATGCAAAGGGTGTAATTGCAGCTAAGTTTTTGCTTAACATTAAAGGAAATATTACTATATACTAATAATTATATAGAAGAAGAAGATAAATTATGAATATCTTCAGTAATTTACCAAGCTTAGGAGTGCAAGGAATATGCATCTTTTTAGCTCATCGACTCTACATGTACATCGATGAGACAATTTGCATAATTTAGCAGCCAAAACTTCCTTAATGGTTTCTAAGAATATTGGGATAAATATTAATTGCTTAGACGTTATCCTTATATCAGTTGTTATAGTTTTAGTGAGTATACAGGGGGTGCGAAATTTTCCACTTCATTTTTAGAACTGAATTTGGTTATATTTCTTGCTTTTTTGCTTACTCTCTCAGGTGTCGGCTCAGTATTACTTCTCAGCCATGTTCCGGAATGTACTTATAGTTTTACTACTGACTGCCTGCCTGATATATGTTTTATTTATTTATTTATATATTTATTTACTCTTTCTGGAGTATGCCTCTAGCTCGATGCTATTATGGTGAGCTACGGCGGTAGCACGGTACGGCATGGCGATGCCAGATATAAGTATAGATATAAACCAGTGAGACAGGGGTATAAAGAGATCCTCTAAACGGACTGCAGTTAGCTCACATGTGGCTATTGGCACGTCGTAATAGCTCAGTAGAAGTAGAATAATAGGCATGAAGAAATGTCAGGGACAGACTCTGAATTTAATTAAGTAGATCTTTTCACAGTGTCATCAAGCATCAATATTTTTTTATAAGCCAGGGTGTTCCTAGGATTAGATAGGTATTGAATATACTTGTGAAAGCGGCTTACGGACTGCGTACAACGACCTCTTAAAACTCTGCTAACTTTATTTCCAATTTTATGTGAATATAAAGAAATGATACGGGCCGGAAATGAGATATGCACCCTGTACATACTTCGTCGTCAATTTAAACCAATTCAAGCAATTGAGTTAGTCCGGTCAGGACACTGCACCACCGACCGGGAAGATCATATATTATTTGGAAATGGTAAGTTTTAGGGAATGGGAATGAAGATATATTTATATTTTCATTTTTTAAATTATAATAAATATATTTCTATTAAATAATGGTAATTATATTCTTGTTACGTGAAGGGTCTTACGCACTGCGATCAAACGAATATTTATGGATAGCGATATCAAACAGAAAAGATTATTTCTTCGACACTCATGATTTCATTTATTTTTTGCCTATAAGTTCTTGTAAACCATAATTTGTTTCAAACCCTATTTTTCAGCTTTGATGTTGAAATCCAAATCTCTGTGGAATATTTGGCCTTAGCGGATTAATTCCTGGTGCTGTGGTAATTGCTATATTTAGCATATTAATAATGTAGAGTAGATTGGACAATAAATTTGACCTTGTAATAATTAATCTTGTGTTGACAGAATTAATGCATCATTACCAGAGTGGGATGGTAGAGCGACCTCATTTAAAATAGTTTGCGAATAATTAATCAGATAATAAAGTGGATGGAAATGTAATTCATCTTAATAAACAAGTATTAGTAATGTTATGGATATATTTTTTGAGATAACTAGCAAGAAAGCGCCAAAAATATATCGCAAGATAATTCCCGATTTTAATATTTCTGCGGGCACGGCGCGGCGAGGCTAGTTCACGGCTGCACATTTGAGAGAACGATACTAAAAATGATGAAGCACACTTTAAGCGTTTCTCTGAAAGTATTTTTGCGTCATAGCAGGAAGCTGAGGCATGCAGTGTGTATAATTTATTTTCAATCAGGCCCATGTTCTTTAACTAACCATTAACCAATGATAAACACCGTCATGAATTTTTGAGCATAGCCCGCTTATCCGCCTGTGCAACGACCGCATAAAAACGTAATACAGGCATCTACGAAGATCGCAGATGTTCTGCATTATGTGATTAGAATATTATGTACAGATATTACGCATGAGGGGTTAGTATATTGAAATAAAACTATTTTATACGGATTTTATCGCGATTTGGTCACGGGGACCACGAAAGCTGTAAAGTAATCGAAACGTCGGGAAGTTAAAAAATGTAAAAATTAAACCAAATCGCGATAAAATCCGTATAAAATAGTTTTATTTCAATGTGTAACATTCGCGTAAATCTAAGAAACCATTAGGGGTTAGTATATTATTTTACTCTCAAGATCTGGTTTAGAATTTAGAGGCACATTAAACTAAGGTTAGAGTTATCGTTGAAGTTACGTGATGCAACCGAGCTTTAGTTGCTAAGAAAACAAGTTTAATTTCAGTTAACTGAAGGCTGCGTATCCTCTGACGAGTATATTCCAAAGAAACCGAAACATAATGAAAAACCCATTTGTGCTTTCCTAACGTTATCTTTATGTACAGACTACACGTCACATTATATTGAAGTTTATGTCGTGCGAAGTTGTGGTTAGGATATCGGCATCTACGTAACAAGTACCTACGTAGCAACAAAACAGTTGAAACTATGGTGATGTTGAGGGAAAATTTTAAGTATTATTGTTCATGACGTTGACTAGTTATAATTGTTATGTGTATCGTTGTCACTTACGTGAAATAAACGTTTTGCGTAATACCTAAACCTACAAATGACGAATTAGTGGGTTTATTTGTCTCATAAATACATAATTATGGGATCAGTGGGTTGGAAATGTATTTATAAAAACAAAGCTTTTTTTTTAAGACAACGCTGTGAAAAGTGTCAATTTTCAATAGTAAAACGTAATAAGGGCGGGGTCACCACGGAACACGAGTCGCGGGCAGCCACCAGTGCAGCGCGGCGCGGCGCGGCACGACAGCGACATCGACTGCGGCACGACAATGAACTTGGCGGAAGCTATTGTCACGCCCGCAGCTACAAACAAAGCCCCACGTAGCGTATCAAACGCGCTGATAAACCCATTTCTATGTATTTGGAACAGTTAAAGTTACAGCTTAGTGATTAATCACATTTTGGAAGCTTCAAGGATACTCGTACAATGCATAATGTACGGAGCTGTAGTAATTTCGTGCCCAGGAGTAAAAATTTAGTTTTAGGAGTAATATTTAACAAAAATTACGGCTTTAGTTTAGTAAAATTTTAATATACCTACCGTATTAAAATAGTAAAACTTTCCTCTTATCGATGACTGTAAATTCTGTAAAACACGCAATATATTTTTTTGTAGATGTCTAATTCTATTAATACTTAACTGATTCTGGGCATTTTCAGAGCTATTTTTTTCTTATTACAAATGCACCTGTCCTTGCATAATACAATACTAGCCGTAGTAATCGGGGTACAGTGAAAAGCGTGCGTTACCATTGAAATGAAATGACTACAATGATGATGCATGATGTACACACTGTATGGCCTATTTAATTTCATTGTAGTGCCGTAGGATGGGCAGGTCGCTGTTGCCGTCAAGTGCAGGATTATTCGCCTGGAACGCTCACTGGCTCACACTTCACAGTGGAATCTGCACGTGGTGTCGGCACACGTGTGCGCTGACGCACTCTAACTCAACATTACGAACATTAAACAGTGGATTACAGTAACAGAGCTTAGATGATACTGGCTAATGAAAGAAAGCGCTTTACGCAGTGCGGTTTAGTGCGTGGTTCCTGGTGGAAAGTGTGTGCGCATCAGTGGCTAAACGATGCTAAATTAGTCATGAATAATTTGAATGTGAGTTGCATAATTCTATTTGCTGTCTTTCAACAACTTTGATTCCTTTGTCTTTCGTAGGGTTAAATACTTTTTGGACGAATTGGGCTGAATATATTTTAATGAGTTCATTCAACTTCTTCGAGTTCACCCACTTACTAGAATAGACGAAGAAAAGATTACTTTATTCTACAAATATTTGTAAACGGTCATGGTGTTAGAAGAAATATGGAGATTCGGTTACACAATTGAAACACACTGGACCTACATATTCAGTCAATGAGAACGAAACTATTACGTCATTTGTATAGGATAATACCGTGTACCGTAATTTATTTCCCTTCTTTAGGAATGTTACAAAAACGCTAAGTTTCTGGTCACATTGTATAGAGTAGTAAATTTCGCAACGTATAAATGTTTATCTTGGATCTCCCATGATATCTCTTATCATACGCGTATCTTAAATATTGTGTGCTTATACAGACGCTGTTATTGGTCATCATTCAAAACATGTAGGACAGTAGATCTTTTAGACGTGTGGAAGTGTTTATATTAGAAGTGAATCAAAAAATAACATACCCAGGTACGATCTAAATATTTGTATTTGAAAATAATGACAATTGTATCGTTGCCAATTTTTTCCACATGAAGAAAGCGTTGACATTATTCTTACCAGCCATTGACCTGTTGCAATTTAGAACTTCTTATATTAACATTTCCGCCGGTATTTTATTTGGAAGTACGAATATAATAGCTGGCTGCCGGTAATAGGATGTGGCCAGCGGCACGAGGGTGTTCGGAAGGACGTCGACTGCAGTAGTAGGTACTAATGCTAGAAATCGTCTGTACTTCCTTTGCACTCGTAACCAAGTGCCGTAACGGTGCACCTCCTACTTTATATACAAGGGCTTCCACTATAATTGTATGACATATGTATTTGCTTATGATATTCTGTTTGGCAAATAAAATTTAAAAGTAATATCTAAAATGGATGAAATTATTTAAGAATGAATTAAGCAAGTTTTCCCAATATAAAAATAGATTACACATTAATCTATTATAAAATCTATTCATAGTCAGATTCGTTCCAACTTCTAATATATTATCTCCCATACAAAGTCAGGGTCGGGTGAAATTATGGGCTTAGGTAATGGATTAAAAATAATCGCATAGCAAATATCTATTTACGGCTAGCTTCCTGTAAAAAGTAGTTGGTACATACACGTTGGGAATTTGCTAACATGTTTCATAAATCCGAATACTATTTTCTATTGATACATACCTTTAATAAAGAGCGAATTAAAATCTATTCATTTGGCATAAAGGAATTCGAATTTAGTAATTTAATCAGTGGGAAGCAGACTGCATCAATCGACCTTCTGCAACCTTTATGAAATCGCTCTGGAAATGTTTGGATGAGGCTAACATTTAGCAGTCTTATGTTACATGTTGATGTTTATGATCTGTATTTTGTACATAAATAAATAAATGTAATCTTTTATAGTACTGCAACGAAGCTGATTAAATAGACGCTCCAATTTATGTTCCTAATCACTGTTAATTTTATTCAACTGTTTTGTGCACCAAATCGTAATATTAGGGATCATTCAACACTTAAACATTCTTAATAAGTGCGCCAACATTTAATACATATTATTTTTTTCCAAATTTTTATACAATGACATTGGGAATGACGTTTATCTCTTTATTCGCGATGTCTGCAGTCGGTAGATATTTAATTCTTTTGTACGTGTGTGATGGAGAGGCAAATAGGCTGACTAATCAGATACATATTTCCGAATACTGTTTGATTTGCTTGTAAGTAAAGCGAAAGATAAAGGAATAATCGTAATATAGTTCTACTTCTGTTCATCTGCAAGTGGGTTAATAACCTAATGGGCCCCAAGATGTATCCACTAACAAGGACGTTAATTAATGTTACACATGACATGGTTTCACCTTTGTCACTATCTAAGAATGTACATTTATATCATTGCTTTGTTACAGTTACGGTGAGGTTATCTTCATTATCGGTTGGCTAAAATACGACTTACTTTTACCACATTGAATGTTTACTTTCAACCAAAAGGTGGGCTGTATTTGAATAATATTTATTTTAAGTAAGTTGTAAAAGCTGATAAAATGCCAGAATTAGGGCCCATGATGAGAGCGCTTGAGCTGCAGAGGCTGATTGAAGACAAAGTGACGGAGTGGCGCGAGAGGTCAGCCCGGGTCGCCGGCGCAACCGTGGCCGACTCTTATCAGCAGCCACTCAACTTCAAACGTCATACACATAGACGCAAAAATAGCGCTGAAATAAACAGAATTAAAGCAAAGTATTCTAAGCCCTACAAGAGGACGGACGAAACGTACCGTCCCCGCTCCGCCTATGACGATTCTCCGCCGACTAGACCGCCACGGACCAAGAAATTGTCGTATTTAAAAGTGCTATCTAAAAGTGAAGATAATCTAGCGACTATTGGCGTTATGGAGATACACCCCAACCCTACGGAAACGACTAAACCACATTTCACGATGTCCAAATACAACAACAAAAGTTGTGAGGATGTATCTGCCTTTGTGAACGTGCATCAAAACATAAAGAGCAAGAATTTCGAACAACATAGTATATTGAACGCAAAAGTTGTGACAGAACATTCAAGAACAAAGCTTCGTAGCATCAGTGAGGACGTGCAGGACATTACGGAATATGATGATAGTGGTGTAGAATTTAGAATCAGGCCAAACTTTGTTACATCAACCCCAGTGACAAAAAGACAATCGTGTGTGTCTGAAGGCAACGCGTTGGATTACGGTTTTCCAAAGTGCTCTAATTATTCAGGTGATATCAGTGGTCTAAGAAAAGGTAATTCAGTACCGGACATACTCAGTGCAGACAGCAAAGAATCGTTAGACAGCAATAAGACTATAGACTGGCGAAAACGATTCAAACAACTCAAACCCCCTTTTAAGAAAGGGACTTTTGACTGTTTGTTGCGGTGGCGACCCAAGAAACCAAAGGAAACAGCGCCATCTTCCCGAAGGTGAGTTCATTAAGCCATAATTAATTTTGGGATTAACTGTAACTATGCATAATTGTGTAATAACTATAACAAAATATTACATTAAATGTCTAATCTTAGCAACCATTGATGACGATCAATTCCTACTTTCTTGAATTTACATGGAAATGCTATATAGAGAAAATTTTATAGCATTGGATAAGAGGGAACTATTTCCTTTCAAATAAATTCAAGTAACGGACGATACCCACTTGATTTAACCTTCATAAATGTACTTCAATTATATAAATATTTATTTATGATATGGAACTTTGATTTCCTTTTAATAAGGTTAGTGTAATGTGATAATTAACTCTTGAAAAGATAGTAGGTACTTAGAACTAGCTCTCGAATACTAGGTCGTGTGACAAAACACGTGTTGTTTGTATTGAGAATTTAGTTATTATCATGAGAGTTTTTAAAATAACGTCGATATCATTAACAATAACTTGTAGGATGCACGTGACAAATTTTAAATTAAAGACGTACTATGTAGTGAATCTTGAGCTGTGCTTACATTTCCTAGTCAGATAACAATTAACATCATAAAAATCACTAGAATGAACGATTTAGGCGGAAACAATAGGTTTTTGTCGAGATCTTTAGGGAAGAATTATGTTAAGCACTGTTTCTGGTTGGTGAGAATGATGATTGTGTTAAAGCATATTATTTTATTTAACATTGATGTAACTTGTAAGGCAGGCGCCGCTCTTCTCCGTACATAAATACATATCCAATCGGAAACAAGTGTAATAAATTTTTTTGCGCGGGGATTACGTTGATGTGGGATGAACGTGAAATACAAAACTAAAAATATCGGATAGCTTTTGAATTTTAAAGCGGTCATTGATTTTTAGCACCTGTAATGTTTATATCCGTGATCGCCTAGTATACGTTAAAATTTTAATTTAGATAGATGTTTATAATATGAAAGAAAGCTTATCGACACTAAATATTTTTTGGGTTTATCACCCGGGAATACTAACAGTAAACAATAATACTAAGATCGTGTAAATGTTTAATGTTGAAAATTAGCTTCTTAATTGTCTGTGTTGGTTACACCACGTTAAAATTAAACTACCTGTTTATATTATGTTATAATTTTAGTTTTTGACCTTATTTATTTAATTTTTTGAATATTAAATTTGAAATGAATCATTACATTATGTTACATGATGAAACTATGTCGTAAAATTTATTGTGTATCTTGAATTTAACTAGGTAGGCGATACTAGGTAGGTAACGTCTATCATTACCAAAGAAGAACTTCCTACTTTGTTAAGTTTAATGAATTAACTTTAAAAAACGAATAATATTTTGTCCGGGATAACGGAATTAGGCAAACCATGTTGTTATGAATGTAATTAATGTTACAATATTACTCATAAAATTCCGCTCTTTAATGTTAGCTTATTAGTTTTTACGTTACAAAATCTAGAATACGCATAGTAGCAAGCAGATTAGGCATTGGAAATCCACATTTTCTTGGGATGATTATTAATAAAGTTTCTGATATTAATATAGGTTTGTACGTAGCTTCAGTTACTATCCGTATCATGGTGATCGTCCTAATCGCTAGAAATCAAGGGGTGTCTCAGACCTAATTTTACAATTTTTCACATTGGTTTTGATAGTACGTAATCCCCATTTAGACGGGGATAGTTTCTTGCCTCGAAGATACGATTATCGTACGGATATAAAAAAGTAGCATCGTGTAAACATTTGTCGGAACACGATAATCTATGGCGGTTATGTCATGCGAAAATCGCATACGATTCTCGCCGCGAGAAACTCTCCCCGTATAAATGGCGTCTATACTAATCTCACCGAATATACTGCAAGTGCTAAAATGGCCACTGCTTAGGTTTTAGAATTAAGAATGTGATTGCTGTTTTGCGCTCTATATGGGCAAAATACGTTGATTATGTCGGTATTATGAAGTCACCATTAGTCGCCATGCATCCGAAACGAAATTTCGCAATACTAAGTGTTAATTTCTAGGTATATGTTTATTTCGATAGCTTGTAGATATTAAAATATATTGAAGTTGGTCATAAAACGAAAAATAATTATTGTTGGTTCGTTTATTCTAATTGGCGATTGAATGAATTAGGCACAAGATTAATTTTAATTTCGTTTGTAGGAATATTGGTGTCTTGCAATGCGGTAACAGGAAGTTCACCCATGTTCAACATTGGACTTTTCTGGATTTATGAAAAAAATCTAATAAAAATGATTGCATAATTTAATTTTCGTAGGTAATGGAATCGTAATATTTTACAATTTAAGATTTTCTTATGACGTACAGTATTTTCGTAACCTCTCTTGAAATATGTAGTTTGCTATTGTGTACTGGAGAGTTTTTGTGCTCCATTACTTCACGATTGTTTCGTAAAAAAGATATGATTTTATATGGCGTGTGGTTAATAGCAACAAACATATTATTGCACATATCCTTTCAATTGAATAATTGTAAATTTAATAACGTATACTCAAATTGTACGAGTACTAGTTACGTAGTTGTAAAATTATGTGTAATGAAATATCGTAATTTACTCCATGTTGCTTTTCTAACTCGATGTAAAGTATTATGAGTAGTCCTCACATCCACAGTAACCTTATACATATAGTAGTATCCACAGTAATCTTTCGTCTTTAACAATTTCAACCACAGAAAGTCCATTTGGGGCACAGACTTCAAAGTTGTAACTTCTAAGTTCTAACACGGATTATCACGCCGCGCCGCGCCGCCGCGCCGGCTTGTTGGGTGCGTCTGTATCCAGGCATTAATTGTTATTGTAGATCTATGGTTTGAAGTTTAAGGACGCTTTAAAATTATTTTTGTATTATTTGTTGTACCTAATTGTTACGTTATTTAATTCAAAATTAATTGAATAGTATTGTGACAGATACAGTACCCATTATTGTTTCTGTCTAGGGGTTAGTCAATGGTGGTACAACTCAGAACTCACTAGTGCCCCACCAAGCTTATCGAGCTTGTTTCTGTCACAAAATGAGATAATCCGAGCCTATCGTCATGCCGGACATGTTCAGTCCCGGCCAATACATAGTAGGAGATTTTTCTATTTGAAAAAGAAAATAGGTACTGTCGGGGCTCAGAATTGAATCCCCATTCTCACAGAGCTCGAAGGAGTCCTATATGAAGGGCTGAATACACGCCATTGAGACGACTTCGGAGTGTCCTTTCTATCCTTGTGGACATTCCTACAACGGTTATTGTTATTAGATCAGTTTAAATCATAATTTTTAGGTTTGGAGACAGTTACTTATAAGGAATAATTTATTTTTTTGCAGTTAATGTATTAGTACCTATCTCGTTATACGAGTGTAGTGAACATGTGATCATATAGGTACCAATATAATAACATACCTAATACGGCAAAAAAAGTTCGGAAATTGAGGTTTGATTTATTTTTGGTGGCTAATGGAAACAACACTTGATAGCGATACCAGCGCCGCTCTTGAATTTTCTATAATTTTGAAACTATGCCATAAGTACAAATGCGATTTGCTTCTGTCAACTCACAATAGATGGCGCTCTTTACAGAAATTCATAAGTGAAATACAGGTAGGTATTTAGGCATTGTTACACTCATAAACCATCCGATCTATACTATTTTTATCTATACTATTTATTACATAAACAAGTACAGATATGATATGGTCATACATCTTCAAGATTGTTACCAATTCTTATTTCAGCTTAATAGCAATATGAATCACAGCGACTAATCTAAAGCTTTTTGCCATTTTTTTGCACAGAATGTTTTTCAACCAAATACCTCCACCTGTGTAGTTGACTAACACATGACCTTAAAATGGCCCACCTACCTTATTGTTAGAACATACTACATTGTACTTAAACACTAGGAAGGTATGGTTCACAGTTGCGTGAAGTTACGTAACTGCGATAATTGTTCTTGTGAAAACTAGCTCGGAGTTTAGTTCATAATTGAATGATTTCATTTTCAACAATTAAATTGCCTTTTTTCATCGGGTATGATACGCATTTTTATAAAAATACATTGAACATCGATCCAAGAAATCAATACTTGGCACGGTTTCTTTGATTGTAAATAAGATACAGACAGACGAGCGTATCGGTGAAGATTTGTTGTCAATTTGTTAGGACGTTAGTTTATCATTTCTGCGAAATAAGACTTATGGCCTAATGAACCTAGTATCTGATACTCAAACGCGTTATTTGTTTTAACTTCTTAGCTAGTTACTTTATGATTCCAGTGAACTGTATAAGTAGGAACTGCGAAAACCGAGACTAATGAATAATGGTTTGTTACTCTTCAGTACATTTGCACGAATTCTGACCAATTTGTGGGCCTCATTGTAGCGGTTCGCAGACAACGGTGAAAGACGGCAATGAACTGAGAGCTCCTTTATAACGACTGCAGTTGATATTGCATACGTACAGACTTGGCCGGCATGTCGTCACCCACACAAACATTTCTTTTGTTAGCAATCGGGGTATCCCTGACGACTCTGCTGGTCTCTAGTACTTTATATACTGTGTTTTCCTTATTTATAACATAAATAAGTATAGCAGCTTATATAACTCGTCAGCTTCCTTTGGATATAAGATTAAATGCATATAAATTGCAGCAATTGAACGTAGCGTTGACAATAGAATGTGGGTTATTTGTCCATTATACCGGTTTAGTGTATAGAACTTTGTCAACTGAAAGTATGGCTTGGAAAATCCCCTGTTTATTCATTTAGTATCATATTTCTTGACGGGCTGGAAGGAGCGTTTAAAAGTTGCGTGTTAAAGTTAAAATGTGTACACCTGTGATTAGCGCACATATCGGACTAAAACTTTTATACCATTTCTTTTACACTGTATGATATGTGGCGCTGTTGGTGAACCTCATATATAAATAAATAAATAAATAAATAAAATACAATGAGTAATTGCAAAAATTGTTGGTTGATGCAAACCACAAGGCGACAAAATCCCCTGACGTTTTTTTGCGTCATTTGCAAGTTTTAAATACCTACAGTACTTAATGTTTTCCGATGTCGTGTATATTATAAGGACTGCTATTGACTTAATTATCAGATATTACAATTATTAAACATTCGCAAATACCAACGGATGTTATAAAAAAATCGTTGATGACATTAATAAATTAAAGACTTCAACGAGCACAATGCTGTTTTACCTCGATTGGGCTTTGATTATTTTAATTGAAAAATGTTTTCCTGTTACTGCGGTAACTAATCTGGGATTCTTATATGTACTCGTAATTACGCGGAAGGATACACCATCGACACCAACTGATTGTACTACAGTATGATTACAACGTTGAGGTCTCGGGTTCGAATCCCAGGTCAGGCAAAGTATTTTTCTATGCATTATAATTCCGGAGTCAAAAATTTGTGCTCGATATGGCGATGGGATGGCCCCTATCACAAATATAGCCTAAAAGGCAAAACGTGGGTGTCCTGGTAGCACCATTGCGTAACTCTTCCGGGAAAAAGGCGTGGTGTGTGTTTCTTTGTCAAAATAAAAATTGGAAACTGCATATAAAATTGAAGGTAATTTAGTTAATCATTTATGCCCATATTTCACAAATTATTATTAGATAAAATTCAATGGGATAAATTATAGTAATGCAATTTGAAATAATAAATCAATCGCTGTGAAAATCTTCGAGAAAGGTCACCTAATTGTCTATCTAAGTCTATATGGGTGAACAGGCTAAGGACCTAATATTATTATCAATATTTTTTATTTGTTTACATGAAAATTCCCACTCATGTTTGAAAATAGCAATAGCAGGTTCTCAATTAGTAGAGCGCCTTCCTACGCCCATTACCACATGTACGAGTATGCGCAAATATGTATGACATTTTATTATTTTTCTGCTATGTCACTGTCTAGACCTATTTACATCTTATAAAGTTAGAATATCAATATATGCAATGCGAAGACTTAGTATTTAAATGACGTTGTTAAACATGATTAATTTTTATACTTTCTTAGCTTTTGATATAACAACTTTAATGAAAAAGAAATATTGATTTTTCAAGCCTTTCGCTGTAAAAATGTAATAGGTGCGAGCACCGACCAGGATAAACCTTCTTCAATATTATGACTACTATTTCTTGAGAACATCGGTATTCTGAGAATAGTTAATCAGAACCATTAGGTATTAATAACTTTTTCCCGAATGCATTGGTGTCTATTAGCAAAGATTCAAATTGTTCACAGTTTTCTCGTTATCAAGCTCGTCGCTGTTAACTTTAATGATTCATGTGTCTACGAATATGAGTCTTAACAATTTCCTTTGTTGTATAAAAATAGAGCGTTATTGTTTATCTAAGATTTTTGGTTGAATTTCCATTGTTGCACATGTTTAAATAAAAGGTGTAGTTGTCATAGTCAAACATTCTCAGTATAAGGTACTGGTCGCTCTTCATATTCTTTCAGCCTTATTTATAGACAGTTTATATACCCATACTATTTTAGTTAATGAATGTTTTGTGTCCTTCGTTCAAACTGAATTCAAAAGTGGTTCGAAACATTCATTTTCTAAAATTTATTTATAAACTGTCTATAAAGAAAGCCGTTAATATCCACCCAAAAATAAATCTGACGACGAAATAATTTCCCATAAATTGTTTTTCAATTTTCATGGCTACTGAGGCTCTGAGCGCCTTACATTTCCTCAATAATTAGGATAAAATATTTAAAAAATATGGTATTCTAAAAAAAAAATTAATCTGGTAGTCCCAGGGACTTAGATCACAGACTAGGTAAACATTTTTAAACAAACACTTAAGTTTTTTTTAATATTAAAATATTTATGGAATTAGATAAATAATTGAGATTTTCAGTGAACTTTTATCATCGTGTTTGAATTCTTAACATGATAATTAGTGGATTATACACACTGATTATAAAAAACTACTGAAAAATACAGAACTCGCATGCTTGTTGTTAAAACGGGGGTAATTACTTAGTTTTAGCGTCGTGGGAATTAAAGTCACACCTATTAATTGCAGACAATGGTTAAAAGGTTTCCCCCATACAGGCGTTGTACCGCTAAAAACTGAAGAGGTAAACCTCTAACAAACAAAGCTTACGGCATGGCAGCACGATTCAGTCGAGCTCTAGCTGACAACGCGCGCTGAACTAAGCTCCACACATATTTGTTGACGCGCCATATCTTAATTAGTGCATTTTTACACTATACAATATTTTTTAACAAGTGTTTATTATTAAGTGATTATATTTATTGTTAATGTGAAGTACAAATATAATGATGCAACACAAACCAAATGGAGATATGTGGATGTTTGTGTATAAGAAATTGCAGGAGAAGGAAATTATCAGTAGAAGAAAGTGAGTAGTTTCATTCGTATAATATGAACAATGCACCTACATTATATAATTAGAACGGCTGCAACAAACCTGCATGGTTCACAACCTTCATGGTACAATGCAGAGAAAAGTAAATTATTTCGTGTAAAAATTATTCACAGTAGATACATTACGTTATGTGTGTGTATGGTTGAATATTTATTTAGTTTTACGCTGTTTAAGCGTTGCTGTAATTATCTTATTAATTTTAAATTAATTTTCAGTAGCAGTAATTAACGATTGAAAAGATCATGAAAAATAATGTTTGAATAAAGAAAATTTTGATTTTATTCTAATTTATTTATTACACAAAAATAATTGGTTCAAAATGTATATGGTCTAGTCTAAGAATTACTTTGGAAGGGCATCAAGTTCCCTGCGTTGTAAATGGTTGAAAAGTAGCTCCTTTTAAAAATAGCATTATTTTTCTATGTGATCACTTGGATTTGTCGATTTAATTCCTGGAATAATGGGAATCAATTATCCGGTGATGATAATACAATTTTATCTGCATATTGCTGTTCAAGGTTGCGACTTGCGATTGAAACAGTGCATTGGTGATTGATCCGTAATACAATTTATATAGTATTACTTTAAAAATATATACTATTTTCAATTCTTGTTTCTTCAGTCTCCCAAATCTTACATTATAATGTATTTCTATTATGATAATGTAAGATTATATAATTTTATACAATCTGCTTACTTAATTATTTAAATCAAACCTCGGGTTATGTGTAGATATTTCTAGATACCATGCATATGAAATATATTTATTGGGTGCGCAACGATATGTGAATTTTGACAAAATCAGAATACTTGACATTTTAATTTTATTAATATAGTCCACATCAGCATTGCTACCCTAGCGTGACGAGATGTAATTTAACCGAGATATCTCTAGGTCACGGGCGTGGATAGGTCAAATAGTACCTAACTATAAACCTATTCATTAAATCCATAATTATAAAACGAAGTGCTGATGATTAAGATGTTCATGTCTATCAAGACGGCATCCAATTCCACAGTGCAGTAGATGTAAACAACGTACATTACATCCGAATTAGTGTAGGACGACATAACTGCTTGAACCGGCGCGGGACAACCATTACTTGCCAGTTGATTCCTGTGGTTGATACATTGTTTAGACAGTGGACAACAAAAAGTATTCCAGTTATTAGTTGCCGTATAATTATTTTTATATACAAAAAAAACAGTCAGGTTGCAAAGGCTGGCGGTCTGGGTTGGATAGGTTAGAAAAAAAAAATATTAATCAGGCGTGTGTTAAAATTAGGAAAAGCACTTTATATTGATGCAGCAAAAATATGGTTCAATTCAAACAAACAGGACCAACATGCTCTAAACTTTATAGACAAAATAAAAGGCAGGCTAAGTGCTGATAAACACACTTATAGCGTTATGGTATTTCCGTATTTAGTCCTAGACAAAAAAGAAGACACGGTTCACGGTTTACTATTTTATATGATATTTGATTTCCATAGTAAGCTCATATTTAACTTCGGAATTTAACGGTCAGTTCTTTATGCTACTATACATTATTTTTGTGAGAAAAGTAAATAAAACGAATACGCTTTATTTGAACAGCATCTGCTAATAATAAGATTCAAGAAAATTACGAAGACATTCCTTATCATTACTCATACGAACGCTTTTATGCGTGATGGACAGGTTTGCATTTTGCAAAGACAATGGAATAATTATAAGACACTGAAGACATTACATAGCAAGTGGTTTCTGGCAGGTGTTTTTAATGAATTTTTGCAATAATAGATAGTTGATATTACCTCTTTTGTACATCGAATAATTAAGGCATCTCTTTTGTCTAAGTTGATAATTGATACGTTGGATTTCATAAAAAAAAAACTGAACTCGATACATAAATTAATAATAGACTTAACATGTGGAACGTAGGTCCTTCTCCATCAACCATCTTAGACCTAGCCTTGAAGACTTAAAAAAACCACAGCGTCGTGGTCCTCTCGCCTCGGCGCAAACCAAAAAGTTCCACCCATCGATATCAAGTTCCAACGATTAAAATTTCCGCCAGAAGAACTGTTTGCTGTTCTAATTTTTCCCTTTTTTTCTATTATCATAGGCTCTTTTAACCTAGCGTTTGCTAACGTAGTTTGCTACGTCTGCATCATTCATAATGCGCATAACGCGTCGCTATAATCAATTGAAACTCCAAAACATTCAGCAAGTATTGGGTTGAACCGTCTCAGAAGTGAAAGCAATATCCAGCTCGGGAATAGCTCGGCCGCGCCTGCGTTTTGTAGGTACTTACCAAAAAATACTTTGAAATGAAATAAAAACTCACCAATATTGGACCAATACGGCTGTTATTGCCACTGGTACAGTTAATTCTGTTTCTCGTTTATACATTTTGGCAATTGCACTTACGTTTTATTCGCATTTATAAAAGGTTATTAAGATATTTTTTTTCTAAGATCGTATACAGGCCTTCTGTATTGATCGAGGCGTCTTCCTCGACCTTGACGTCGCTGAATATTCGGCTAAGCTTCGGTGTACATCGCCGCATTAACGTCTCATGTTGACACTATCTTTTATTTATTAGTGATAACGTTATTTTAAGTAATGAAATCATTAGTTTTTTTCATAAATGCACGTTTGCCAACAATGAATGAAGTAAGTCGAGTCAAAAATACCTAAATGACATGCCTACAAACAACAGCAGGAATTAAATAGAAGTCAGGAGATATAGTGCTCATTTTAATATTTTTAGTGGTAATTTCAGTAAACGGAAATAGTTATCATATGAATTGTAGTGTTACTACGGATAATATTGTGATTAATCTAGACCGTAGCAGAGCATGTTGCAAATATTCATTTTGCAATTTCGATGATACATACATACATAAACTCACGCCTTTATCCCCGAAGGGGTAGGCAGAGGCGCCACCAGGACACCCACATGAAATTATAATATTATTAGTATTAGTAGGTACGGATACCTAACTGGAAATGCAAATATCTTATTTCGTTCTGAAGCCTCCTTAAGATCGATTAATTTAGAATGCTGCAGGAAAATGTTGGTTACTTATTGTTTGAATAATTCTTTGTTACTTATTTTGCGATATACCTAAGACATGGTGAATCTAATTCATAACTATATAAATTATAGCTTAGTTCATCGTTGTATTCTTAAGTTAGGCGTAAAAGAAATTAGTATTTATTAGTATTCCAAATTCGGAACTTTTCGAATGAATTAATTTGGTTAATTTACAAATGTCATTGTTGTAAACGATAAGACAATAAGGTTTTGTTTCATACCATTTCCGCCCACATAGTACCAACATTGCTGGTCATTTACCTGCTTGTTTCACCATTGACAATACGTTTTGTAACTATAGATACTTGTTTTAATTGTTATTATTGAGCAAGCACATAGGCACATATTTGAGGGACACTTACCAATTACACCAATGGATTATTAATTAGGGAAATTGGGAAATTTAAGGGCATGACCTTAAACGTTGGTGTAGTAGCATTAATGATTAGGTAGGAAGGTTTTAACATTTCTACTCTAAGCTGTCCTATAAAGTTCATGGTCAGTAGACTATATCCTTTTAAATATCTATCTATATCAGCCCATATACGTCCCACTGCAGGGCACGGGCCTAGTCTACAATCGAGAGAATCGATTGAGAGTGCTTAGGCCATACAGTCCACCACGCTGGCCTAGTGCGGGTTGGCGGACTTACATACCGTAGAAATTCTTTAAAATCGCTACGGTATGCAGGTTTCCTCACGATGTTTTCTTTCACCGTTAAAGTGCGTGGTGATTGACTATCAATACACAGATAACTCCGAAAAGTCAGAGGTGTGCCCTGGGATTTGAACCCGCGACCACCTTGAACATGTAGGCAGCCGCGTCTGGTCCGTTACCAACAGGCCACCTCGCACTTTAAATATCTATCGGTTTAATATTCATATAAAAATAAAGATTTTCATTAATATCGAAAAGCATGTTGCAAACTCAGTAAGGGACTGTTTCTATAAACTTAGGGTGTTGTATAAAATCAAGCCATATACAGGGTATATCAAGACCGCGACCGAAAACGAAGCCAGGTGGTAGTTTTAGGGGCTACAGACACAATGCAACTAAAAATTTTGCAAAATAAGCGACGGTTTTTTTTTTTAATTTTTTAAAAATCATGGTTTTTGAGGGGTAAATACCTAGTTTTTGCAAAAATAGTAATTTAAAACCTTACGTACCATTGCGTGTGTAAAAATTAAGTGATGTACGTCATTATTTTAGAAAAATTATGTTTAATCACTCAAATACGACGATATGTAAAAAATAACAAAAAAAAATTGACGATTTTTTTTGTAAAATTTTTACTTGCGTTGTGTTTGATATCACTAATACTACCTCCTGGCTTCGTTTTCGGTCGCGGTCTTGAATTACCCTGTATACAAGAAAGTTTGCGTTTGCAGCTTGTGGAATCACTTGTACTATCCAAACTAAATTATATGGATACAGTCTTTAGTCCACGTTTGCTAGGTAGAACTCAAAAAATTATTCAGCGAGTGCAAAATGCCTGTGCTCGATTTTGCTTCAACATTCCACTAAGAGCCCACGTCACTCCTTATTTAAATCGTCACAACATTTTAAAAATGAAACATAGATGCAAACTACATCTAGCTTGTCTTCTCTTTGGAGTGTTGAAGCAAAAATCACCCGGCTATCTTCATAGCAAATTATCCTGGGCATCTAGCTACACACCTTATGGGCCTCGGCGATGTGCTAAGCAACTTTCCACACGCTGTCATAGCTCTGCTGCTTTTAGAGGAAGTTTCAGTTATGTTGCCACGAAGTGTTGGAACAACATACCTCCACCAATAAGGGACTTACATAATGTTATGGGTTTTAGAAAAAAAATATAAAATTTATTCTTGCTCATCAAATAACTGATGAAACTTTACGCCATGAAACCAGTGCCTTTTAAATAGCTTATTATGCACCTTTCAAAATAATACTCTCACTATTTTATTTTATTTAAATTATTAATTCACATATAGTATTTTTGCTGTGTAATTTTATTGTAATTTTATTATTATTGTTGTTATTTTTATTTGTTATTATTTTACTTTTATTAATATTTTTTATTTTAAGATTGTTTTCTTCAAATAATTATGTAATTTTCAATTTCTGCAAGTTTTGTTTCCTACGGGTCTGGATGCCCACACATTGCAACGCTAACGTGTACCCCTAGCTAGACGCTTGTGTTGTCCCTATGGATTTTCATACCTATTGTATATCCAAAGTGTTAAATTATTATTCTTTTCTTTTTACATTTTTTGTTTATTTGTCAGCAGCTACAAATTGTTTGTTTGACGCCCGTGACATCACGTCACGGCCACACGGAAGACCAGCGCTGGTAAACCAGCATATGCTGAGTGTGGTCCGTTTTTGTAACGAGGACTGTTTGTACCTATGTATAAAATTTGTTTTAGTTAGTTATTGCTACTTGTTACAAATAAATATTTTTGTTTCTTTCTTTCTTTCTTTCTTTTTTTCTTTCTTTCTTTCTTTCTTTCTTTCTAATATAAGTATAAAGTCCACAAACCTCTAATAGGCCAGCATAATGGAAATGGATGTAGATACAGCATACGCATTAGAAATAAAGAAACGAAGCTTTGTTGTTATTTTTGTTTAATTAATTCTAAGAAGCTCTTAGCTTCCGAGTTCCGAGTGTCTGCCTGTTGACATAACTCTCAGTATGACACATTTATTTCTAGCCTACTAATGTTTATTAATAACTTCAGTTAGTAATCAACAATACAATTCCGTGTTCATCTTTGGTCAAGATAGTCATTACTTAATTTCCATGCTTGGTGTCTACCTTAAACGAGCCATATGAATAACATCATACATATGAGTAATTCAAGCATATGCGTGTTTACTTCCTTGAAATGGCACCTTGCATTTCGTACATTAGTCTGTTGCAAAATATTTGATTTAACCAGGTAACAAAAAACAATGCTCGTGATGAAAGCTAATTACAGCTCTGATGAGGCCAATAAAAAGTATGCAAACAAATTATAAAGGTTTTAAGTTGTTAAATACTGATGTCATTAAAAATTCTTAATAGTCAGATATATGCATTTAGTCAAACATAGTTAAAAAAGAAGATTATGCTTCAATTAGGATTTAGTAAGCTTATGTTAACGTTCGTGGAAGATGGATTCTTGAATTACATTTATTTTATCTACTTTAGAATTATTTATTACATTATTCATTTTATAGTCTACACTCTACGTTAAGTTAAATACATGCGATTCAAAGCGTTGTTTAGATTACATCGACGTAATTATATACTTTTATCGTTAACGTCAATCATATTGTAGCTAGGTACACGAAACCTAAATTATTTTAGGTGGTGCTAATACCTTTGGTACCTGTTGAATATTTTCATAGAGACTGCTATTACTTATGTGGGTTGATTTCAGTGTTGGCATGAACGAAAATAGAAATTGCACATCGAGGATTAGAATAACAAAGGAAGTGCGGATAATTAGCGTCGTTCTAATATTTGTTGTTTGATTATGCGACATTCGTGATTACAAAAGAACGCGTGCTTAAACAGATCAGTTAGTTGACTGCCGTGTGGTGTGGTGTGCGCAGCGACCGTTCACAGCCGCCTCGAATCGCCTTGGATTACGTCACTCCGGTTAGACGTCTACAAAACCAAAACAAACGACTGTGCTCGTGTTTATTCTACATATTATATATTGAACACGCTAAAAATCGGCGAGTGTATCAAACATTGTGCGAAGTATAAGTCAGTGACCTCTAAGTGGATTGAAACTGTGTTCTCTCAACTCTCTAAGCTACCTATATTACTGTGTTAGTGCTCTGTACAATCTCAAGATTTCAAAGTTGGTTTACGGTGTTTACGTCATTGGCTCTGAGAGCATATCATGACTCGTAATGTTCGGGTGATTCATGATTCACGTTACATTTAGATGCCTGGGGGTATCTGCATATCTTTATGGTCATAAGGTCTTGAGCCTCCCAATAACCGGCGATTGTGTAGCTTTAAACTCTTTAAAATATAAGAATACTAAGTGAAGTTTATAAAATCTTACAAAATGGATGAAGAATCAATGTGGAGAGGTTTTTATGAGAAACTACAACAACAAAAGTCTATTGAGGACACGGAACATGAGAGCAAGTAAGTGTTAACAAAACATGGTGATGATAGGTTAGGAAAATATCAGAACACAAAACTAGCTATTAGCTATTAATAACTTGTACTCGAATACCTACATCAATACGTTTTGGGAAGGTTGGAATAAATGGTTTGGGTAACATGTCATACTAAATATCTAAATAGAAATAATTCTGTAACAGTGTACAAGTAGGTATAGACTGTAAAAGGTGACTAATGGGGGCAATTGCAGACTAAGAAGGGGCAGGCGATAATATGGGTATTTGTTTTCATGCTGCCATCGACACTAAGAGTGTTACTAAATGCGTAGGGTGTCGCAGCCCGACACTAAAACACTGGGCCTCAGCACGATATCGCGCAGGAGTGGTACGCCTTGGCATTCATGCCTCAGGATCCCAGAAACTTTCCATTGCACTGAAGAGGGCCACCGTGGAGTTTTGGTTGGTATGCCGGTGTGGGAATTTAGTAGGGACTTAACCCCGGTCGCCCGGATGACCTAACACCTTAACCGCGTGGCTCAACTTTGAGCTGTAAGACTAGTGAGTCCAATAATACCGCTCCACCCCCCAGGCATTCGTAGCGATAAATCATTTATCCGTGCGACTTGAAAAAAAACAAGGGATTGATCGAAGGTAGCACGCAATGCTTGATTTAAATAATCTGCAATATACATTTAGTATCGAAACGTAAACCTTACATAGGTTTACGTTTCGATACTAAATTAATAAATAAAGTTCAGAATAAGCAAAAGTTAAAAATATAAATATTGATTTGTCCGTGCATACGTTGGGTAACAGCGTGTATATTTTTTGAATTTGCCGCGGCTTTTTGTGCAGCATGTCACTGGTCAGACTATAGAAGAATAGTTACATTATTAAACACTGTGTGTATTTTGGATTTAATAAACTGAAACGAATTGGTTTAATACATCTTAATTATTTCTTATTAAAAAAAGAAGTAACAAAACAAAATGTGTATTTTTCTGCATAAAATGGAACGTACTGCGTAAATTGTCAATGTCTGTCTTAAAACGTCAGTCAAACGAGAAATTTTAGCAAATTGAATTATCGCTTGTACATTAATCAATTTTTAAATAAATTAAAGACAAAACGTTGAGAGGTCACCAAGACAAGAGTATTTTGTTGTTATCTCTGTCATAAATTACTGTGATATAACAGCCACAGCGACTATACTTATCGTTGTGTTGTAAGAAATTTATTATCGCAGTCGCGAGTATTCTTGTGAAGATGGATCTTCTGCGCATGGGTTTATTTAAAAACTATAAATCCTATATTATGCAACGTAGATGTATGCACTTGTTACGAAAACAAGCTTACATTAATGGAGAATGGGTGCAATCGCAGAGTAATGTAGTGTTTCCGGTGACGAACCCGGCGACCGATAGTGTAATAACAGAGGTGCCGGATATGGACGCTCAAGATGCCAAGCATGCTCTGCAGGTCGCCGCTTGTGCTTTCCAGACTTGGAGGGACACAACTGCCAAGGAGCGATCTCGCATATTAAGAAAATGGTTTGATTTGTGTGAGAAACATGGAGAAGACTTGGCGCAAGTAATTACCGCAGAAGCCGGGAAGCCGTTGTCAGAATCGAGGGGAGAAGTAGCATACGGTAATGCTTTCCTTGAATGGTTTGCTGATACTGCTAGACATATCAATGGAGAAATTGTCCCCAGTCCATGGCCTAACAAGCAGATCCTTTTGACGAGACAGCCCGTGGGGGTTGTGTCTGTTATCACTCCCTGGAATTTTCCTTTTGCCATGATAACAAGAAAAGTTGGTGCACTAATGGCTGCTGGATGCACCTGTGTAATCAAACCTTCCGAAGATACTCCACTCTCTGCTCTAGCTGCTGCGGAATTAGCTCATCAGGCCGGTGTGCCCAAAGGCGTAATTAACATTGTCACTACAAGCAGGAAGAATGCACCAGCAGTTGGGAAAATTTTGTGTGAGGATCACAGCATAGGTTGCATATCATTTACTGGATCAACTCATGTAGGTAAAATTTTGTATGGACAAGCAGCTCAAGGCATAAAGAGGGTTGCATTGGAACTGGGCGGGAATGCACCTTTTATTGTTTTCGAGAGTGCTGATATTGAATATACATTAGATCAAGCCATGTTGGCAAAATTCAGAAATAATGGTCAAGCATGTATTGGGGCAAACAGATTTCTAATACATGAGAGTGTGTATGACCAATTTGTAAAAGGTTTTAAGGCCAAAATTAGTCAGAAATGCATTCTTGGACCTGGTACAAAGGAGGGAGTTACTTGTGGCCCTCTTATCAATACAGAACAAGCTAAGAAAGTTTCTGGCCTTGTGAATGATGCTGTAACCAAAGGAGCAAGAGTCCTAGTTGGTGGGAAGTTTGCTACGGAAATGGGCAATAAATTTTATGAATCTACTCTTCTTATTAATGTGAAGCCTGATATGGACATATTCACTCAAGAGATCTTTGGGCCGGTAGCAACTTGTGTGAAATTCAAAAGCGAGGAAGAAGCTTTAAAGATGGCAAATAGTACTAGAAGTGGTCTTGCTTCCTATGTTTTCACCAGAGATCTAGGACAGGCCTTCAGAATGTCACAAAAATTAGAGTTTGGTATGGTGGCAGTCAATGACGGGATTCTGTCAGCTCCGGAACCTGCTTTTGGTGGTATAAAGGAGTCTGGAATAGGCAGAGAGGGCAGCATACATGGTGCTGAAGAGTACACTGATATAAAATACATTTTATTGTCAGGTTTAGATAAGTAAATGGCTGTAATATCATGAGGCTAATATTTATGTTGTGAGGCATGATTTATCTTTTAATAGAAACCAAAACATATACAATTGTAAGTGTAAAATATATTGTTTAATTTTATAATAATTTTAAATAAGTTGCATTTATGTTGCATATTATTATTTGAATTATTTAGGATTGCAATAATAATATAAATGTTATAATGATTTACAATATATGTGGCTATTATACATTATACCTTTTTAGTAGAATATAATATTATCTTGTCTAATCATTCCAGTCTTCCAGTAAATTGTGATGATATTGTAGTTACCTATTAATATGAAACAATAATTAGGATATTACAAGCATAGTGTACCTGTATAACATGTTCTAACTCATTTTTGTCTGTTAGCAAAATAAATGATAAATTGTTTTATTTTATTTTATTTTTAAAATCCAATTGAGAATTATATCGAAAAACTATCTGCTTGTATTTGGAGCACATAACTTGGATGAGTTTCAAATAGACATACTTCTAGCAAAAGGCCTGCTTATGTAAAGGTGATATTGAAAACAGCATTGATTTTAATAACTTATAACAATCCGTACATACCATATTCAAGGACTTATTAAAATATGTACATGTCCTTTCGTTTGGGTCATAGTAGTTATTTATCTGGAAGGAAGATGAATGGAATATGAAATATCTGTTCCATTATAATATTATTAGTATTAACTGCTACTTAAAATATGATATTTTATATTCCCCTATTGTATAATTCATTTATGGAATTATTATGTAACCCAATAGAATACGTCATTGTTTTCATAATAAGGTGTGTGTTAAGAGGTGGGTAGGATGTTTTTAAAAGCGAATGAATAATATTTATCGACATTGAGCTTATATAATTTATTTTTTACAGGATACAAGAAGTAGACGACAGTTTCTTTGAGAAGTTCGGTTCTATACTGAAACAGGCATCATTAAAGGCTGCGTTGGAAGAGTCTACACCTCTTGCTCCATTCAAAGAAGCGGAAGAACAGGATGGGGAGCAAAAAACGGAAGCAGAACTTCAAGGAGAAGTTCCCAGTGTAACACGAGATTCTGACAGTGGAAATGAGACTTTATTAGATACAGATTCCGAACCAGACGAGCATGAGAAGATTGATCGTTACGTGGAAGCCGTCGGATGGAATGTAAGTCCAACTTTAAATTGATAAATATCTACTTACATGGAATCATTGAAACATCGAGTCGTAAAGGAACGTTCGACGCCTTAAAGTTCTATTGCAAATGTTTATCTTGGCTTTTTCAGTTTGAAACATCTTATATGAATTAACAGGGACTGAAATTTTGCATGAAATGTCTGGTATGGCGATAGGCTAGCCGTATATGTTTAGTAAGTGCATGCTTCGTTATCCAGGTGTAGGGTAGAATTTAGTTGTCATGTACTCGTATTAGCCATAGGGCTAATTTAGCTTGTCTTCATGCTAGCACGGTTTTTCCGTAGAATCTCGACCAGTGGCTAAGGGGTAAGGGCTTAGTGCCAGTTTGTATTTTCACGTTGTTTTCCTCACGACGAGATTGTTCTTTTGTTGTCAAATATTTAATTTAACATTGAAGTAAAATGGTAAAAGTTGCAATTATGTGCCCAGAGCACGAACTCAAGACCTAGTTTTTTAGTCAATTTCGCACCCTACAAAGCCTTTAATCTTTTAAAAAACGTACCTATCCAAAAGTATCTCATATTTTTTTGGCATTTTGTTGAGTTGCTCGCGTTCTTGTTAAATATCTTAGAACATTACAATGGCGTAGAAAAGAAATGTTTTTGCTTACGTTCCAGCAGCTAGTTTTTATATAAAGACCTTGACAACAATTTTGTTTATACGCTGTACGTAGTTGAAACGACTGAATTGTTATGTAACTACTTATAAATGACTCTTATTGTATCTAGTACAACACAACCGGTGTTAGAACGGGACCTTTCGAGGTGTTTCTCAAGGTAGCACCTGCTCCCTTTGTAATGATATATTCTATATAATAAGTTGTCATGATATCGTTTTTCATACCTCAGACAGTTTTATAATTCATTTACTGTCGGACTATAGTATTTTCTTCCAAATTGTGTCCTATTTTTATCTACATTGTGAACGCATTGGGTTATAGTCTGAATTTACAAACATTTCATTCATCGCTTTAAATATTGATTGCGTTAACGCTTACGAACGAAGGGCCGACGATTGTTACGACATCTATTGTATTTTTAGAGCGTTACACAGGTTAGACTTGTGATGAATCCCAAAGTGAACTAGACATTGAGGTAATTTATTTTTGTGAATCGAGATTTAGCTACATAGTGATAATACGTTTACTGTGGAATTTTGTGGGCTCGCATCCAAAGGAATGTGTGAACTCTAAGACATATGACACAATAAAGACGCAGTAGATGCGATCTTTTTAATATTCCTGTGACACGTCTAGCCAATTATAAATCAACTTCGTGCTTCAACAAAAGATTCCTTTGTGTATACACCATAAATTATTCATGCATATTATTTCATGGTCTCAGGTTATGACGTTTGTTAGTTGTTTTGATGCACGTCTAGTGGGCATCGCATCGGGAGCGCAGCTCTCGTTTTCCATCGTGGCATATTGCCAAGTCTTTTACCTCTCCCCCACATTATTTGTCAACTTCCCCACCAAGGTTGTTCTCAATGACCGCTGTTATTATAATGCTTCGCTTTCTCATGTTATTCCCCTTTGATTAACATTCCTACTATTCAAGGCTAAGCAAAAATAGCTAATATAGGAAAATTGACAAACAAAATTAAATGAATAAATATTGAATAAGTTAGTGAACTGAATCAAATGCATTACTCATATCGCACAAATTCAAGTTATCTAAACTAGGCGAAACACAACGTTATTGTACACGTATGGTAATTTGTTTGATTACGTCCATGCTCTGGAATCTTTCAAGATGCATTAGTGTATCTAACGTTCCACTTATGTCTATTTATTGATGAATGCTGGGGAATTTTCTGCACTGCGCCGACTGAGTAAACAGTACACACGTAATGCAATTATGAGGAGTAAAGTCCCTGCAATTGCAGTAAAGGCTGTTGACCTGATATTAATGTACATAAATTTAGATCATCCTCAAAAATGCCTTTGTCTTCATAGCAATTAAAATTAAGCATAATAAATGATCAGATCAGGAAGTTGTTTACATAATTTGCACTTACAGCTGTTCTTAGCTTCCGTCGCAGTGTAAAGAAGCAGTTGTATAGGCTGGCACAATTGTGCCCGATGGTAGAAGATATCTGTTGCTAATGAAAAACCTATCTGGACGGCATTGCGTTTACCATCAGATGTTGTTATAGCCACTATTGTGGTTTGATTCACATTCAACTTATTGATCCCCACTTATTGAGCTATATTACACTTGGTTAGATATTGGTCTATTATTAATTCATCACTCTCAGGCGTTATTCCGAAGGCCGTGGGCTTGTCTAACGGATCGATATTCATGTTAGTTTGTTTTTCAATTTTCTCCATAAAAACCATATTTCTTTAGATTATATGGGAGGCGATGATCAATTGTGAGCCGTTTGTTCATTTACCTAGATGTCAAAGCCAACGTGTTTTTCAGGCTTTTGCATCTTAAATATTCTACTCCGGTTTGTGGTAAAAATGAGTCAATTTTTTGCAATGATTTGAGTTTTGTAACAATTCGCTAAATAATAAAGCAATTTCATTATTATCACACTGGCGTCGACGATCGCATACTAAGTGCTTATATATTATCATTTTATCGTGCTCCTTAACTACTCCACTTGGTGGAAGCCAGTCGTCTGTGCGTGTTATTAAATGGAATTAGATATAATTCATTTAATTTGAAAACGCTTACTGAAGTATATTTGCTTAAATTAGCTTTAACGTAAAGCAATAGTTTCCGTTCTTGGCGAATGTAAACGTACGTGGTTTATAAAATAAATAAATCGTTCCAACCGCTCGTTGCTCAGTGAACTGACGAACGAGAAACCTTGGTTTTACCTATACACGTTTCGAAACACTACTTTAATTTACAATAAACATCTTCTGAGTAGGATGTAATGTAAGGCGTGGTGAAGTCGGAAAACTCGCCGACGATATTAATGTTTTTATTTAGGTCGTTGGGTTTATAAACTGGGGGTCAGCGAAGATTTCTGCAGTATCAAAGTGGTTTTTTCATCCTATTTTACAATGTCTTTGGTTATTATTTTGAACACGTTTTTCACGTTGTATGCATTGTGGACTGAACTGTTTTGGGCTTTCCAGTAAGTATCCATTCAAATGTATTAAATTATATACCAGTAGGAAAACACGGCACTACGTATCCAACTTTGTTGATTTATGTTTGAATGCTTACTATCTTTATATGCACATAAAACTTTTAGTAATGTACTGCTATTATTTTTATTTCGAGGGTGTCATAAATCAATATTCTCCATTAGTAAATACATTAACAGTGACTAATAGATCATGGTGCTCTATAAAGCTCAGCGGGAATGACCCGGAATAATTACGAAACATTTGTTAGTTTTAATTTTTTTCTCGTAAAAGGATTCTATAATCATAACTGAACAAACTCTTGTCGCAGGAAGTAGACGCTCTAAAAATGTCATTCCAGACTGTCTGTGGTGTTTTAAAATATTTTGGACAATTCTTTTTTTTATTATTTAGCTGAGATCGCATTAGTCTTCGTTGGCGGCGCTTCGCAAAAATAGATTTTGGCGGCAGTGCGGGTTGAATCTCGAGTCCCGGCCGAACATCGCCAGTGCACTGGCAGCTCTCACCACATTCATTCTGTTTCACCAAATTCACCACCATGCAAATTCTCCGTCCGTCCATAAGTTTGCGTTTAAGTGGTGGGACTGAAAATTGAATATGGGTTATGTTTGTTCGCAAGGGATGTGTTGTGTGTGTTCGTGCGTTTGTCTAGTGTTGTGAACTGTGAAGTGACATAACAACATGAGTAATACGGGTACACTTCGGACCAGGTTCAGGGGCGTGAAGAAAGAGTTGTTGGAGAGGCAGACGAGCCTCATGATACAGTCTATGACCGTGTGTACAATTCATTGGTTTGTTATACAACATTTCTCTGTGGTTTACTATTAAATTTTAATCTATATAATATTTACGCATGCAACTCGAAATATACATATAGGTATGGATTTCGCGGATTTTTCATTTCCGAATGTTATGATTTGAATAAAAAATATTAAACTAAACATGTTGTGTTCAGCAAGCAACAAACATGCAAATTAGGTATCTTTAGTACAAATTGAGAACCTACATCGAATATACTAATCAAAATTCAAAGCAAATAAAAAAAAACACTATTATATACATATGAACGTGACCTTCCCCTCTTAGAGTAGTTATTATCTATTGCATCCAACATAAAAGCACATTTAACTTAACGGGTTTTCCTCGTGCAAACTTCCCAAGGCATGGTTAACTTTGCGAATTTTTAACATCGTCGTATAAAGCGCAAAAGTCCAAGTGAGTCATCGCAGCGCAGAACAAGTTCTCAGGCAGTTTGTTCGCAATCCAAACAAATATAAAAGCAGATACATCGCGTCCAACCACGCGACTAATCGAAACCACCTCCAAGCGATCAGATCGATATGGTTCCCACGGCGGCGCACTAACCCTACCACATTATGAGGGTAGCTGCAAACTCAGGGCGACTAGTTTTTGACATGCCGTTCGAAGTTAGTCGCGTTTCCTACGGTTTGGTTCCGGTGCTGTTCGACACCCCATAATCTAATGTCATGATTCATTCTTTTCGAGTTGTAACTGCAGTGCAGTAGTTGTGGTACCTAGTGTTTGTGTTCGGTTTATGAAATTGAGATACTATTATGATTCTTCAGTATGTATTGTGAAGATTTGAAAGTTTAATATTATCTAAAAAAATTAGCATGTACTTATTGTGCCTCGTAATTGATTTTATGAATATCAACAAAAGTTCTTATCAATGCACAAAAAAAACCTATATCATTTGTTTATGTCACTTTTTGAATTATTATTAAAAAATGCCGGTACAAACATTTACTTCCAAGAAAATCGATCTTGATTACTTAATAATCTTTCTTTGATAAATAACGTTTTTTATAATAGTATTTATGTAATACTTCCATTACATTATCCTTGTTTTATTTTGTTAACTATAGGGTTTTTTCAGATTGATGAACTTTACTTGGAGATTCTTTATGAGATACTGCACAATGTTGGGGGATGTGACGTGAAGTGTGAGGTGGAACAGGATGCGATGTTGTCCTACGTACAGGAGGCGTTCAAGATCTCCAATGACAAGCACACACAGCTGCTCACGATGGCCGAGGCTAAAGAACCCCCGGAGTTGATGCTGAATGTCGAGATAGTTGAAGCCAGAGAACTAGTTCCTAAAGACCCCACTGGATTGAGTGATCCGTTCGTTACGATATACCTGATGTCTAACTCGGCTCACCGGTACAACACATCCGTGAAATCGGGAACGCTAAATCCGGTTTGGGAGGAGCATTTTTCTTTGTGAGTGTTTTTGAGTTACTATATTTGGTGTATAGTTATGCTGCGTATGCCTATTGATTGAATTCGTAGTATTATTCATAAAACATGTCATATAAATCCTTTATACTATATTACTAATAAAATAAGTGTCTTTATAGGAATCCAAATTTAATATTTACTTAACTATAAAAGTTTTGTAGTAATGACTCTAAGAAATCATTTGATTTAAATATTTTGGGGTGGATTTTAGTATATGAAAAGTGACTTGCGATTTATTGGATATTATCTAGCGTAGTCAGCCTTCATGACAAAAACAGACAATGTTATCTTAATTTTCCTGTGGGTTAAACACAAGCTTAGTGCAATGACAGACGTCCTGCTCTGTGTTCATTTTTTGCGTGCCTCTGTTGATTCTGGCCAACTGAAGTTTTAAGTCATAAGTGATTTCGAGAGATAGTCTCTATCGGCCTTATTCATAGACTGTTTTAAAACCTATTTTAGTTATCAAATGTTTTGTCCCTTTCGAATGACTTTTGAAATCAGTTTGAGCGAAGAAGACAAAACATTTGAAAGCTAAAATAGGTTTTAAAACTGTCTATGAATAAGGCCGTAAGTCTGCAAATTCAAAATACTAAGAATAGTAATCAGAATTCCACTCATTTCACTTACTTGTATATTTTAACTCGACATGTGACCTAGTACTGTGTTGTTTAGTACACAGGTTGTTCGTGACGACGTAAACAAAAATTAGGTATGCGGGTTAGTGACCGCGTTAGATGTAAATTAAAACATAATTGAGTGGCGGTAAAATAAATTTCTTAGTATTTTTAGCTTTAGTAGGATAATGTGGTACTTTAGATCTGGAATATTTAGCCATTATAATACAAAAAGGTGTCATAATGACCATTGGGTTTTCATTGTAATATAAATTGCATGATTTTAATGTCAATAATTTTGTTCTCAGACCTATGCCGGGAAATTTCCAAGATGATTCACTTATTTTAGAAGTATGGTAAGTTTCAAATATCTATAAATTAAATTCCTGTTATGTGAAGACAATTTGATGTTAAAGATGTGGATAATTGATTGACTGAACATACGTTTTTCTCGATGTTATAAGCAAAGGTACATTACTAAGATTTCTTGCGCTATATATTTCCATTATTATTGTATAAATACGCTCTAGTTCTTGTAAATTCGATATTAATATTACAAAGAAGTTTTCTTACAAGATAATTGGATTTTCCAGGGACTTTGACGCCGCGGAGACTGTTAAAGAGAAGATGACAAAGATATTCGATGTCAAAGGCGTTAAAGGGTTTAGAAAATTGATGAAAGAGATCGCCATCACGGCTTCCACTGGAAAGCACGATAACGAGCTCATCGGAACCACAAATATTCTAATCAAGGTGAGTTACACGTATTCACCTTCAGAGCTTGAAATAGACCTTAATATTTACCTTTTTACTGGCAACTGAGGTTCTGTGTTAATTAATTTGCTTTATGGTTACTGATCCGAATCGGTGTTAAACGAAATGAATGCCGTTAATGTTTGATCTTAGTAAGTGTGACGTGGTGTGTGTGCAGATGTATGCATCCTTGTCAAAAAAATGAAAACGTTTAATATTTTTATTGGTCTGGTATTAACTTATTGGAAGTTATAGTTTCCATGCTGTATTATTGTAAGAATCTGAATACGAAACCACATAAATATTTCATATTTTATTGTGCATATAGTTGATATGCTAATATTAATACGCTGTAAAAAGTTAACGAGGCCCATCATGATTATAGTTAATAACTATACAATAATTTATATATACGTATTTGCGTGGCCTCACATAACCTTGATAATGGGAAATTTGTAGAACAGCACTATTCTGGGTTTTGCAAGCATAAACTTGCGCAAAGCTGTAATTAAGATCAAAATGATTCAGCTAAATTGAGAAATATCGCATAACCTTGTTTATTTAATATCCTGTTTCCATCATGAGTTTGTAAATAAATATAAGGAAAACATTTTAAAAGACTTTTTAAAAATTTCTATTTATAGTTAAAACCGGAAAGAGCATCTTAAATACCACCTACTGTTTTTTTCTATTATTGTATAAATTATACAAATTGTTATTTTTAACGGTTGTCATAATGTTTGAATAGCGTAATAAAATATATTTTCTTTTACATTTTAGTCGATTCCGGCTAGTGGTTTGAACACGTGGTACAGTTTGAACAAGAAGAGTAAGGTTCGAAAGCAAGGCGTTATAAAAACGCGCCTCAGCTTCTCATCTAAGAAGAACAACCAGGTGGCAGCTCAGGAGCACAGGCACTTACTCCGCATACTCTTACTGCATGAGCTTGAAAACTCCAAGGTTGGTACAAATACTTACTTCAATACTGTCTTTAATTTACCGATTATGATAAAAGAGCCAAATTAAACAAAATTATAATATCGTAATCGGAAAAATTATTAAAACGGGAGAGTCACACTGCATTGGACTATAGTAGGAGTGGCAAGAATAGTTGGAACCGGGTTAGTAATACTGTGAAAAAATATCATTTTTATATATAGACCCTAGGATGTATTCTAAGATAGTTTTCTTGGTTTGAGTAGTGTTTCTCGTATTTTTTTTAATATTGAAATAGATAGTTCTGTTTGTGTGAGAGATAGACGACATGTGCTTTAAATATTGTAACATAAAACTTGAGACACTTCCTAAAATTCTAGTTTGATGATAAGTTCACGACATGAAATGTTATTTCTCATTCTGGTATGGGTTAAAAATGCTTATAAAATATAAATGCAGAAAAAACAATGCAATGTATAATGTGCGCATTTTAATCATCAATAACGTAACTGTTTGCGCAATCCATTCGGAATTTTAAAAATATTTACTTTATGTTAATAAATGTGTCGATTTATATCGGATAAAATATGATTTTCATGTGTATGGGAACAATGATGATGTGTCATAAATTATTGTTATTTATTTACAAGGTAAAAATATATTGAAAAAGTTTATAATCTTGTTTATATCGGCTACTATAAATTACGAAATTGATTACCTCTTTTATTCCCAATTGATCTCTTTTTAAATTGTATTCGGGTCACGAAATGTTTACGAACTGCCGGTGATATCGAAAACAAACATAAAATGCAATAGCAATAAAACGTGGAACAGACGAGCTTTCGTCACTGCGGTCTCGGCATCCATCATTTGAATAGTCCAATTCGATCATCAACAATTCCATCTATTCTTGATATTTCGTCATGTTTTATTATAAGTTTCGAACGTATTTAATCAAGTTTTAAAACTTCAATTTATGGTTTTTGGTTTACAATTTTGTGGTTTAAAGGATATAAATAAATATATCCAACAGTTCAATAGGCACACAGACTTCACCTTATACAAACACAAGTTTTGCGGTTTTTTTTCACAAAATCCTAACTTTATTTACTGCTACCTTTAGATCACTAATTGCTGGCGAACTTTACAACCTATTTTATTACTGTTGTGACAGAAGAGTTTTATTTTCAAGAAATTTGGTTTTGTGCATAAAATATTATGTAATCGAACAACGAATAGAATTCAATTATGCCCAACTACATAATTGCTTCTTCACGTGTGACTAGTTAGTTCTGATTTGCAAATTACGAAATATCACTGGCAGAAACTGCATGTAACAAGCTGAATACAGTGTAAAATAGCACGTATTACACAAAGACATAGGCTGATGATGATGTATCTATATCTGATGATGATGTATGAACTGTCCTTCAAGGTGGCGCACTACTGGTGGAACGGTAACTTCAGCGGCCCCGCGGAGGCGATACTAACTCAGCACATCGCACAAAGCGGCCTAACCCCGCAAGACTCGTGCCTGGTGCAGTGGAGCGTGTACTGCGCCGTCACCCCCGACCACCCCCTCAGCTTCACCCTCTTCAACGAGCTGCTCGATAAGATCACCAAGCCTTTGCAATCTGGTGAGTTCAGGACAATAGTAACTGATATTATAAAAGTGAATTTGTTTGTTAGGTTTAAAGCCTTAATAACTTCGGTGATCGGTATGTTTTGTGAATTGCACCCGGGCGAAGTCGGACCGGTGCAATAGTAGTGTTATTAGTGCTTAGTCATAACACGCGATATAGTGATTGCATTGGTAAAATAATTACGTATTTGTGTATTGCTAAAGTTGACATCACAATTTGTGACCTTGTTCGTAAAACTCACTTTATAGATTTTTTTAAATATTAATTCCATAGTTGTAATAAAATTTCATTGGCTATACTTATTATGAAACACAGATCTAATTCAGTTACTAAGATAAAAGGGAAGAAAAAACCTCCACATGATGTTTCTCAAGTAGGACATAAAAACGTTAGTACATTAGAGGGGAAATTATTATAATTACTCAATTATTATTTACTTTAAATTTTACAAATGTGTCTGCTGTTTTATCTTTTAATTTATTAAATTATATTTTATCAGGTATCATCCCCGAAGAGGATGCTAAGCTATTCTGGGATGGCGCCAAAAAACTCCTTCCAATGTGCTACAGCCACATCAGAAAGCTGAGGAAGAAAACCGCCGGCGACAAGAACGTCATGAAAACACTAAGAGAAGTGCTCAAAATTCTATACAAACTATCACTTTTGGATGTTCCCGAGACAGTGAACTTATTCCCTGAAAACCTATACGGGTGGTTGAGAAACGATGGAACAAAACTTAATGTATACGAAGTGTTAAATCAGGCGGTTATACAGGGTGCGTCAGATTGGTTTGTTCATATACTGGATAATAATGAGTGCAAAGACAATACTGAGGAAGCGAGGCTGCAGCATTTAATTAGGGTGATTCAGCTGGTGCGCTCTGATTTGCAAAGAGCCGTTGAGTTTTATGATCGACTGTTTATTGAGTGAGTATATATATATTTTTTACTGGTACGATATAGTACCTATGTATGATGGCAAGTGTAGTATGATTAATTATAAAATACTAATAAATAATATAATACCTACTTAATATAATAAAATTAATATAAATATTACAACAAATATCTTGTTAATAGAAAATAAGTACTATGTGTACTGACTTGTCATAAGAGCTATTTAATTGCCTACGTGACCAATAAACGAATTTAATTTCATTTCATTAAAAATATCCATCCTTCATGAATACCTCTTGCCGGTCGCCTTAATGTATCGGTGTGCTCAAAACCGGATATAAACAGGTTAAAAACAAACCGCGACCTTGTACTGTGGTACGAATAATACGGATAACACAATCTGCAAAAATACAATCGTCAGTTCACACAATTGGCGAAAGATAACCATCTTTCGTTGGGGAAGCGTAATATAAAGTACAATACAATAAACATTATAACTTTATTGTACCTGTTTAAAAAAACAATCTATACCAAAATTGACCAAAAATATATTTTATGTATTATTTTAATTATAACCATTTCTATTTACAGAATAATGAATTTCCCATACACCAAAGAGCTATACGGGTTATACGAGAGTAAAATAGCCTCGTTAGTGGAACCAAATGTTATCGAAGTGTGCAAGAGTCTAAAGAGGTTGCAGTACAATGAAGTATCTTCAAGCAGTGTGCATTTAGCGGGGGGTATACACGGAGACACAGGCATGGGCACTCCGCAAGTCGCCAACGAACCTTTAGCCATGGGAACAACACTATTTGAACTTTATCTAGCATTGCAGAGGTTTTTGATGTGAGTATCGTTTGTTTATAAAGTAGGAATGAAAAAAGTGTGTGTTACAGTTGCGTTCACCATTTATATTTGAAATATTATATGACGTCATTTTAAATATATTTTGTCTGTTATTGTCTTAACGTATGTTGCCAGTAACTGATCTGAATTTATGAAATTGTGTCTTGGCATCGGTAGTTTGATTTATTCTTACAACATAAATAGCTTGAAATTGAATTATAGGTTCTTCTATTGAGCTATATTTCTATCATATTACATTATGGACATTCTAGTGCAGTGCAAACCCACGGTAGTTTTAGAATGATTATTATTATATTATGTTTTTACTTATATGTCGTTATATAAGCTTATAATGATTTTCAGGCTAGGCCAAGGCTTAAACGAGACCGATTGGAGTTCCTATGCGATATCGAAGTTCCACTCGTGGTTTTTTGGCGGCGTGGCTCAGTGGCTCGATATCGCGGCGTACAAAGCTCTCATGCGTATCGAGAAAGCTGTAGATCTAGACAACCTAGTGCCTGTAGACACGAACGTGAAGTATAGTAGTTCAGGCGTCGACACCCTGGCTATATTCTACCAGATCAAAATATTCTGGCAGCAACTTGCGTGGCCTGATGTGGAGGGATGTTATACGTTCGTGGCTAAAATTGTTGATGTGAGTATTGAAAAGACTAGTTTTTAAAATACTTGAATCAATATGAACACCGCATTTCGCGCATATTTTTTGTAACTTTTCTGCAACTGTATTCCTCTAAAAACAGTTTTTGTCTACTTACTGCTTCACCAATGTATCTTAAACTAACAACTTCGTACCAAACCCAAAAAAATATCATACATTTTTCCCCACATTACAAGCAAACGAATCACAAGTTTCATAAATCATATAATATTATACATATTTGGTTATATCTACAGGACATCTGTCGTTGCTGCGTATTCTATTCAGACAAAATGGCGAACCGAGTGGACAGTGTAGGAACAGTTAGCACCGTTTTTGAAGAACGGTTTGAAGTCACGAATGAGTGGTGCGTTGCCATCAACAATATTGATTATGTGCGGCAGAGTCTTGAACCATTTGTGGAAGAACTTGGCATGGATGAGATCATACAGAAGATGTGCGAGGCAAGGTCTCCTATTGAGGCGCAGAGGTAAGAAAAACAGTGTTATACAGGATGGGAAAGTCATTAATTCAAACCATATACAGGGTGTGCCGTCAGTAGTTTGTAAAATTAGTGTTAAGTTATATCCAACGGTATAGCTATTAGATATTTTGTCATTAAACAGATCGGTATGGCATAGATTATTTTGTAGTTTTGTTGGAAAATAATAATTATAATCTAATTTTAATAATATTTTAATTGGGTATTTTACTATAAGAAAGAAAAAATCTAAAAACTATAAATGTATATAGTAGAGCATTAAGCAATAAGTATATGTTAATTTCAGTTTTTATTTCCAAGGAATAAATTTTATAATTCGTTTTGAAAATTTCAATTTTTTTATCTGTCCTAAAAATATGTGAAACGGCTGCCGCCATGATGGATAACGATTCTACGTCATTCCGTAAGTAGAATACCCCCTCCGGTGTCCAAGAGCTTATACAAACACAGGTTGTTTACTGGTTGAGTGACGTATCATTTTAAAGGAACATGGCGCCTAGCGTTTTCACATATTTGCGCGCATAAATTTAAAATTTAAATTTTGAATGGTTTTTTATTGGACTTGCCGAGCGAATTAAAATTTGATATTTTTTTAAATAGTTTGTCTTAATCTTAGGAACAACTTAAAAGACTTTTTGAAAATGGGTAGAATACCCAATTGTTCCGTAGCAATGGTGATGTAGTTTAACATCGACCTGACTGTAATTTACGTCGTGAGTGCAAATATAAAATGAAATGCAATTTTTTCCCAGATGCAAAGAGACGTTGCAGAATGTAATCGCGAACGCCATCGATACGGTCAAAAATAAAATCGTAGATTTGTTAGAAATTATGATTAAGAAGGTGAGTTTAAGTTTAAAAAACCTTAATTATCATTTTATAAAAATATGTAACTTCTTTTTTCAAATATAAATATATAAAACAATACTAAATTGAGTTGTATATTTTTTTCATATGAAGCAGATAAAACTAATCTGAAATCGGCTTAAATATTTCAGATGATGCCGTCAATAACCCGTTTCCTAGTGGAAGGCGCGGAGCTTCTTCATCAAGATTGCTCGAGTATGGACCGCGTGATGCGCTACTTAGAAGCGAATCTCGATACTTTATACCAACACCTCAACAACGAAAATTTCTCCAGGACACTCGATATAGTATGGGAACAACTTGGGGAAGTTCTATTTGAGCTCATACAGGCGAATATCGAGGTCAGTCACTCATATATTTGTATTAGATAGCGTAACAGCTGTAAAGTTGCGTAGATTTTCCGAGTATCTAATTGGTTTTTAACTAACTCTTCATTTCAAAAATTTACTAATTATTAATTATAGTGCCAGTGAAAAACTAAGTTGTTTTGTAGATAATAATGTTTTTTATAGCCTAATCTATGAAGTCCAATTTGTTGATTTTGAATCAAGAAAGCAAGACTATTGTAGTTGGCTGTATGGTATTACGCCTTATGCCAATTATTATGGTATAAGTTTATAGATTTCTAAGTAGTTATAAAACGTTATCATGAAGAAATTGGTGTTTCATACTATTTAACACTAATAAGTTATGTTGGTAAAGTAAAAGGTTTTTCACTGGACATCATTTGTTAACTAGAGATTCGTACTAACATACTGAATAATTTCCATTTGTAGAAAGAGAAACTCGCCACCCGTATCCGCTTGTTTAGGCGTAGATATTTTGGAAAAAATAAAGTCTCCCCTGGCTATATATTATTTCGGGTAAATAATGTTGCGTTCTATATGCACGTCCCAGCAAAATATTTTAGACGTGTGCACTATGCAAAATATATTTTTAATTATTTTATTTCGCATAGAAAACAAACTTTTTGTTTATAAAATACAAGTTGTTTTATATTTTTGAAATAAAACCATGTTTAGTATCCCTCCTAGTATAATAGCCCATTTTAGAATATGACATAGTATATTTATGTTTATTTGATTTTGTTGTTGTTTGATAGCACCGAAGGGCAAAGATAACTCGATATCTCGACCCGAGACGTTTGAGCAAATCAGCAGCCGCCAACTTAGACGCGGTAACATTACACATTGTAGAAGCACCCTGTTATGTCATGTCGACCCTCTATAACTAAGCTTTTAGTATTTTAGCGATATTTTTTTTTTATTTGCCATGTTTTTATTCAACTTTGTAATAAAATCTGAAAGCTTAGTAGCAAATGTTTTTATAGTTCGGTAATTTTAAATATACATTTGAAAATTAAAAATATTTTTACCAAGAAATTATACTTTTTTATTTTTATGTTCCATTTACATTGTGGAATATTTAGTGTTATCTATAATTTTATTAAGATATCAATTTATAAATTAAAATTACCGAATTATAAATAACGAAGTGAGAGTTTAGCTTATTAAAGAAAATTAGTCTATTGTGAAATGTGAATGTATGCCAACATAGAATTGAACTGGCTTACCAATGTTCTAAAGTGCGTCGTCCGATCTTCCAAATTTGTTGTGGCATGTCAAATGTTGTCCAAACAGGTTATTTATATTAGAAGGCTTCAAATATAAACAATATATTCTCTACCTTATATCTACCGTGATGTGATAGTTAAGCTTCAAAGGTTATAGAAGTAGGTATTAGATATAATACCTATCATCGCATGCCTTATTGCATGGTACTGCCATATTCCATGACGACTTCTTAGTATTTATGCATGGTGATGGTTTGATATCATATTAATAAAATTTAATGACCTGTGTAGCGTTTTTGTAATGTGGTGATGGTCAAATGTTTAATGTTATTGATTAAGGATTGATTTATCATATTTTACTGTAGTCAAAATTAAATTGTTTTTGTAGTATGCGTAGCACATTAAACGCCGCGTGGTGTCACAACGTGGATGGCACTTAAATTATTATAATTTATTATAAGTTTTTAGAAAAAAGTCATCAGTATTTAAAAAATACTGTCGCCACTAGTCTGAGCAACGCAGCGTGGAATTTAACGTATTATTAAAATTATTTTCAACATTAACTGGTTTAATATGATGAATCAATCCAACATTGCTATAAAATCGATTAACCAATCAATCAAAAATACTAAGAAACAATAAAATTACAGAAACGTCGTCCACCATCTTTCTTCTCGAACCTTCACGAGTGTCTAAAGATAATGATACGATCGTTCCGTCAAGACCATAAGGAAATGTACACCTCTGATACATTGAAGAGAGTGGAATATCTTCTGAAGTTACACGGTCTGGAAACCAGGGAGTTGATCCATCAGTACCACTTGGAAAGGTGGCAGGAACAACAGGCGGTCACGGAACCCAAGATGGGACTGTTGACTGTCCGAGCTCAGTTTATTGATGATAACCTAAAGGTTGAGGTTATGAATGCTAGGAATTTGACTCCTACGGACTCTAACGGTGAGTTACAACATACGAATACTGAGTATTCATTAGTTATTTTTTTTTTATATTATCATGAAAATTGTTCTATGTATATTTTTGTCTAATTTATATCGAATATTCAAATGATCTTTACTTGACTATAAACTTATTTTATTTCGCGTTGTTTAGCGCAATTAGAGGGAAAATAAACCATGATATTTTAGTTTCAAAATATTTTTCAGACATCAAATAAACGCACCTACTTTGTAGATTAAATGTGTTATTTTCAGTATTGTGTGTTATGTGTAGGTCTGTGCGATTCGTACGTGCGTGTGGCTCTGTTACCGGAGGATGCCTTCGCGAACGTCGTAAAGCCCAAGACACAAACACACAGCAAGAATCTGTTCCCGCTTTACGACGAGATGTTTATCATGTGAGTTGTTATTCAGAGCCATTTCCTACAAGGGTAAACAAAACTGTTTACTGTTTAAGTTTTATTGTGATCTTTTGATTGTGATTAAACAGTTACACAACAAAAACATCAAAGTCATACATTTACGTTAAACAATAGATTCATTATACAGGCCTTAGAAGCAGCATTGTAATTTCAAGGAAGTAAAATTAAAAAAAACAACAATTCTGCAGTAAACAAAAATATTTTAAGTAAACAAAGTATTATTTATAAATTTTGTTTTTCAATTGTGCAATAAATAAAAGTATAATCATTGTTTCTTTGTTAAGGTGGTCTTTCATGGTCCACCTACCATATTTAAAAAAAATATTTTTATAAGTAAAGTATTTGTTACGCAAAGTTATTAAAACGATACCTCTTTTTTCACAAATCACAATCGATCGATTCAAAAACATCGATTATGTTTTCCAATCAGACCTCTGTCAGAAGAGCAGCGTCACATCACGGACGGCTTGTTGCACTTCGTGATAAAGGACAAAGACACATTCAGCCTGAGCAATACTTTCGTGGGCGAGGCCTACCTGCACTTTAGCGAGGTGCCCGAGACCAACGCCCCTATCGGCAGTCTGCCGCAACAGCACCTACCGCTGTCGAGACCTACTAATATTGGTGAGTTTCAATTGATGTGATAATTAAATTATAAATGTTACGGTACTTCATTTAGTATGGCAAGGATCTAGAAAGTTGTAGTTCAGTTTGGAATTAATTTAAAATGCTGGTATTGAGATTTTAGATCATCTTAGGTGTAAAAAATTTACTAAAAATATCAAATACAAGTCAAAATGTTCATATAATTTGTAAATACTATTAATTTATCAAAATGAGCAAGGGCCTATTTTGAAGTTTGAACAATATGTTTATCAACTTATTTCATTTTAATAGGCGATTTAATTTACACAATTTATATACAGAAATTATTAATAACATATTAACATATATTTTTTTAATGAAATTTAGTGAATATTTCGAAACAATTATTTTATTGTACAGACGGCGATGCGATAAAATCGTTGGAGTCAAGACAAGGTGACAAGCAAGCCCGAGAATTCCTAAAGAAACAAAAGCAGAAGCTACCAAGCACCAAGCAGTTCTTCTCACTCGGATGAACGAATAATTTTGTACTAGATGTTTGTGAAACGTAGACTAATGTAGCGTAACAGCCACGAAATATATGAAGTTGATTTTTATCGAAGGCGACACCAAAAGACTAACGGCCTTTTTCATAGTTTCTAAACCTATTTTAGTAATTGAATGTTTTATCTTCTTCGCTCAAATTGAATTCAAAGTAGTTCGAAAGGGACAAAACATCTGATAACTAAAATAGATTTATAAACTGTCTATGAAAAAGGGAGCAAGTTTTTATGGGTCTCAATTATACTTGAAATAAAGAGATATTTTTGAAGTGAAACTTCTTTATCGGGGTTGGAAAAAATTTTTCGTTACGCGTCACATTCTTCCGTTACGCGCCATCTTTTTGATTTAGTAAATTAGTACCCACTTCAGTAAGCCACACCCCCAACCGTTTCCAAGCCCCACCCAAAATTTAAGTCCCACCCACTTTTTTGTAATTTGATGCTTACCCCCCTCTGGCCTTCCCCCACCCTAAATCCAAAACAGTGCCCAATAGTCTCCCCACGAAACCTCCCCCCCCCCCCGCTTACCCCCACCCTAAAAATTTTACCTCACCCCCCCTACTCATATCTCCGGCATTATCCATCGTAGACCCACCGACCTTGGGTTCATTAGAACCGGCTCGGTGAGGCCTACAATCCTGCCCCAACAGAATTCCCGAATTCCCCCTCCACAACTTTCCCCACCCAAAAATATTTTAAGGTGCCCAATAGCCCCCCCACGAAACCTACCCCCCCCCCCCGCCCCTACCCCCACCTAAAATTTTTACCTCACCCCCCCTAAACCTATCTCGGCCAATAAAGGTCGTGGACCCACCGAGCTTGGTATCCTCGGAACCGTCTCGGTGAGGGCTACAAATTGGCCCCGATAGAAATCGCAAATTCCCTCAAAAATTTCCCCCCTCCTAAACTCAAACTTTATTTAATTTAGCTTTATTTTACCAATTCTGTAAATTTGTAAATAGTAGATCATTTTTCGAAAAATGATGTCATAAAGAAGTTTCACTTCTTACGTGTGTACACTAATAAACACACACATTTTTTGTATTACTCGAGGATTTCGTATCTTTGATACTAAAAATCAGACGATATTAAATTTTAATTTGCTTAATTTTGTCGATTTCATAACTCAAGTTAATTTCATATTATAATAATAATTGAACGTGGCCAATTACAATTTCGTATATCAACAGACAGGTCTTTTAAGTATCTCCGGCCCAAATGGAATTAATCGAAGTGTTTTAATTGAAGCGTACATTTTTTACAATTATTTCGTAGATTTTCTTTAGAAATGTCGGGAATTAATTTTGTTGTAAAGAGGTTGAAATAATTTTGTATTTAAGTACATTATTTTAAAGTACAATAAAGAATTGCGTGTATGGAATCTCAAGCAATATTTTGGTGATTTTGCATAATATGATTTAGACAATAAATTCTCACGACGCGACGTCGGAATGTGTGTTACTTAGCGGCTTTAATAAATAATGTTCCATTACTTGTAAGATCTCATGGACAATGTATGGGATATATTGAAATATTTTTTATATCAGTTATGATGTGATTCTTACTTGCAATATTAGCTTATATTTCGACGGGTCCCAAGAACTATATCGATTTAAAAACAAGATATTTTAGAAACGTTATTTATTATTTATTTGTATTTGGCATGTAAAATATGCATGGCACGATTTTTAGCTTTATTTTGTTACAAAAATCGAATCGATTATCACAAAAAATATTTTAGACATTATTTTGTTTTGGGGTCCATCGATTTGAAAAACGCTTATTGTAAGTATCTGAAATACCAGTCACAAATAATGAAAATTTAAATCATGAAAGTAAACTTTTTACTATAATAAGGTTAGGTTTATACAAATATAAAATTTGTAAATGTGTACTACTACTATATACCAACTATGTAATGCATACTTGTATAATATATCTTTTAAGTAGATGCTATTCTGTGATAAGAAATCGTGCCTTATTTATTTTCTATCGAGTCATTTTAACAAATTTCTATTTCATTAAAAATTTTGTTCACTCTATATAGGTTTATGTTACGGCTTGCCATTTTTGTTTTACCATATTTTTTTATGCAGTAATTTTTTTCTGTTCCTGTATAATGGGAAACATTCCCACAAATGTCTGTATACATTTTATTTATTTATGCTATTAAACATTTTTAATATAATTATATTTTTTATTTCGAACCCCAACTAAACCTGTACGTCACTTTTACTTCACAAACATTTGGGCTTAATCAACTTTTTACTGAAGCTATAAATCGACTACGTCTTCGTTTTCTACATAAAGTTGTTATTCATTGTTATCATTATCTTGGCATATGGACCTTACGCCAACATGGGTGTTGTGAGTATCAAAATACAATTAAAAATTAAGTAAGATAATACAAACAGTATTTAAACACAAATCAAATGAGAATATAATGCATTAATATTTATTATTTGTTTATAGACATATAATCCATTTAAAAAAATTGTATTTGCGTACTTTAACAGCTGCATTGGTTCAGTAAAACTGTGTCGAAGTCATATCGTCCACCCCAGGAGGGGAGATGACTGTGTCTCAATTCGCACAATAATAAAATAATATAAACTATAAATTGTAATGATATAAAAATATTTCAAAGAAAATAGTCGATTTTTTAGTTTACAGAACTAGGCAACCGATAATGCAGGTTACTTAACATTTTATTTGGATATGGTTTTAAAATACAATATGTTCAATATTTTTATACAAAGATATTGTTGATTTTCGCGTATGCGTAAAGAGACCAAGACAAATTACTTTGGTAAACTATAAGGAAAATTACAATTGGTCCGATTGATATTGCAACATTCATCGTTAGTACAGTTGACTCACTTCACTCAGTCAGGATACACACAAAATGCTACTTTACAGTTTACCATTACTTTAAAAGCAATTAGGTGCGGGCGCCGGTACGAGCTAAAATGCTACCGCTTATAATTTATGTAATAAACGTGAAATACAGAGAAATAGGTAATTTGAGCTGTTAATGACAAATTAATTACACGAGTCGGCAGGCAGCGCACCGCTCTACTCAGGTACGTCGTTATGCCTTCATGCATATAAAGTAATAACTGCCACAACCACTACCCTATTATATGCGACTCCATTATCACCAACGACACGACTTTTGCTTTGTAATATTCCTTCAAAGTAGTAGTCTCACATAACGTTTGAATATGAATTTTAAACACGTTGACAGTAACTGAGGTGTGAAAACAATGGAGTAACGGCCCTTGTGTATTATTTGGTTAAATACTAAATGGAACATTTTGTGTGTGAAGCTATTCATAAGCATCTCAGTGCGCCGCATACAACGTATAGTAGGTGTTTTAAAGTGCACAATGCTAGCGTCAAACACTGAGCCCTAACCTCAATCGTAGACCCGTCTATACCCAGCAGTGGAAGGTATAAGTCCCGATAGATAAATTCTTATATCGATCTTAATTGTTGGAAAACAATATTAATACGCTTATCATATTTACATAGGCGACCCTACATTTCAATACAAAAACCAGTTATTTCAAACACTTGTAAGGTAGGCAGATTTTTTTGTAGTCAGTTATCACATGAATGTAGGTAATATTGAACCAATCCAACAATTACTTGGCCTAGGCCTGGGTTATAGTTGTGAATTAAATATAAAGAGAATAATAATTATCACTTTATTGCAGCACCAAAAAACAAAACACGTATGAAGACAAACAATATACAGGCGTAACCATTAGCGGTCATACTACGGCCAAGATTGGTAAGTAATAATTAATAATGACAGGTATTTATCGAATTATACATTTTATAGTACACCATGAAAGTTACCCGCTATCTAGGTTTAGGCGTGTATCGCAAAATCTTGTCTACGTAATTAATTAATTTGTGACCCCAGTTTGATAAAGTACCGTACATTGATTTTCGCCAAAAAGGTTTGGAGCCATTCCGTATACTAAAAAGCATGTTATTATTGCTGGTTGGCATGTATAATGTTCATAATTATTGAAGCGTTTATTTTTGTTTTTTTTTCTCAGGCTGTGGCGACTTCTAGCGACTCATGCGCTGTTTATGAGGTCGACTCTCCTCGTGCAGCATCGATGTGGACGGATCCACGTTGGTTAATCTGCAAGTCTTTGATCTGGTCTACTTCGGCGTAAATTTCTCCTCTGTACATGTAGTATACCTCTTTGACTTCGCAGTATTTGGTGTGGTTGTTCATGATAATTGAATGTTGGCGCGGGTTGTGTGTCAGCATTTCTTGGAAATAGGGGCTGCATGTAGACATCACTAATTTGTGTGTCTTCTTAATCTATCAGGCGTGGGACACGTCGACAAACAGTTCCATCTGCATCGGCTGGTGGTAAAATGCACTGTTCATATCAGACAATACTCTTGAGGAGTTTTTCGTCCTTCCATAGCGATGGGGTCTTCTTCAGCTCGCATGTTTGTTGACGGAGTGACCGCTGTTAGGCGCTCAAACATGTGTTTTGCCGCTGAGGTAGTTTCGGCAACGATTGTCGCGCTGGCCCGGTCGGTTGGTTTTAACGAGCAAAGGTTTTGTACATCGGGGCCATAGCGGAGGCCCACTTAAAAGTTTCGGGTCGCATTAGTGCGCGTACCGTCGGTCGCACATTCGTGCTTGCTCGGGTTTATTGCGGGTGTCATTAGTTTCATCAGTGGATCTAGCAAGTTGCTCCACATGAGACTACATATTTGGGGAGTCTCGTATCCCTCCATAGTAATGGGGTCTTCTTCTGCCGGCATGATGGTTGTGGGTGCAACCGGTGTCAGGCACTTGATGTGGTGTTTGGCGGCGGCTTCGGCGACGACGTTGTTGCCGGCATGTTCGATTGTTTTTACGAGTGAAGGGTTTTCCAGAAGCGGGGCCATCACGGAGCCCCACGTAAAAATTTAGGGGATCGGATCGCTGTAGTGCGTGTACCGACGGTCGCACATCCGTGCATGCTCGAGGGATTTATGCGGGTGTCACTAGTTTCTTGAGTGGACTCAATGGTGACCGTTACTAATAAGTTGTTCCACATTCCTCCTTCCACGGCGATGGGGTCTTCCGCTCCCTACATGGAGGCACTCGAACAGGTGTTCGACCGCTGAGATGTTTTCAGCGACGACGGTGGCACTCGGCCGGTCGGTTGTTTTAACGAGCAAAGGTTTTCATGGTGAGGGGCGATAGCCGAGCCCCATGTAGAAGTTCGTGGAACGGATTGCGTTAGTTCGCGTACCGACGGTCGCACATTCGTGCTTGCTCGGGGGATTTTTGCAGGTATCACTGATTTCTTGAGTGGACGCTGTGGTGACGGTAGCTGATAAAACGCACGAATGGCGATTGCCCATAGACAAATAATTGCATTTTTGTTTTGTTCCTATAGACAATACTGAGCTTAATATAGACCTTTACAATGTATAGCAAAAATAAAAATTGTCTTACAAATAATATGTTGATTTTTATTTTAACACCATCATTTATCAAAATAGTCCATTGCAGGTAATTATTTTATCAACATCTAAAGCATGTCTTAATCTTAATATATGCATAAATTCTTGAATGCCTTTTGAAAAATACGGAAGGTAATGTTTTGCACAAATTAAACTTTTGGTTATTATATCAGTTCAGTTATTAATCAAACAATAATTGAATTGACCTTATGTAGTTAATACTTTATTAAATGTGTGGTTATTTTAATACAGACAAATACCTTAGACTTCCTATAGGCTTTGGTAGGGAAGTTATTTATTAACATAATCTGCTTCTTGTAATTTTAAACTACATTCCATTCGTGTCTTTTGTAGAGCAATCTTTCATGTTAACACTTTCAAGTGTTTGTTTTACAAATTGTTCTTGATGAATGGAAATACAATTGTTTTTAAATAACTATATAATTTGCATTTTTAATTGCATACCTAAAAATCCTTTTAGTAGTCCTACGTAATTAATTACCATTTTTGACAAAGTCCTTTTTTAAAACAATTTCTGATATCTTTGAGGGCAGAAAAAAATAAAAGATCATCAAGAAATATCTGTTTATGTACCTATAGCATTGTCTTTGTCAAAGTTAAAAATGATGTACTGAATAAAATATTATACATACACGTCAATCGTACTCTCGATTGTGGAGAAGGTCCGTGCCCTGCAGTGGGACGTATATGGGCTGATACACATACATATTATTACAACATACATATGTACTAGGATCACATTTGCCCTTTATTTGCGGATCTTATTCATTAATGAGCTCGGAGAGATGTTTTATGGGGAACATGTCAATAAATATAATTTAATGTACGGCATTTGGAAGATTCGCCTGTCTGTCACATTCCAGACAAAAATATCAAGAAAATATTAATCTAAATGCCTTATAAGTCAGTATGATCGTTAAATATGCAAATAAACACTATTTTTCACACGTGATCAAACTCGTTTGCCCACTAAAGCGTTGAGAAAAAGATATATATTTTTATTTGTAACAGACTTGTTGTAAATCGAGTATCTATGTTAAAAGTGTATTTTTAGACGGATTAAACAAATACATGAAATTCTATGCTATATTTCGTTTGACCTGGTTTGTAAACTTATTCACCTACTGTTAATACAAGTAGTTAGTATTCTGTGGTACAAGCGTTGCTTAAACGGATATAATGTAAGTGGATAGTATCATTCGAATAAAAAATAGGGTTTTATTTGACTTTTGATAAAATAATTCAAGTTCCCATTTATATCTTTACATATAGATTTTCGGATTTTTCTCAAGGGTTCCGTGTAGTAAAAATTATATCGAACATATTTTATATATCCACCAGATAATTAATCAGATGAAAGAATTTAAAGTTAATCGGATTAATTCGTAACTTTATATAAAATTGAGATCCTATTTATTCTTGAATACGAGCGCCTGACTAAATTCAAGTATAACTCTTGTGTTTACTTCTTATAGAAACAGCCCTATAACTAAAACGCACCTGCCTGAACATTTGCTCGATGTTTTTCTTTTATTAATTGTAAATGAAGAGCAGCTGTCAATCGATTTAATTTTGATACAGCATAGTTCTACTTATATGACCTTGTTTCTTATGAAGACATTTATCTTCAATGTTGTTTATATTGCTTTTGATCCGGGCCGCAAGAAATATAATATCTTCATAATTGGATTTGTAGACAAACAAAAAAATATTATTTTTGAAACATACATCGCTCATTAAGGCATATATGAGAAATAGCTCAGAGTGCTTTATAAAATAGTTTTGGAAATTTTCATACCTACTCCCCCGTAGGTACAGATAATTCATTCGTTGTTAGGTACCAGTGTATATATAAATAGTTCTCCGCGCTTAATATGAAGACCTTCGTCACGTCAGTCACAAGTAAACGTGTCATTCAAAATTAAAATCAAATTAATTAATATGTCACTTAACAAAGGGCCAATTACACATGACGACCGGTGGTGGAATGGAAACGATTTGTCCTCTCAGAGTTGCATTCAGACTTATAACTATGTGTAATCATGTCCTAGAATAATATTTATATGATTTATATTTCGTTGCATTTTGATAGGGGTTTGAAAAATGTGTTTTAAAATAATATGAAACAGTTTTAGATCCACAGTAGTGTAGGAATATATTCTTTATTTCATGTGTATAATAAAATCGGTAAAATTATGCATTTTCATTGTCAGCTTCTATAAATTCGAATTTACCTATGGCTTGAAATTAATTTCAAAATTAGTTAGTTATTTAAATAATCAGAATCTCGTTTGTATATTCAAGATTCTATATTTAGTCCAAAGTTCACAATTGGCGGACCCACCTTGCTGGGTATCTGGTTCGGATGTAACGTCTTGCCGACCGGCGGCGCCTTTCATGTTCCCTCCCTCGCTTTGATCGCACCGCGCCGACAATCCGCCCGACTATTTATCGGTTCAGATTTATTGTGATTCGGAGGCTGTGGGCTGTGGGCCGGGAATCGCGCACTTGATACTACTCTCCAACATTCGTATTTTGCTTACGTTACGATGCCTGCTTGTGCGGACTGTCGACTACATACATGTTATATTTTCAAATCAAGAATTCAACAAGTAAGCCGTTGAATAGAGTAAGTAATGAAGGTTTGTAAGCATTTAAAATTATAATTGTTACTTAATTAAAGCTAGTTTTTTGTTTTTGACATTGACATTTGTGGATTCATTTCATATTTGTGGTGCTTCAAAATTTTATATAGTTTTTTTAACAAATAGCCATAGGTATATATCCCTTAGCAGCGATGGGTTGTTATATTATCGTAATAAGAAATGTAATTGTTATTATTCTACGGAAATAATTTTATTTTTCATTTGTTGCTATAATCCGTCATTTTTGAATGCGCTTGTAATTCAATTGTAATACAGCAATATCTTATTTTATTGTTGTTTATCGTAATTTGTTTCGTGAATAAAAATAAAAATAATAAATTGAAAAAATAAGAAAAAATAAGAAATTGCTATGAAAGTAACCGCATTTTTGTGGTCGGGTATAGTACAAATGTTGAAAGACCCATGTTACAATGTAATCTGGTACAACCGGGGACTTATAGGGAGATGACGGTATGATAGTTCCGCCTTTGATCTACGCCGAGTTATGTTCATCATTTTAATAAATAATGTAAAAAGTAAGAATGTGCTTGTAGACGCCGCTAATTTAAATACATAGCGTAGAAAATTATTATAAGCACATTTGAATTGTAAAAAATAGCAAGTTTGTTTCATTTACGTATTAGATTGTACTGATTCGTGGTAGCGGAGAATGAGCACACCACTTTTTTGCTCCCATAAGCGGACCCCGGTAGCCACTCAGGAGCTTCTGTAAAAAACTCTCGTTATTATTTGCTTCTACGCGAGGTGACTGGCGATTTATTACTCGTTGCCTTTGTTCTCTACAACGCTACTGGTACCTGACCACCTGACATCTACTGCGGACAAATCTCTCACACAATTTATACATCAATGCGTCTGTTATGAAAGATAAATCGAATGACATGCTCTCCTAAACTCCATATAAAGCTAAGCCAACATTGAAATACGTACGAAACAGTGCACTGATTTGCTTTTGGTTCTCTTAGTCACAAATTAAACCAAGTACTTGTGCGGTAGGTCAGTACCCACTAACTACTACATATGTTCAAGCCTTTAGTGGTACATTAGTAAAAGCCTTTTAGTATTATGACCTTAATAAACAAATTGTATGCCTTCCGCTGCTTATAATTTAATAACCAGAGATTTAACGACTACACTGAACTAAAAAATATAACGTTCATTGTCATGGAAAATGGCCTGTATAATGGTCTTTTATATTAAGAGCGCTTTTAAAAAGGCCGTCCCGCTAAGTCTGTAAAGGGATTGAATAATAAGCTATAAAGATTTTGAATGGTCTAACTAAATGGTTTATTCTTTCCGCCCTGTTTGAGAGCGGTGGCAGCGGAAGTGCGCACACTCCTTTTAGAAGGCTTGATTTACTGTCGGGACGCGAAGATGCTGTATCGGCAGTCGATAAAATAACTTTAATGAGACCGAGGTCGTATATCAGAGTCGGCATCATAAAGGTGGGTACCAACTGTCAAAGGGCTCATTGTGGCGGCTCCGCTTTATGATGGCATTTTTACAGGCAGGTAAGGCTTTGAACGCTCGCTATGCCGCCTGCCAATTATATTCTACTTACCTTAGTATACGCCGCCGTAAGCATCGCATCACCGCTCTATACAGTATACAGTGTACGCTCTACCCGCTCCACACTCTACACGCTGTTGTCTTTAAATAACACTGGTAAACAATCATTATCACAATCACGTGTGTTGTGCGTCTTAAATGAAATTTCCTTTTACATATTTCGAGAGGTTCCGAGTATAAATGAGAACGATATTATTTATTAAAAGTAATAATATGTAATTACTAATTATGCTAATCATGTTTCAAAATTCTGACACTAGACTGGCCATTTGTTTAACAAAATTTATTCCGTCATCCTCTACATTCAGTCAGCTTGGTACATTATGTTGCAAGACCTCATACAACATTTATTCATGCCATATTCATAAAGGCTTAACAAGGTGTAAACATGACACAAAGAGCCCTACTTCCACAGGGCCTGGCTAATCATTGCGGCTGCGGGTGCAATTCGGCTTGGAGCCTGGGGGCCGGGCGGTCGTTTTGTTCAGTTCCGTCGTGGCGGCAGGTGCAGGGTGCGGGTGCGCGGGGTGGGGGCGGGGGCGGTGCAGCCGGCGCGGCGCCCGCGCTGTTCGCGTGGCCCTCTCGCCTGAGTCACGCGCGCCTCGTAATGCTTGCATAATAATAATGACGGATGCCGATCGCGCGGCGGCCCCTTTGATCTACGGGGCTTTTGATGTAGCCGTCCCGCGTCCGAGCCGGTCCCAGCGCCCCTGCCATAGCCTCGACTCGGTTGCGTTTATTCGGTGGAACGGCGCGCGGCCAGTCGTCCCGCGGCCGGCCCTTCGCCCTCGTTCCACATAGTGCAGAGGCTTTATTTTGTAAACAGCGGGAGCGCTACCGTGCAGTCGGCGCTCCGCAGTGGCCGGCGCGGCCGGGGCGTGCGTGGCGCTGCCAGTATGGGGTGTGGTGGTGTGTGGCGGCGCGAGCGCTCGTTTCTCGTGAGTGGGCCGACGCGATGAAGACGCGCGGCCGCGGCTCCGCTCGCCGCAGCTCTTGGAATTGGATTACTTGGACGCTTTGTGTACGCATTATTATTTTGTGCTATTATCCGAGTACATTTGCCTATTCAAGTTTCAGTGCGGAGTGTTGCTAATTAACCGCGATGGTTGTTAGTGCTGATGGGTTTCGTAAACAAGTTAATGATCCGGAGGGTGTTAAGTAGGAATAACATTTGTGTTTTGTATTTAATTTACGACTGATTATTTAAAAAATGTTTTAATTAAAAATTTTAGATAAGTTCAATAATGAGTTTTGTTGAACATTTTTAATCCTCATAAATTTGATAGACATTTCTAATGGGTAAACTTGAATAAAAAAAATAATAATTTAATAATGTATTATGTAACAAACACAGTCTCGATGAGTCTAAGATATTTGATAAGTTGAACGCACGAGTCCACTGCAGCACTAAATATGTCTAGTTTCATATGTTTTATCGGGAGCGATGAGCATAAACATAATTAATTAATTTACGACGCATCGAATCCCTGCTCTGATTGACTATCTTATTTGAGACAATCAAGACTTGTTTGTTTCATAATTAACGTTGTTAAACTGTAGTAAGTATAAAGTGTAATTATAATTAAGTTGAGTTTGCGGTAACGTAGCATTGAAATAATTCTTACTACACCCTGCCTCTTATTTATTTATTTATGAAGCAATACTTAGAAGCATTTAATGCCACAGGTATTCTCAGCCAATTGCCTATATTTAAGTTAAGTAGAAATCAGCTGAAGTAGGTGCCTATTTAAATTCTGGTAATTAAAATCTGGTAAATACTGGATTACGATACAGATTTAAAGAATTATCTACAATATTATTTTTGTTTGCAAGCATTTTACAAGCTTTTGCCCTAAGCTTATAAATTCTATTTACTTTTGTCATACAGTCGTTTTTTCTTTTCCTTTTATACATTTAACAAACAAGTCTTAAAAATAATTCCGCTAACTAAATAGTGTTTTTATCACATGAATATTATATTTCGTATATCTAGTTTAACTTACATATTAGAAGTCGAAACTCACGTTATTATATACGTTTCTACGTTATTATTATAGTCACTTCGCAGCATTCATAGATATGCAAGTAAATAGTAAGGTCCAAAGTTCGATTTCCAATTCGGACGTTTCTAGTATGCATTAGTTTTTCGGTATGGTACATTTTGTGCGAGTCAAGGCATACATTTTAGGGCGGAAATAAATTCGGCAAACTTAGGTGGCACTAATGACATCTCTGCCTACCTTCATAAGGATATACAGGCCTGGGGTTGTGTATGTATTATTGAAATACGCGATGGTATCTATTTCTTTTCAATTTGACACAATTATACAAAAGTCTTTAGCATTATCCTCCACTATCCATATTGTTATGATATACGTGTATCCTATAGTGCTTAATTTATTATTATTCATGTGCAATATTCAATCCGGTCCTAGGTGCCTACCCTATAAACACATATTATTTATGTTCATTGCATATATTAAATTTTATTGTTTACTAATCCGCCGAGTCGTACTGGGCAAGCTCTCATAGTGCTGCCAAGTGTATAAAAGTGTATAAAAGCCCACAACTTGGTTTCATTTTTTCGTGATAGATACGAAGACTATGGATATATCGCAAAGTAAAAACAACAAAATATATAAAATTATTCTTCGTTGCCTTTGGCTATGGAAAAAAAACCGTGGAGTAAACTTGTGACATTTATCTTCAAATATACAGCCGATGTTCTAATTTAAATTAATTATTTGCCAAAAAATAAGTATATTAATTACTAAGGTCATTACAAAATACATCAATTTTTAACTGACCTTTCAAATAATTAACTTAATCACTTCTCGTAAGTAATACAGCCTCAGTGGCGCGGTTGGTCAAGACGTCGGCTATAAAACGGGGGGCTGCGGGTTCAATCCCTACACCAACACAAATGTCTGTGTGATCCACAAATATTTGTTTCAGAGCCGAATATTGTCAGACTAAAAGATCACAGTAGTTTCTGATATCCATGAAACAGATTTGTATCTATATATGTGTTGCGTATGTGTGTGGTGTTTGGCTTTACTTTTCATAATTAGAAATAAAAATATAAAATATTTCGAGCTCGGCGTGCAGAATATTATATCGGAAATTGCTGTTTGATTTCGTTCGTGCAAACATGCAACCGATAGTTATTAAATTTTCTGCCGAATAGACACTATCCAAAACAAAATGTGACAAAGGGGAGCTCCCGTCAGTTGTTTTTTTAATAACTGAAGACTGATGGGCGTAATGGATACGGTGTTGGTTTTCTGCCCTTTAAATTACGGATTCGATTCTCGCGCAAATAAATAATTATGTGGCTGGCATGCATTGACTTGCAGAAAAGTGCGTGGTGGCCTGTTGGTAAACGGACCAGACGCGGCTGCCTACATGTTCACGGTGGTCGCGGGTTCAAATCCCAGGGCACACCTCTGACTTTTCGGAGTTATGTGTGTATTGATAGTCAATCACCACGCACTTTAACGGTGAAGGAAAACATCGTGAGGAAACCTGCATACCGTAGCGATTTTAAAGAATTTCTACGGTATGTAAGTCCGCCAACCCGCACTAGGCCAGCGTTGTGGACTATATGGCCTAACCACTCTCAATCGATTCTCTCGATTGTAGAGTAGGCCCGTGCCCTGCAGTGGGACGTATATGGGCTGATATAGATATAGATGCATTGACTTGCAGATCGTACAGGTATGTAATATTTTAGAAACTGCATATAGTTGTAGAGGGCTGTTTTTTTCTTACTGTTATAAAAATTGTAGTCAGTTTGTCATGCATGTACATAATTGTAATAATTAATTGTAGCGCTGTCCAAATACAGTGCTATTTAAGTTACTGGCGAGATATCGTTATTTCTCACGGAAATAATAATCGATTTTAAAACCGGATAAATACATATTGAACCTAAAATGCGACTCGAGTGTGGGAGCCTAAGACGGATTTTCCATCATCTCATCGTCTATCGTGGTAGCTATTAGGGCGGATACCAATTTTTACAACTATGCTTCCGATACAGGATTACGGGACAATGCCTATTCAATCCATGCTCTTAGGGTTTAGGGCAGCTTGATAATCAAGACCGTAGGATAGTAACAGAGCCAAAAATCTTATAAACTAATCTCTAGTAAAGAAATTATCGATAGTGTGTTTCCGTGTTGCTTGTGTTTATTTTGTTGAAACCTAGTGTAGTTTCCGCGAGTATGGTTTGTGAAATTCAAGGTGTTGGGTTCAATTAGTCGTTCACTTTTCTTAGCGCCCGTTATAGGGTGTGGAAAATAATAAGTGTATAAGTTACCTGTGACTGAAATGTATGCATGGTGTGGCGATAGGCTCGCCGGCTATCATATCTCCGAACGAAAATAAGTTCGGCTAACTATTGGCGCCGGCGGTGTTAGTGGTACCTCTCAAACTTTGAATGTAAGTAGTTTAATAACAGCAATAAATTATTTGAGATCTTTTTTAGTTCAGAAAACAAATAATAGTGTTTCTCCTTCTTTTGTTTTTTGTTTATATTGTGTTAATGGTTTGTAAAGTTACTCATAGCTATCTTCAGTATTGCGAGTATAGCGGAATATAAAATGACAGTAGATCGCTTTGATCTTCCATTGTTCTTATTTTTGTGTAGGTGCTTCCTGTTGAATATTTCTTTCTGGCTTTATTTTTTATTTTATATTTATTTAGAGTGTTTTATTTGTTTATTTTTACTTATAATATAATTTATGAAAGAAGAGGTTAGCAAAATTGCAATGGCGTGGTTACCTACTACGTACGTGTATTATGTAGCGGGGATATTTATCGTCGAATTATGTATAAATTGAATTACGAATGATCCTATTGAGTAAATTGTTAATTTTACACCAAAAATATCCTTGTGTAGAAATGGTACAATGAAGCCAGGACCACTTAATCGGATTTCAAGGCTGGAAACAGAATACCTACTACGTACAAAATACAGATACAATATGGTTTAATTGTATAAAGAAAATGTATTAATCATCGTAATCATATTGAAGAATCGAATCCAAGGGTATATATCTTCTTTGTCTTGTTTATGGTGCGACAATTAATTAAGAATGCTAACTGGCTTATTTCCATCTTTTTCGACTAAAATATAAATAATAAAATAATAAATAAATACACCCAACTGTCACGTACATAGTCCTGACCCCACACTAAGATCGAGTCTTGTGTCGTGGGTATCAGAAGCTACGAGAGACTTTATATAATTTATACTTATTTGTTTATATTAATATATATTTATTTACCTTTAATTACTTAGCCGGCTAATGTAATAAAGTATCCTAATAATCTGCTTTCGTTCCGCTGTTATTGAAAGCGTCCGCTAGATAGCGCCACTGATGCTAGGCTCGTTTCATTTAGACACTCGTCTACAGGTTGGTTTTTGCGGGTCGTTGCTCCATCTCGCCCGCACTAGACGCAGTGTCAACTTTATGTGCAAAGATTGCTTCACAATTTGTGAATTGTGAATATACATATTATATTTCTCACGGAAACTAGGATATATTGAATTACAGATAGGGCTGAATTTAATGTAATTTGTGTTTTTAATGTGGAGATTACTGTAACCTAGTTTTAACAGATAAAGCAATTATATTGATAGGAATTTATATTTTACGACATTTTTACTGTGACAGCTTTGTGGCGCATATGGTTAAGAAGCCGGGTGTGGAACCTAAGGCCACGGCTTCGATTTCCGTACCAAGACTAATATTTGTGTGAGCCACAAATAACAATTTTGGGTATGAATATAGTAAGACCGAAGAGTCTCATGTACCCACCATACAAGACTAGTATGTTATTGTGGGGTTAAAAGTTAGTGTGTGATTGTTAGGTGTATTTATTTAAAATCTGTTTCAAAATATATTTATTTGGTAAATTCATACACTTTTAATATAACTATTATATTTTAAAGAAGTCCCACAAATACATACTTACTTCATTCATTTAACCGTTTTTTCGCAACGTGCTCAAATCGTGTTATTATGGCAATCTCTTCGTGTGCATCCGACCAAAAGTAATATTCAATAAAATTTTATCAAGTTTCGTCAGGAGCAAACATTTGAGTTGTGCTTTGCCTCGTACAGTTTATTAACTAAATCCGCGCAATATATCACAAACCAGCCAGTTATTAATCTTACTTTGTTGTACTTTTTATCTGAAATGAAAACAATAATGTTATTTCCCGGTGATTGTACAATAAATTGTGAATAGTGTCAACGTAGCCGCGTTTAATGGCTATCATTAAAGAATACTCATTTTCATAATGGTTTTACATTAACGGTAATATGTTTTTATCATGAAAAGCTTAATAAAAAGTAACAAAGTACGTTATTAAACTTTACGTAAATTGCTGTTTAGATATCGTTTCATTTGTGTTATGGGGACATAATTTTATTGATATAACAAATCACTTGATATTATGGGGCCCCATTTATAGTTGTGTTCAGTTGTCCTAGTAATAGACAGTGAAGTCAGTAAATCAAGTGAATACGAGACTGCTCGACCCGGTACCCTAAATCCTTCCATCCGATTATTCGCCAGGCCAGGCAGGCAGTATTTCAATTGCTTGTCTGATTTGGCAGTATTAACTATACTCTCTTGTGTTTTATTACAAATATATCAATTAGCGTAAGGAACCCGAGTGACACAAAAGCATCGTAGAAAGTAATATGAAATTAAAGATATAGAAGTGTATTCGTAACTTTTGTTTTTCTTACAATTGTATTGTTTCCAGGCAGTGCTGACGTCAGTGAGTGAGAGCGTCGCGCCACCGGATAGTCTCAAACTTGTGTGGTTGGCTAACTCTTCGCTCACTTGCAACGATGGAACTCCTCCTGGGTATGTACTTTTGAATCATACAGGGTATATCAAGACTGCGACCGAAAACGAAGCCAGGTGGTAGTTTAAGTGGTTCCAAACACGATGCAAATAAAAATTTCGCCAAAATAGTGACAGATATTTTTTTAGAATTTTTCGAAAATCATCGTGTTTGGGTGGTAAATACGTAGTTTTTGCGAAAATACTAATTTAAGCCCTTACGTACCATTGCGTGTTTAAAAATAAAGAGGTGTACATCTTTATTTTAGGAAAATAATGTATTTATCACCCAAATACGACGATAATTAAAAAATTACAAAAAAAAAGTTGACGATTTTTTTTGCGAAATTTTAACTTGCATTGTGTCTGAAGTCACTAATACTACCACCTGGCTTCGTTTTCGGTCGCGGTCTTAATATACCCTGTATATACTGTTAAAAACACCCACATTCTCACATAATGGTCTTATGTTGTGACCATTAGAAACTACGGACCCATAACATTCAAACCCAAAATTGATATCTGTGAGTCACACAAACATTTGTTTTAGTTCGGGGATTGCAGCCGTGGCCTCTTGTTTCATAATCAGCATTTTACCCACTTTGCTACTGATGTCTTTGTTGTACTAATAATCGTTAGCGTTGTCTTTCTTCATTTCTGAAACCAACGTGGTTTCTTTTCTAGGTATTATTTCCGGCGAGGTTCCAACAGCGACCACTGGGTGGTGTACCTCGAGGGCGGAGGATATTGTTGGGACACGCTGTCGTGCCGCGCGCGATGGCGGCGCCGGCCGGGGCTGATGTCGTCGGCGCGCTGGCCGCGAGTTCGCCGTGCGCCCGCGCTGCTCTCCGCCGAGCCCGCCGCCAACCCGCTGTGGCATGCCTCCAACCACGTGCTGCTGCCCTACTGCTCCAGCGACATGTGGGTTGGCACCAGGAGCACCGCACATGCCGCCTCCGGATTCGCCTTTGCTGGCAGACTCATTGTGCGTGCAGTACTCAGTGATTTACTTCGCAACGGGCTTAGAGGCCGTTTGTTACTGGTGGGCTCGAGTGCTGGAGGAGCAGGCGTCATGCTCCACGCTGACATCGCCCGACGTGCGCTACGCTCCCGCGGCGTGCGAGTGGCAGCAGTGGCGGACTCCGGCTGGTTTCTGAACCGGCCAGCTCGAGACAGGCGCGTTCCTGCGGCAACCATCGCTCGCCTTGGACATTCCTTGTGGCGCGGCAGTCCTCCGAACTCGTGCGTGCGTGACTATCCGACTGAACCGTGGCTCTGTTACTTTGGCTACAAGCTTTATCCACACATCCGAACGCCGTTATTCGTGTTTCAATATCTGTTCGACTCGGCGCAACTGGCAGCGGAGGGAGTGCGTACACCGCGATCTAGGTCACAATGGGATGCCGTTCACGACACTGGAGCGGCGTTGCGCGCGAGCCTCGGGCCAGTGCGCGCAGTGTTTGCACCAGCTTGCCTAGCACATGGTTCGCTCGCACGGCCAGAGTGGCTCGCTATAAACGTATCAGGTGTGTCACTACCCCGCGCTCTGGCCTGCTGGGAACGAAGACTAGAGCGCAGTGGCAGTGCGCGGCAGGCGCGCGGGGGTTGCGCGCCGCGGCGGCTGGTGGAGCGGTGCTCGTGGCCGCAGTGCAACGGCTCATGTCCGCGGCTGCGCGACCCGCGCACGGGCGAGGAGGTGGCGCTGGCGGCGCTGCTGCAGAGCTTCGGGCTGGACGTGCGCGGCGCGGCGGCTGAGATGGGGCTGGACGCGCGCGCGCTCTCCCGCATGAGCCGCGCCGAGCTACTGCCACTGCTGGCGCCACATTCATGACCTTGTCATTTATGGACTTAGTTTGTGCTATATTTGGCACGTTGTATCTACCTCGTTTTTGTTGCGCAAGTACAAGTTTAGTATGTTATTTACGTTTAGACATTTAGATATTTATTGTTCGGCTCCCCGCTGTAATATTTATGTTAAGTAAAGAGTCGATTGCGTACCTATGTATGAAGATTTGTTTCGCTACCTTGAGGACGCAGAAATGAAAATACAGAAATGCTTTGGCACGATATTTTGTTTCTATTTAGGTTTATGTACAAAAAGTGTCGCCTTTAAGGGTGACACGACGTAGGACTAGTTGAAATCTACAAATAAAATACTTAGCTAAATATATCTCACTAATGTCAGTCGGACTCGGCGGCCAGAGTCGCGACGGATATCCACGATCAGCGGGTAACTAGATAAATTGGTCATGTGAGGGCCGGTGGCGCGTCGGTTCGGAGCGGTTACGCCAGCGCGGAAGCCACGGGGCGCGGCGAAACAAAAGAGGGTTACCGCTGCGCTTCTTCACGCTCACGTGTAATCCTCCGCTTCGGGCACGACCATGTCGACGTCATAACCGAGAGGCTCGCTCAACACTGATCGCTATGGAGACGTCGACGACGTCATTGCCTAGGAAGAAGTCGGTGGAGATAATGTTGGCGTTGGGTCGCCAGCGCGTGGCCAGGCGCGTGGTGACGTTGCGGTTGACGGCGTCGGCGTTCTCCCGCAGCGAGCCGCGCAGCAGCAAGATGTCGAGCACGGTGGGCGTGGTCTGCGCCATCGCCGAGTGCATCGGAGAGCGCGACGTCGGCAATGGAGACACGCTAATCGCCTGGTCTAAGAACTGAAACAGCTGCCCTGGGTTGTTTGTGTTCGCCCATAAGTGAGGAAGAATCGGCCATAGCCAATTGTTTGCTGGAAATATAAATAATAGCTATATCATTAACACTGTAAACTGTCATTAAATGACCTTAGAAGAGTGTTTAAGAAACAAATAACTTTTTATCAGTTAGTAACACAATCTTACCGGCCACAATACTGTTGTCTACGTAGCTAAACACAAGTCTTCTATTAGCATCTAATAAGCTCTGGAGTGTGGGTCCTCTTGTACCCATTCCTGTAGCGAAGTTATGAGCAGGGGCTATATGTGGCCCCAACTCCCTCTGAACCAGCTCGAGAAGGCCGGCGTGGACATTTCTGATCGGTGCTCCGTCGGGCTGGTAAAATCCAACTGGGAAGTGATGAGCATCAAGGAAAACTACCTAAAACGTTAGCATAAACATATCAGTTGCCACTATTTTTTAAATATTATTTGAATAAGTATTATTTTGTGAACAATTACAAGCAGTTTTTACCTCCCTGGTGCTGTCCATGAACGCTCTTATCTCTCGTAAAAGCGGCACTAAAGGTCGAACCCTTATTAGGTTATGGTTCAGCCAGTACCTGAAACATTATTTTAATATTCGTTACGATTTTATTTGGTCATTATTATGTTTAAAGCCATCTAAAGATAAGGTTTATCTAGAATATTGACGTAAATTAAAATAGCTACAGTTTCTAAACTGAAACAAGGGAGATTTTTATCACTAAATCTCAGTGGCGTAAACATAATTCGTCACTTTGATTACCAATTATATTTTATAATTGGTAATTAAAGTTGTAAGTTTCGTAATTACATCCAACGACATACATAAAGCAGGAAATAAAGCATAATTATCTAAAATTGCATGCATAATGCGAATCACTCAAAATATTGAAGAGTAACAGATCAATACGTTCATAATAGTTATGCAACGGCAAGGAGGAAGCCATGCGAAACCGCTAGCCACCGGCGATCGACTCAACGTCCATATCTTATTGTCAAGGAGAATTATTATACCCGGATTATTGTAGCATTTTTGTAGAGGAAATAACAGATTTAATGTTATTGATGTATGTGGGTATATCAAAGGATTATTCCTTAGCAACTTAGTAACAAAATACATTAGTTTTGATTATAATTATTTCAGTCTTTCCAGATAGCACATGATTATATGTAATGTCAAGGTTGAAGATATACCAGGCAATCGTTTTAGGGTAGTAAAATTAACGACATTTTACTGCAGAAGTATTTCATCTAGGGCTAAGTTAGCTAATGTACACCGCAGTAGCTACAAATGGTACTTAAGTAGCTTGTAGCTTGGTAGTTAGTAGGTATACTTTTAAGTAGCACGCAAAACAACATGAGCCATTGCTAAAGCAGAAGATCCTAGTAAAGGACGACTGCCGTCTGTCAGTTATTAAATTATGTTTAATAACAAAAGCATTACAAAGCATCGTATCTACATACAGCGAAGTGTGATTATTTAGTTATGGTAAGTATTCTACGACGCTCGTATTGCATAATACCTATTATTATGCTAATAACAACACAAGGACTCAAATAGTAATAATGAGCAAAAGTTCGCTCCATTTTGGTGACTTACACGGGAAAGTTTTGTCGTGTGGGAATTATTGTTCATTTCGGAGTAAGAAGATCGGTATTTCATACATTTAGCTTACTATATGAAGTGTTTTTTCTACTGTATTTACTTTTCGGTAGAATATTTATCTTTGTGTTTCATACATATAATACTACTAAGTTTTAATGCACCTAGATTTTGTTTCAAGAAAATATTATATAAAAGTAGTCATGTGTAGGGTGTTAGAGAATTACGAGTATCTAACAGTGGGCTTTAGATTAGTAATGTTTCGTTCTATCTAGTCTATCGAGAGTGCTTAGACCGTCATCACGCTGGTCTATTACGAGTTGTCGGATTTCACATACCGTTCACAATCGGTCACACCGTCTGAAACATAACAATTTGGAGACTTTCCTCTGTCTCACCCGCCATTTCAACTCCTGTAAGCCAGGATCAACAGTGGCACGCATTTTAATGACACTGAGCATTGAAGATCAGCGAGTCTCCGGGAATGTCTAACTTGTCTAACCCGCAACTAAGTCAATTTATGTTAATAATGTCAGATTTCCTCACCTATCTTCCTCCCGATCATAGAACTCGTAGTAAGCGACCCTGAAGTCAAGGTATCTGTTGCCGTGCACCAGCTGCGCCCAGACGGACCGGTCCTGGCACAGCACGAAGCTATCTCTCTCTATGTTGCTGATCTCCGTGTTGAACCTCCACGCACCGGCATTGTGCGTGCCTGCTAGGGCCAGCTCGCCTATCCGCAGTCTGTTTATCCTATCACTGAATGAAAAGTAGGAGAATTAGTGCACAAATAAGGTGTTTACCAAGACATTTAGTAATCGCATCGTGGCTACCTAAAGATATCCTTGTATGGTATGTTAGGCAGCAGTGTTATTTCGTTGTTTATACGGTTTTCCGCGAATAATACCACATGCGAAAGCTTCCTTAAGATAGCTAAAGCTGTTTTAGGCTTCTATGTTTTCTTATAGGCATCGATATAGGATGAATGTAATAGAGAATATGAGAAACAAAATAAACCTACCGGATTTAATGTGGTATTACATTAATAACAAAGATTTACAATATTTAAATATAAATGATTAATTACTTTAAATTAATAAAGTAACTTAAGATATGAAAGAGCGGAGACAATAGTGAATTGTTCTCAAAACTTTTGGTTGAATTAATTTGTGATTGAACTATTAACACACCGGAAAGTTTATCGTGGACAGAATTGACAATACGTTTTAATAACACAAATTGTTTTATGAACTACAATTTATACATTCTCGCAATTCAACCTTCTTTGTCTTACATCAATGATTAGTGTACTGCGTCATTAAAACAATAATTATTTCATAAACCAGGATTTATTTATTAAAATGAATGTCTAGATAGATCTGCCGCCGCGCGTAGGGCTAGCTTAGCGGATTACAGCCCACTCTCCTAGCTTTATTAATTATTAACTCGGCTACTTTGAAGGGGTCATACATATTAAGTTGGAAATTGTGCACACTGACATTTACCCGTCTGTACTCGAATATTTAGTGTATCAATTTGTTTTCTTAACATTAGGGTTTTTATAGAAATGTGATACAATTTTGTAAGTTGAATATGTCTCGTTTTCCACGATGGCACGGCACGGTATTGTTTAAAATAAATATTATTAATATTAGTACCTAGTTGATGACAAAAACAAACAAATGATAATAATGTAGAAACTGGTTTATGTCAGGATAAGTAGCACGTGAAATACAGATCTTCGGTGTTTGTATCTATGATTATTGATTAATCTTCTTACTCTTACATTAAACGAGACCACAACTGTTCCGTGCCATGTGCCTACATATGAATGTTAAAGAATTAACCATAATAATGAATCAAAGTATTCGGGAAACTCAGAAGTCATACTCACGCATTGTCTTCCATCCAAGTGGGTTGTATTTTGAGGCAGTTGTAGGCTGACATGGCGTTGTCTCCCGCGCCTACCCACGGCCACAAACAATGCGGTCCTTTCGCGCCGGTGCCAGACTCCCATCCAGCAGGCAAGGAACTACTGCCTAGCGACACGTTGGTTATCACGTAGCCTTCCACCGAACCTATAGAGAATATTGACAGAGCATTGATCCACGACGACGGCCGGTTGGCGAACAGGCCTATCTGTAAATGCAAGAAATATTCATTTAAAAAGATTTGGAATAATATGCGGTTTTGAAATTGTAACAGCTACTATCGGACATGAGCCAAACAAGAGTTTGAGTGAGAGGGAGCATGGGGTATACGTACTATCTACCACGCTTATCTATATGGGGCTGGCGGACTTCGAATTAAAATCATTCGTCATTCTAATTTTTACATTTTTTAACTTCCCGACGTTTCGATTGCTTTACAGCTTGTAAAATTAATGCATGCATCATGATGCATACATGTTACATGTAACAATAGCTCCGGGTGAGATAATTTCGTCGGCAAGTGATTCGTACAACTAACAATACATAACAAGTCCGTGATTACGCGAACCAACACTTTCTTAGTGCGGATTACTCGGACTGCAGCACGCAATGCTTATTTTCGTTAATGATTTGTTTATGTACATTCTGTGATGGACATACATCACAATTGTATGAGTTATATTTAAAATGAAAATACCTACTTTAATGAAACCTTAAATTACATATTTGAGATTCAGACACTTTTTCACTACTCGAGAGAGTTTCTCCAGAGTAAAACGGGTAAGAAACTCTAGCGTTGCTCTTTTCAAAACAAGTTTAAAATACAGTGATTACTATACGAGTATGTGATACAGCTACAGTAACTAAGCTGCGAAGTTTAGTTTAATTCAGAGCAGTTTATAATCTTTAGTATTAAATTATATTATGAAATCAACACTAATTACTAATATAGCGTTTAAGTTTTTGGATGCAATTAAATCAAGCTATTACATAACAACTATTGTAACTACACGTAATCATCGTTTACATTTGGAGCATGTCAAAGTTTGCTCTCTTCTGTTACTCCCTTCCCTTTTTTATTACAGGTAATGCAAATACTCATATTTTACATAGAGTATCAGTATTTTCCATTATCATCGTGTTAATGATGAAGAGGTCTACGGTTTCCACGATACTTACAGTTTTTTTGGATTGCTTTGTCCTATTAGGAACAATTTAGCCACTTTGTCGTGCCAAATGAATAAAAAAGGGGAGCAAACGAGTTTTAGAGTGGAGACCGGCAAATGTAGTGTAGGACGTCCCCCAACCAAATGGAGCATCGACCTGGGAAAAACGACTACCAGTAATTGGATGAGGCGCGACGAATATTGGACTCTGTGCCTTGCTCCGTGCCAATTGGGGAAACTGAAGTTATTAATTTAGAACTGTTACAAGGGTTTATGTTTTAGATAATCTAGTCTTAGTGGATTGTGATATTTGGAGACTGTCCCGACCTCACACACGCCTCTGCAACTCCAGTAAACCAGGATCAACACTAGCACGCATTTTAATGACACCGAGCATTGAAGCTCAGCGCGTCTACGGAAATGTCTCTTTTGTCTTTAACCCGCAAATCAATCACAAAATTAATTTAATGGTATTCCAAATCTATAACTTTAAAATGTAACATAAATGTTCATTGTTATGACTCTAATAAATACTATTATGTCAACGACAAAATCAAAGACCTGGCGAGTATCATTGCATAAAAATATAGTCGGTTACACAAAATGACGGAAGTATTAGTTTTGCAATTGAAAACGGTGTCTATGAGTAACGATGCGAAAAGAACGCACTGCGGTCGAATGTCACGTCCGTTCCAACCTTGCGTAACAGTATAGGAAACATCGGCTGATGGTTATGCTGCAATTTTACATGCAACTAATAATAGTGTGTAATAACGTGAGTTATTGTTACACTCAGATGAACAACTATATTACATTCACAGCCAACGTTAGCAATCAATATTCTACGGACTGGGCAGAAAATTGTTCCTGTAAAATCAGTGTGCCTTCCTATAGCTGGTAGCTTTATGGAATACAATATGCACTTTGAAATTTTTAACTAAAAAACTCGCGATCGACCGAAGAAAATTAAAACAGTAAATGAAGATAATATCATAAATCTACATAATTATAGCACTCAGGTTCTAACTGTTATATCCATAAAAAAGCATAACAACAGCAGTTAAGTCAATCTTTCTTAAGTACAATATGGGCCCAATGATTACTCAGAACATCCATTACCGAGACAGATTTAGTGCGAAGTGTGGAACAAAGGAGTAATATGAACATAATGTCGGGAATGTTCAATTTTAATTGGATAATGAATCGGTATCATCCTCTGGCGATTTTCTTGTTTACTTTTTGATGCAAACATTGATGCATCGATTTTAATTAATTGATTCGATATTACGTGAAATTAATATTGCGTGAGGTTAAAATTGGCTTGATGAGATTGAAATGTTTAAATACATATTGGAAAAAGGAAATAGTACCTCATCTGTTTTGTTACTGTTAATTATTTAATTTAAATCATTATCATTATCATAATTATCGACAGTGTCTAAACATTTACTATTGACTATAGAGCTCGCCTAATATTGACCTGCTAAAAGTCGTTTGCAATCAGTGACCTGTTACATTTTTCAAGTTTTATTTATGATCTGTTTAACTTTTTATATAAAAGCAATTGAATAGTTATTAAATATTCTTACTTGTCTAGGTACGGTGGAACATCCATTGAAGTCCCAGTTGAGTTCAATGGCGTCTATTAATCTACCAATGGTCAGTCGGATCTCGGGAGAGTGCACGGTCACCCACACTCTGCCACATGATGACTTCTCCAGGACCTGCTTGTCAGCTGTCAATTGAAAAAAAAATAATTAGATTTTACAAAGGCTCCAGAATCAAGAGTCAACAAATTTTTGCCTTACTTTCTGCCCACCACACTCTGCTCAGGCCTAAATATATTCTATGTCTTATTTACTACGGAACGGACGTGGTCAGCGTTCAATAGTAATTAACTTACAGAATTTCATTAGGTCTCATTCGTTCACAGGTACTCGTATATTGTAATGGTTGTAATCAGTTTGAGAATCAACAGACTTTCGCCCTACTATGATATAGTATTTGATATTCGGTCCTTTTGTGACTCGAGAGACTATTTACATAATTTATTACATTAGAGATTAAAATTGTGTAGAACTGAAAAGCCAATTAAAGAGAATCATGAAATGGTAATTTATTACAATAGCATTAAAATTTCAACATATATTATACTGCCAATTATAATTTAAAAAGTAATACATAGTAGTTATTCAGGAGTTTATATATGATCTATATACACTTTTTAGATTTTACGCCGCCTATAATCATAACATTACACCGAAGAAACACTTGAATTAAGTAAGAATTTGAGTAATTTTTAAATGCCACCACCTTTTAATCCACAACCAATCTCCCATCCTATTTCTTGCCCTTTCCCTTCTCATATCAATAGGATGACGATGAACCTACGGTCCAAGTAATGTATATGATCATTTGTGACGGAAATTGTGCAGAGTACTGGCCTTCTCCAGAGAGAGTCCAATGGAGAGTACGATTGAGAGGGGCGGCCTAATGCGGGTTGGCGGACTTGCTAGAGCTTTACAGTAAAACACATTCTTACATCTTAATGATCGGATATGACAACTACGTTCCGAGTTCCTTTATTTACATGGGTCGTGTACAATGCGTTTATTATTGCCGGTGATATATGTCTTTTACAATACAGCACTATTGCACTTCATATAATACAAATTGGACACTACTGTTGGAGTCCGTTGCAATTCTTGAGAGGTGATCGTTCTTGCTCGGTTTATTCATATTGCATATATTATGATCTAGTACAAGGCTCTTATTAACTAGGTATATTTTATTTTATGAACTAGAAGTAATTGTACTTAGCCATTAAATTATTAAGGATACTGAAGTAGGAAGAAGTAAAGAAGAATATAACGATAGTAAATAGAACTTAAGTAATCTAGTTACTCCAAATATTGCCATGTCATGTTCAGTAGAAGTAACTTTAATGTTATGCATGCTGATATAGAGTGGATAATAGCATTGATAAACATTTTTATATAGATACAGCATGAAACAGCTGTGCTTAATAATATATTTTTGGTTATAATGGCAAAATAGTACATAAAAGTTGAGTGCATTCTAGGATGTATGTATGTATAAAGTGTAGATGTGTTTTATGTAAGTATGCACTAACTTTACAGCCATAATACGATGATGTATAGCAAATAAATAAAAACAATATCAAGTATTCGTGCAAGGTAGCAGTTCAATTCCGTCGAGAGCCGAATGCCGTTCACCCCAACTGCATCCTAAATACTGCGCCAGACACCCCAACACGTTGTTTCCAACTTTCTTTTGGTTTAGTTCTCGCCTTCAAGTGCTTTTAATTTTGTTTACAGTGAAGTATACGAGTATTTACAATACCAGTGCTATCTTTGTTTATAATTAGCTCGCGAAAATATTTACTAAATGGAAAACTTAAAAGCATACTTTAAAATACTTTGTGAACAGTTAAAGGTAATAAAGATTATCGATAACATTGTACGATAATTATAAAATATTTTTGTATTATGATGTTTCATGTTTAAAATATAATTAATCAGATGTTTACGTTAATAATTATTAGCGCTCATGATGCATATAATTTTATTTTTAGTAAGTACTGTATTCTGTACCGGACCTTATATGTCCCACTGCAGGGGCACCAGCCTCCTCTACAATCGAGAGTACGATTGAGAGGGATTAGGCCATACACTTACCATATTTTAGGTACCAAAGAAATTCTTGCAAATCGCCATGGTATGCAGGTTTCCTCGTGATGTTTTCCTTCACACTTATTGGTGGTGACTGAGTATTGACTACACACATGACTCTGAAAAGTCAAAGGTGTGCCCAGGGATTTGAACCTGCGACCACCGTGAACATGTTGGCAGCCGCATTGTATCCGTTTACCAACAGCCCACCACGCGCTAAGTAAGTATATTTTTATATTATTTCAAAAATCAATCATTTTTGAAACCTCATAGGCGCCCACTTTGCTTTAAAATTATTAAAACAGCCTTTTGGTTTACTTGCAACGTACATATGTTCATAGATGTACCGTAAGTCTTTGGTTGTTAGGGTTCATTTCGTAAATGACGTGATAATTGACTTTGTGTGGTTTTTAATCCTCAAAACATGAGTTACTCACAAGGGTTAACGTCAAGGTGGCCGGATTTAACTTTACAAGGCAAATATGCGGACCAAAACGTGTTGTTTATTCTAATAACGTCAAATTGCTACTCGTCTGAGGTTAGACCGATCCATTTCGATCGAACAGAATTTTCTTAAGTCTTATCGCATAATACTTGTGTTATAACCTTATAATATTATATCTACCAATTCTTTGAATCGGAAAATTTTCAAAGCGCACAAAGTTAGGCATTACCAGACTATAAAAAGAATTTAAATAGTATTTAAAGTTCTCACATTGAAGTACCAATTTACGTAATTTAGTATTTTAATAAAACCATTCACCAAAACTACAGTATAAATTAAAATTCAGCTTAAATTGTTAGAATTTTGTATGGACAGCATTTTTTGTTCGACTTTCCTCTTATTGAGGCACGCCAAGTGTTACATTCGTACAATCCTGTTCAATTAGTAATTTCAGTGCAACCTCCACCGACGTGGTTTATTTTTTAACTATAGTTTACGTACATACACTTTTAAGAGTCCGTATAATGCGACTCGATTTTACCGCAGAATCCGGTGCCGGGGCCTTGTATGGAATGAGCGTGACTGAAAAATGAGTTAGTTAAATATTAATGAGATACATAAACATAAATGTAGTTTACTGCGTATGAAAATTATCCAAGGAAGTACCTCCGAAAAACAATGTCGTTAGGGTAATAAAAGTGCAATATAGCGTGTGCAAGACCCGTATCTGAAAATAAAAAAGGTAGTTGACCTGCCAGAGCTAAACATGATGTGAAAAAAATAAGGAACTTCGTTCCAACAATAAAATACAATACAAATACTTTAAACAAAAGTAATTATCATTAAATATTACCTATAAATTAGATAGATTTTTTTAAATAACATGAAATAATTATTCCTATTCCTCATAAAATAACATAATACACAATCAGCTGACGTTAGCGGTCGACGACCCGCGCGCTATCACGAACTTTTGCACGTTTGCATTACAGGTTTGCAACATATTAAATTACTTAAATGACTATAAAGCAAATGAACATTGTTTCCGTTTATGATAACGTAGTTTGTTATGTTTTCATTATATCATATTCCGCGGTTATTACTGTTTCGGCTACGGGAGCAGTCCCTTACATTCTGTACTACCCGTACTCGTATATAGCGGGGAAGGCAAACAAGCGACCACAATATTGGATATATTATAGGTGAGTCACCGACCTTTGATGAAAGAGTGGACTGTTTCTTGAACATTATGAAGTGTATATTAGGAAATAATATGAATAGGTTAAAATAAAAATTCCTTTTGGATATCGAAAGAGTTAATTTATTCGTTCAATTAACTGACGCAACTTATGCTACCTACAGGTTGACAGTTGTTCGTGTTTGAGCTGTGATAGAGAACATCCATAGCCGAGAGGATTATTCTGAATAATAAATTTGTACGAGTATAGAGTACCCGCGGGTGCAATGAATATGTAATGATGGAGGCTTGATGTGGTATTATACATACATATAATATGTCGTTCACAACCCAGTCTTAACAATAAAGTTAAACAGCGTGTAGAAATATACCAAATTATTATAATTTAGGTAAATGCTTACTACGATGTTGGGTCATATTACATCGAACAACATTGTATATGAGATGCATAGATTGACGACCTCTAACGTGACATAACACATGATCGTCACAACCTAGTCTATGCCGGCACACAGAATAACTACGTATGAATGATCCCGATGTACGACTTAAATGACGGATCAAAAGACCCAAAGACGGATATCCTATTACAGATGTATTAAGGCCAATTAAAAGATTCATTCTTTAGATGCCTCGAGTGCAAAACTATGGGGGAGGTCTGTGTTTAACAGTGAACTTCTTATAGCTGAGCAATAAGGATAATATTCTTGGATTAAGAAGACTGTAACGATGGATTTTGTGCTTCGTATATGGTTGTCGTATTCAAGCACGTATAAAATAAACAGACGTAAATAAAAGTTTATTTTGGGTTTTATTACAGTTTGTGAATTATTCATTTAAGTTTATTTGATGTAAAATAAACGAAAAATATGTTTCTAAACATAATTTGTTACCTATGAAGATTACAAGTCCACCTGGTGTGACGTTGTTCCTGATATATATAGATAATATAATTTTGATAACACAGTAATTAATTTGATAATAAAAGTAATTAGCTCCTGAATATTCAGTAACGAATTGTATTTAATGCCTTGATTATGTTCTGTGTTTAATTTAAAAATATTGTTTTGATTCAATTACATTTTGTTTGTTAACAATCCTTTCATAAACGTCTCATAAAGCGTTCATAATAATATTTCAAAATTAAACAATGAATTCATTATCAGCTGATTAAAGGCCATGTAAAAAAATTACTGATAACAAATATTAATCATATTGTGTAAATAAAATGAGCTTTATAAATATTGCGGTCTCTCACCGAGGTAAAATGACGAAGATAAGACGCATTTATCTTTAGCAAATTGTTTTGTGACTTACGAATCCCAGAGTTTTCGCAAGAAGCAACCGCTCTCTATTCAGGATTGATACGTAGTTACCCAAGCTTACCATTTACGATATTGTTTCAAGTGAGCAATTTTTCTAACCTATATTTCAACATCATCATTATCCGTGTTATCACACAGTTTGGTGGGGCCACTAAACTAAGTGGGACAAAAATGTAATGTTCGTGCCTGCAGCCTGTCAACTCCTGCCACATGTTCCTATCTGGGCTATTAGGTACAGTAATTTAATGACTGAGTCTTAAATCCTTTTTTTTTGTATCTTATTTAAATATATCGTCCAAACTTTATAAGTAAATTCGGCGATTACATAACAATTTTGGCACGCACATTTAAACAACGAAAGCACTTGGAGTCAAACTTTGAAGCTGAAATTTTCTTTTTTTTATCATTGCCGCACAGTCCATACTCTGGGATCGTTTCCATGTCGTGTGTGTCCTACTTGTTTACTACAACTATAATATGTCCTCGCAACGAAACTAACTTCTTGGGAAAAGCTCTTGAACTGCTACGGCAATCCATTGTTTTTTAAAACCAATGTAGTAAGGTTTAAGAAGAACTTTATTTCTCATGAACATTTGCATACATAATTCACTGACTGAGAAACAAAGTTTAAAACTAAAATTTATAATTAGAGCGCACAAAGGTGCATACTACATACATAGAAAACGAAACAAGAAATAATAACAAAAATGTGGGTAAACAAATAACTTAAGCAATACCAAAGTTAATCCTAGTCAAACAGAACTCGGATGCATGTATTTATTTTTACTAGATGTGGTATTGATGATATAATTTCTTATATATTTTTTGTATTATTCTGATTAAATATTTATAAGTGTGACTATTTAATTTTTAGTTAATTATTCTATTTATATGTAAGTATTATTTGTAACGGTAGTATCAGGATAAAAAAAAAAGAATTTACAAAACCAATATTTCAAAATATTACCATTTATTAGTTTACAAATGACAAATGTATCGCGCACAAACGTACACAACGGGTGGTGTTTGTAAACATGATTAATTTGAAACACGCGATGAGGCTTGCATAACGCACGTGCTCGGTAAGTAAATCGCTCCACTACTTACCTACTTTTCCTTTCGCCCAGAGTTTACTTATCCATAATGTTAGCGACGTCGCATTGCTTATGAAAATTGCTCGTGGCGGTAATGCTCGCTTCCGCTGTGCGATAAGTAATCACAACAGACTGTTGTTATACCTCTCTTTATCTTACTCTTAGTTGGGATCGCGATATGTTTATTTTGCAGAATAATTCTATTGTAATTGTTATACTTCTTGGAACGGTAGTTTTCTAGTATATTTGACTACAATGAACCTGACTAAACCTGACTATGACGATAAGTAAAAAATTACAAAAAACGATTTTTTTGTGAAATTTTTACTTGCATTGTGTTTCATATCACTAATACTACCACCAGGCTTCGTTTTCGGTCGCGGTCTTGATATACCCGGTATACTCAACTTACGTTTTCTCAAATTTTCTTTTACCAACAAAGCAAGCGATAATGATTAGCTCAGAATACACACGTAACTTTGAAAAGTTGAGGTGTGCTCCGTGGAAATGAAACTTGCGAACTTTGAATCTTAACTCTGTTGACATAACTTATTCTCGTGACACCAGTGCACTGAAGTGACGTTTTGCATTTAGTTTATGTAGAAGTTACGTTAGGTGATAACAATTCTGAGTTTCTTGAAATTCGCAGTACCCTAGCGTCGGTTGAGGTTATTTTTCCACACATAGAGTTATCGATACGTGGTATAAATTCTATTTAAAAGTCATCACACTAGACTACCAGATTACCTCTGGACTCTTAAAGAATAAAAAAACTCACTTTGTACTTTGTTCCACTTTGTAGCGGTTGTTTAAATAAATATTGTACCGTATTATGATAATGAATACTGGATAGTTGTTCTTTCATAAATCTATCATCTAAACACACTTTAAGCGCCTACTTCGTGGAAAGTATAATCCATTAATGGCTTGAACCCGTGCTGTCCAAAGTTTGTTAACTTTTTAAGGGTCTTTCATTTATATAGCTTTTTTTATTACTTTTTTATATTTGGTTATACTTTTAAACTTTTTATTATATTTCATTACAGTATCCAATAGTTTATGTACTGTTAGTGAAATGTAGGTGAATGCGTTTGCACCTCTGTCTAGTCCTTTGAGGATATATGCGTGATAAAATGTAATAAGAATCCTTCATACATAATAAGAGCCTTTTTTCAAATACATACGCATTTTCGATAAAATAGGTTCGCGTTTAAAAAGAATACCAATACTCATATATTTTCTATTTCTGCGTCTTCAGGATATTTAAGAAAAAAAAATCCTTTTTTCGCAAAATGTTCGTTCACATTTATGCGATACTCGAGGATCACATATAAAAGGGTTGTTTTTATGACTAAATACCTACAAAGCGCTATATTTCCGAGTTAGAATAAAGTAATATATTATGGTAGGAATATTCGCTTTATGCCATTCGCTCAAGGCCCTTCTATAGAACATTTCAAAGGCCTACAATTTCATCGAGAGTTTCACAATGGAGACGCGACGTGTAATTTGCTAATATTGCAGAATTTGCGAATTCGCTGAAAATGTACGAATAATTTGCTTTATATAATAAATTGAAGCTGACTATCTATTTAACTATAGACATCGTAAATATTTGTGATCTTATGATTCTGACAGCAATAATGGGTTTTATCTTCGCCGCAAAAAATTATATAAAATATTTATATCGCGGTCTTTCTGTCTGCAGTTTATTTTATCATCGGGATTCTATTCTACTTCGGCCAAATATTTTCGGCATACCGTGATTAGATATTTAAATACCCTTTGTTGTTTGGCATTAATGAATCGATGTGGCTCATTAGCACTAACCTACTAAGCATCTTTTTGCCTGTTTTCGTTCAAGATAATAACTATTAGTGTTATAGAGGATAATTGAGTAAATGTTGTTCTTGGATTCTAATAAATTTTAATAGTTATGTCTTTTTTGTGCGGTGACGTAATCAATGACATAATTTTACAATCCAAATATTAGAATCGCCGCGCACAGTTCCTTTTTGAGATTGTGGGTAACAGTATTATATAATGCATATGGTTCACTTTGACACAACATCCGTGTAGAAGGTTCTTCGTTAGAAATAATAATATTGGTCTAATAAATTACATTCATAATATTATGTTTACACGGCATAAGCAATAGAAATTAAAATCAATTAAGTACTTTATTCTAAAACTTCTTGGTTGCTGGCTTCTTTCAAATCTGTCTAAAAAAATAATTCCCTTTTTAAATCGTCTTTAGATGAATAAAAAATTGTTTAGCGGTTTAATCTGGAAAGTGGATTGAGATTGATATAGTTAAGATCTATTTTATTAGGTACTAGAAGCATTATATTTTATTGAGATTAAACCGGTATGTCCTCGCTTTTTATGACGTGTAAAGGTGAACTGAGTGTATTGAAGATAAAAAGATAAATATGGTATATAAAAGCGAGGTAATATCCAGATGAATTACACACTGAATAATAGTCGGAAATTGATGAGAAATTAAGTTAAAACCAATAAACGCAGTTAGCTCGCCGGTGTCAACAACTTTATAGTAATTGTAAGGTAAATGTATGTCTCTTATGTATTCCGGATTAATTGATGTGAAGATAATCAATATCTGCTTCTTGAAATCAGGTGTAATTAGAATGTCCCAACTAAATATTTTGTTTACGAGATAACGTAAAATTGGCTATTTATTGTTAAAGGACGAGGTTTTTAGATAATTAATTAATGACGCGGTAATTGCGATAACGTTAGATTTAGAAAAGATAATTACGTGTTTATAGTATTATTATATTCGATTTTGCCAAATTCCCTTAATGTAGAATTTATTATGCGGCAGTTGATTCCGTGCATATTCTGTGTTTTCATATCTGTAACAAAGGAACTAAATCATTTTGAAAGTAAATAATTTAATAAGGTTAATTTTGGGGAAATCATTTTTTCTAAAACAAAAGCACTTACACTTTGGCGTTGTTTTAACTTTTAAGACAACGACGAAAATAGCCTTAATTTTTTTAAGAACATCATTAGTAAACTTAACTTTTTTTAAATGTGATATGAATTTTTGTAAAGCAACGAAACAAGTTACTTATTAATAATTATTGAGATATTGGAACCTGTGTGATT